>OZ010677.1:50387761-50987761 GCA_963932185.1 Troglohyphantes excavatus | reverse complement strand
TAGACTTGACTTTTTAAGCCCTTGAGTAGTGTATCCATTCTCTTTCTCGAATGACATTCAAAATCATCAGTGCTTTTTTGGAAAATTTTAACATCAGGTAGTTGATTTTTGTCCTTAAAACTCCTTATTTTAGTTTTATGTCCATAAGAACCCTTAAAAAGAACTTAGAAACTCCTTATATTTGTTCAGAAGGTTCTTGGAAATTTTCAAGTTGCAGAAGGTTCTTCAAAAGGCTCTGAAATACTACTATTTAAATAATTTTACTACATCCGTATTAAAAATGTTTGATATCAATGTAAATGAAACACAACTTCGTTTCTGAAGAAAAAACCTGCGATTTCTTTGTACTCTATAGCTTTTTTAGCTTTTTGTTATATTTATTAAAATGTTTTTTTCTATTTTTTCTATTAAGGCTATTTACGACTTTAGAGCATACTTTTTTGTTACAAATGCGAGTCCCTATAAATTGCCTTTAAGGTCTTTGAAAAGTACTTATTTTTATTTACGATAAACACATATAAACCCTGTGAAACTTCGCTGATTGAGCTCAAGTGCAACCAAAACAGGGAATAATTTTGACTTCAAACATCTGTTGTCTGCAAAATAATTTATGTGAATGTGTTTTAAATGAATGTTTATGTTTTTATAGGGTTGCCATCTGTCATTTCATCATTGCTACCTGCGTCCAGGTCTACCACCTTACTGATATATCAAATATAGCCTTCGAAAGTCTTCAATCGAGTCGAGGGTGATGTGATTGAAGAAGTATATTACAATCTCACTGCCAAATATACAGGGATTCAACTCTGTGCTGTTCTCCTTCAATTTAAGAACAGGAAACAAAAGAACAGGTTATTTTGGTAGCTGCGAGTTACTACTCAGAGTCCAAATATCTTTATTTCTATGCTTGTAAAATTCAGTTGTTAAATATTAATTTGACTCTAAATATAAATCTGATGTTAAATAGTGTATTCTTGCAAATTAAGTTATTAATATAAAATCAATTTAACTTAAATTATTTTAATTACTTAACATATAATTTGATGAACAAGTACTTGTTTATTCGGTTTAAATTTTCTTTTAAATTTATAGTTTCATTAAAATTAATTTAATTTTAATTATTTATTTTAATTTTTTAATTTAATTTTAATTATTTAATTTAATTTTAATTATGTAATTTAATTTTAATTATGTAATTTAATTTTTTATATTTAATTTATTTTTTTAAAATTATGCAATCAAACTACAAAGAGTATTTGAGCATTCTATTTTCAAAACCATATAATTTCAAATATTTCGCAAGATCCTTTTTTTTATAAATATTTTTCGCACATTTTCTATGTCCTAATAAACCTTGCAAAGTTGTATTGAACAAAAGTGTCAAACTCCAGTATAAAAATTCTTTCAAAGTCATGGTTTTAGTTCTAAAAGTATGGACATGTCAATCCTTTATGGAGTTGCCTGTAAAATTTATGAAATTGGATCTACCTGGTTTTGAAACTGGACGGCTCATTTCTGCAGACACTTTGGCCAGGATATTTTAAACCAAAAAATCGTCATAAAACTGTATGATGCAATTTAAAAAAAGATTATGTAAGAACCAATCTTAGCAAACGGAGCAAGTGAAGCTTATGATCCCACTTCACTCGCGAACGAGAGAATTAGGCACTATTTGCTGACTTACAAAGCTCTTAACTAAAATCAATGAAAAGGATTATAGAGATCAAATTGCAGTTAATGTATCCCACCCACTCTCGCCCATAGAAATGTATAAAGACCTAGAAGGAGGAAGGGTATAGAAGCCGATGAAGCCTGCAAGGGGAGAAAACGGGGTAGAGTTGGGGAGAAAGGGGGAAGAATTAGGTATATGGCTGCCAGATTGGTGACATTTATCGCTTGCTTTGGATTTTGCTTCAACTTGAACAACAACAAATCATTTTCATTACTTTGTTATTAATTAAGAAAGTAATTAATTTTAATTTACCCAAATTAATTACGCAATATTTTAGGAATTGAAACCATAAAATAACAAAAATTAGCGTTAAAAGTTAAAAATTATGACCACCCATGTGGTTGTATAAAACTTCTAAATATTAATATTTCCCTTTAAAAGCAATGCAAACAACATTTTTTCTCATAATCTACAATATTACCGTGTTTTATTGTAATTTACAGCATTATCAAAAATGCTATATTTAGAGCGCAATAATTTTTTTAAAAAAGCGATTTTACCATTGAAACTCCCATCTACCGACAAATTGAGGGGAACAGTTGGCGACGGCCGCCATACCTTCAATTCCCCTATTGGCGAAACTGGCTTTCAGCCTTCCAGCAACCCTATTAGAGTTCAGTGCTCTCGCCAGAAACGGACAAATTTTAACTTGTATACTCACATATACAAATATTAACGCCCAACAAGAGGCTCAAGGATTCAGGGGGTTTCCTAATATTTCATCCAACCCTAGGATTAAGGCTCCATATCCAACAATGTTGGTTCTGTCTAGTATCTCCTAACTATTCCCCAATTAATATCCAATTTTGATGGAAAATCGGTTATTCCTGTAGAATTAGCAACACCCACTTTCAGGTTGTGCCATTTGGCGATCACCCTTTTACAAAAAGTTTGTGTGTTTAATTTAAACTAGTGTCCTCTCCAATCATTCATAATAAACCCTTGACATCTTCTTGTTTAACCTTTTGCGCTCGTAATTATGCTTTAGAAGTTGGCAAATAACTCGGAATTTTTTTTCATGTTCGATCAAGATGAATTTTTTTTATGGAAATGTGTTCCAATTTAACTAGAAGGTTTACCATCCTTAAATCAAAAATTTAAAAACATAACCCCTGAATACACCCCTTGATCTAGGATGGGAATGTGGCCACATAATATTTTATTTTTCATTGTGTCAAAATAATTTATTGAAACTACTAAGAATACTCAAGTATATTACACTACACCGCATTAAAAATCTAACGAACGAATCTACGAACGTAACGGTACAGATACGATGTCCCCTGTACGGGGACATATGAGCGCGATGGTAAAACGAGTGATGTCCCCCATACGGGGACATACGAGTGAAAAGGGTTAAGTTTAATGATTTTGAAACGAATGAAAAATTAATGTATTAGGTTGTGAAAGTTTGCACAGGCATAGAATATAAGCTGTACAGAGTAATATTAAAAACTGTGCAATTTCAGGAAGTATTAAAAAATGAAAGTTTTTTTTTAAATTATGATTTACTGATAAAACTTGAGAGTGGCTACAGTTTAATAGGTTTAAAATTATATTTTTCTGCAATGTCATGGAAACTGCATAACCTTGGAACAAACAAAAAAATCGTGCAAAAATTGAAAGTATGTTTTAAAGTGAACTGTTTGAAAAGTGTACAGGGTTGTTGCTCAACTCAAAAACAGAGGAAGTAAAATTTGGAATTGTCAAGGGAAATTAATAATGATGTGATAAGTATGGGAAAATTGTCAGTGAAAGTCATGGATTTTTCTAAAATGCATTCTACTGAATGTACCATCACATTTCTAAATTATTAAAAAAATACTAAATTATTAAAATCTAAATTAATTTGTGCAGGTCTCTAATATTAATGTAGGAAAAACTCATTCCCGCATGTAGTTCTCATTTTTTATAACCTTCAACAAAAGCAGGAAAAAGTCACAGAGTTGTGATCTTAAGATTAGTGCTGGGGTCTGTCTACCTTGATTATTGATTTGTCCCACAGTCGTTAGCACCGAGTGCGAGCATATACGCTCGGAAATAATTCATTTTTGAGCATTCATTGATCGTCGAGGCTACTTTATTCAATCGCTTCGTCATTGAATTATCGACTTTGCCGAAACAAGAATCTTTAAAACTTTTATCGAAATTAATTTACTTTGATTCCTTTCTGGCGGTTATAGGCTCATTTTTGTTTGTATATTGCTACAACTCAAAATAACTTTTCTGGCATGGTTGGTAGCATGTAGGACTCTGGATCATGTCCATTTTTCTATACTAGATTATTAAATAGAAACAGCATATCTCCAAGATTACCAAGTCAAAACAAACCTCTCCAAGATTTGCATCAAAAGTGTTGTTCAGTTCGTCATTCAATCGAGAGTATCACCATCATTTCGGACTGCTAGCATCTAAATTCCCAAGTGCAATGTTGATTGCGTTTTATCTCATTGTATGCCTCTCGAGGAATTGACAACTGCGGAACACCTTTGGCACTTGGAAAAGGGTGAAAAGTTCTTTTCTTACTAGAACGAACTTGTGCCTACTGAGCGATTAATAAATTAATCGTATTTCTTAATTTATTTCTATAGGTCCATTATTAATGTTAACCACGGAAAATTTATGGTCAGTTAAAGAACACTGATTCTGTTCCAGTTATTGGAATATATTTTTATTTAGAAATCAAGTTATTGTAGTTATATTTTAATTAGCTGTTTGGCTCTGCATTGCTAGGGTACCAGCTAAGGCATATACATGTAAAATAAATGAGTTGCATCCGCCTGGACTCGAACCTGTGACGTATTGTACGGAGGTCCCACACGCTGCCAACTTGTCTACAAAAGGACGTTCTTGTCAGATTTTGGAAGTATTTTTACTTCTTCATGCAATAATTCTTTTAAAACATTGTTATTCATGAGATGAGGGCAGGATTCATCGGTGCTATGGGATATTCTCTTTTGATAGAATCACTTTTTGAGATTTGCTGCGTGTTTAAGAGACACAAAAGGAATCTATACTATATAAATCATTTATATGAAATAATATTATCACAATTGATATCCAGTTAAAAAAAAATTCTGACCCCATTGTTTATGGAATTTTTTTTTATTTAGAAAGTTATTTTTACATTTAAATTATAAAGTAGAAGTATAAAATTTAATGGGCATTTATATTATTTCATTTATATGAAATAATATTTGATTTCCAGTTAAAAAAAAAATTCTGACCCCCATTGTTTATGGTTTTTTTTATTTAGAAAGTTATTTTTATATTTAAATTATAAAGTAGAAATATAAAATTTAATGGGCCCCAGCACATGTCACTAGGCAAACGTAACTCCTAAAGATTACAAATTTGCGGACAAAGAACATGCTTGCTATTTTCGTTCTTTTTTATGAAACGTTCCTGCTCTATTGGAAGCATAATTCTTTTTTATGTGTAGGATGATAATTATATAAATAAAAATGGCTTAATGGATACTCGAAGTGGTGTGAAACCAGGGTTCTCACCCATTTGGAAAACAGGGAAAACCTGGAAAATGAAAATTATTTAAAAAGCTGAGAATTGTCAGGGAAAATGAAAGATTTCTCAACTTTTCTAGTAAAGTTAGGAAAGTTTCCTAAAAATTACAGCTGGAAGTGCCTTGTCGTATTTCTTTTCTCGCTATTGATTACATTTTCTTTTCGTTATAAATATATAAATTTGTAAACATGATAATTTTTTTAATATTTTTTTTTATACTTAGATGGGTTATTATTTGCAGGCACTTTATTTTTATAGGTCTCTACATTAATCTTTTAAAAAAAACGCTACTCTACATGTATTTCTTATTCTAGAATCTTTAAAAAAACCCTCTGGAAATGTCAGGAAATTCTAATCTTGATGTTGAGTGGCAACCCTGTCATGCTTGAAAATGTAAGTTAGATAAAAAAGCAAGCTGACGAAAGAAAATTGTTTTTTATGTTCCAAGAACACGCAGTTCATCCAATTTGAAGAACCTGGAACAAAAGATTGTTTTAATCTTGGTAATGTTATTGCCCCATCTGCAAATTTTCAGGGGATCGGAGGTTTTTCTCATATCTCTGCTGTGATCACTCAGTAAGTTTTGGACTGTTTTAAACAACACTAAAACTACTGCAATCAAAGATACATATAATTCGGCGAAATGATATATTAGTCGCCTACTATGTCACCCTCTTTAGACTGGCGCATTAAGCCAACTCAGTCTGAACAACAGATTGCGAAGTGACGTCTTCAAGTTCTCAGACACTTAAATTCTGCACACATTTTGAAATGTGTCCAAAAAAGCATAAGATTCAGTTACTTTATATTCCACTTGATAGTAGTCACTCTCTAGTTAATTTAGATATAAAGGTTAGTTTTTTAACCGAATCCCGTATACTTATTTTAAATTAGATGGCGATTCCTATTTCATTGACTAAAAAATATTGCTGATTGATCTCTCCTAACTAATGCAACTAAGCCGACGAAAAAATCATTTATTGACTAGGGTACGGTTGGGTAAAATGAGTATGAAACTTATGCTTTGATCTTGTAATTTTTTTAAGTTTACAAATAAAATGTTGACGGTGATTTATGAAAACTTCTGTATACAAACAAGAAAAGTGTTTTTTTAAACAGTTTTAAAAGTCATTTTCAACTCTTTTGGTTTCATGTCCATAAGGGCCCTTAAAAAAGTACTTAGTAACTCTTAATTTTTGTTCAACAGGTCCTTAGAAACTCTTTAAGTTACAGAAATCTCTTAAAAAAAAAGTCATTAAAACGACTCTCATTGTAAACTTCTTAAAAATGTTTATAAGGACATTATAAGGCTCCCATTTCATATTCATTTATATCAATTTGTTTAAAATTTTTTTCACCAGGAAACCTATTTGCGTCTTTAAAGGTAACTTTTCATTACAAATGTATAAAAGTTTGCACTAAAAAACATGGTTTTTATAAAATGATGTTTCAGTCCGTGGAAAACTCCTTATTTTTATTTTCGAAAAATGCATAGGACACCTGAAAAAGTCGAATTCTATTCCAATTTCCCTGGGGTTTGTATAGAAAAGAAACCTTCTAATACATTTTAATGGAAAAATTAGAAAAAGAAATTACTAATGTTTTTCAATAATTTGCAATGTTTGGTAAGATGGGCAAAATCGAATTACTAATGCTAAAGAATAGAAAAAAGTGCAATATTCTATAAAAGTATTATTTTGAGCTTATATACAATTTATATACAATATATTTAACTCTTTATATGTAATGTAATTAAGTTGCATACCTGTTTTAATTATGTTAATTCTGTTTTAATTAATGTTAGAAATTGTGAACAAGAACACATTTTGATCACAAAAAAAAAGCCATTTCCCGGTTTTGTTATAACACAAAAAGTAGGTTTTAAATCGTATGCGAAACAAATTTAAAATAACGGAAATACAAAACAAATGTTTCATTTCGAAAATAATAAAGTTGATTTTTTTAACTGCCTATGAACCCATCTGTGGTGTGGTTGAAAATCGATATAAAAAAAAGTTATCCCGTTTGTTAGAAAAAGAGCATTATCCAAATTATTTGAAAATATTTCTATCGTTATTTAAAATGAGATGACATTGTTTCAGGAAATTGCCAAATGTTAATAAATATAAAATGTATGAAATGATTAGGCGAATCTTTTAATTTTCCAAATAGAAAAATTGAAATTAATAATACGTTAGTTAGTATTGACAACTCTATTGAATTGTATCTTGTTCGATCAAACTTTCATCATGTTTCGACAAATAGAAAGTGTCTGAGCAGTGAAACTCTAGTTAGCTGCACACGAGCAACAGCTGCTCTGCAATTTTTAATCAACTGAGCAACTAAAAATATCATTCAACAACTGCGAGAAATTATTCCTTTGCACCCAACTCGGGGCTGCCAGATCGATTTCAAAATCGCCGGAATTAAGTTGAAACATTTCCAAACTCATATTGCCACATCCCATACGGAATTGTGGGTATTTTTTTTGCCAAAGCTGGTAGGGAGCGAAAGGATATTTTGTGCAATAAAAAGTAGTGATATTTGACAAGTACAAATCCTACTGAAAATGAATAAAGAAATTGAGTACAAATTTCTCTTTTTCGGAAATCGGATCGAGTGCAACCGGAGTTGCTAGCCTCCGCGTTGTAGGTTCTTTGATCATTGCATTGTATGACCACAGTACTTCTCTCGAGAAGAGCTTTCGAAGAGGAAATTTGTATTTATGAAATTTATATTGAAAACCAGCTGTTTGAATCCTCGTTGCTGGAGCACCGATTAAGCCTCATTGTAATGGTTTTGGTTAATTAACGTCGCACTAGAGCTGCACAGTGGGCTATTGTCGACTCATTGTAATGAGTGGCCCCCGTTGGGACTCAAACTTAAAGAGTTCTCCGTAGTCCAGTCTACAAAGGAACGTTCTAGATATTGGAAATGTTTTTAACTTATTTCCTTATGCAATATTTCTAATTGCTGAAAAATAATTTTAAATCTACAACTAATTTTACAAATCTCAGCGAAAGGACAGAACTTGAGGACGAATAGGATTTTATATATAATTTGTTTTGCCTTTTAAATTAACGTAGAGAAAGGAAGTATAAATGCAATAGAATAAAGTCTTTCTTAAAAAAAAAATCTTTATCGCTCTTAATTGGTTTTAGTATGATAGCAACCGGCGTTGAAATTCCCAATTGGCTTAAAATTTAATCTATCATATTTTAAAATTGTTGTAACATCCGATAAGATTATAGTTGACCCGATGACGGGAAACATAAATTATTTAAGTCCCAATACATACAGATAAGCTTTTCTTGGACCCAAGACACATTCTTTCCTAAAGATAAATTGTACATATTGAATTTGTTACAGAAAAAATCGACATAAAAAAAAAATATAAAAACAAAAACTGAACTAAAAATATTATAAAATCAAAATAAACGAATAAAAAAAAGTTATGAAACTTTAAATCCAAACTAATATAATGTTGCACTTAGTTTTTTTTTTATTTTATGTATTATGTTCGAAAAGCCCCAAAGTACTGCCATTCAAAACGAATCATTCCAACCTTGGGATTGAAACGTATTTTAAGTGTGAGAGTTGTGTTTAGTTGCATATTTTGTTACAACTACATGAAAAAATATTTGCTCCTCAATTGTCTTGAGTTTTTAGGTAATTTTTTTATCAATTACTATTTATGCTAGCTCATTGTTTTGCTTACTGCACTCTTAGTTTTACTTCGTCGGTCGATTGTTTCAAAAAGGATTGGAAATTTCGATGTCAAGGGTTGCTATGGACTTACTTGGCAATTGGAAATTTCTTTGCCAAGTGTGAGGATAGATTTTTGTCTTTTTGATGTTTATAAATATCCTGATAAGATTTTTTTTTGTCCTTTCATCTGTTTAAAAAGTTTTTTTTTGACTTTTAGGAAATTTGAAGAGCCGACTCCCTTTAACAAAGCGACTCCCTTAACCATTCATTTGATAAACGCCAATTTTTTCACACAAAACCCCTCAATATTTTGAAAAGTAATGCAGAATAATGTCATTGTCCCGTAAGTTGAGAAATAATTTTATGACATTAGGGAAACTCTTTTAAATCTGCCTGTTTTTATGCACATTTTTATTAAGTTTACATGTTTGTATAATGTATAAAATAATGGGCTTGAGTTTATTTATACTGAAAAGGAAAAAAATATATATTTATTTTAAATGCTTAGTGAATGTGATTTCAACTTTCCAAAATAATTTGAATAAAAAATACTTTTTGGAAATATTAGATTTTTTTTTTTCAAAACGTAAACAATTGGCACTTCAAAGCGCCAAAATATTGTAATACTTCATTAAAATCTACCTGGCCAAAGTAAATGCGACCTACTCTAAGAATGAGATAATTTACTGACAATCCAAACATAAGGAACACAAGGTATGTTTGAAAACAAACATATGAATTATAAAAAAAAGTTTTGTTTAATTTAATTTTAAAGTAACTATACTTTTTTAATTGCTTATTACTAATTAAAATATATTGCTTATTACATGATATTTGGCATGCAAGAAATTAAGTAATTTAGGGAAAGAGAGTCAAGAATTCTAAAACCCATATCTATTTCAAAATATAAATTGATAAATTGTATACAACTTGGTATTTTTGAATTGTGTACATTTTGTATATAGTAACATTTTGTATATAGTAACATTTGTATATAGTAACATTTGTATATAGTAACATTTGTATATAGTAACAACATTTGGTATATATTAAAATTTTGTATATATTAAAAATTGTAAATAAAATAATTGCTTTATTTTACCTAAATGTTTATTTTTTTCCCAAATAGCCTTGAAAATTTAGCCAAGAGCAAGTTAAAATATATTTCTTTAAATTTCTTACAAATTATTATATCCTATCAAATATTTAATTTATTAAGCAAAATTTAGCTGTGATGATTTAAAGTTGCTAAATTAATTTTAATGTTTACGCGTCAGAATTTTTGGCATTTAAGTATTTTGTTATTAATTAGTATTTTGCCTCTGATGGAATGGAAATATTGTGTGAAAAACACAATTTAAGTAATTCGGAAAGTAAAGTGTTCTTTTCCCCTTTCCTATTATTATTTAAAATATGGGTACACCGGATTATAATTTAGGAGATAAGTTAGGCGTAATTGGCACCTGGCAATTTTTATTTTGTACCAAAGTTTTCTGCTGTGGCGTAATTTTAAAATAATTCAAATAGTTTGAGCAGAGTTGCGAACTGTTATGCTATTTTTGTAAAATGCTATGCTATTTTGTTAAAGCTTTTGAATAAAATTAGATTTCTAGTTTTAAATACATAAGTCTTGCTGACAAAATTACTGAAAAGTATGATGTAAAAATACGGTTGTCAATGTGATTATTATTATTATTAAAAAAAAAATTAGGTGTCAAAAATGAGGACTGCAGGGTGGCAACATAACCTGGAAATCGGGGAATTATCATGGACATTTTTAATCCTGGAAATATCGGGGAATTTTTCAAATTTTCACACGTATAAAATTTTAAATTTGGGTAAATAAAACAACAATTATCGTCTATTATGACCTCTCTTCTGAGTATTTAAATTACCAATATTTTTTTTAGTTCTGAAATTAAAAAAAAAAAGCATAATTATGCGCATTTTCATATTTTCAGTTTTATTTTTGTAAAAACGTGAACCACTGCTGGAGGAAGAAGTAAAAGCAACGGTCATTGGATCTTGAATTGTAAGCAACATGTGAGGGGCTAATAAATTTGTGATTTATTGAAGATTGGAATAGAAAATATGAAACGTATAAAACTTTTAAAATTATCTACCAAAGAAATAATTGGAAAAACCTGCTTTTTTTGCATTCTCTGCTTTTAGAGGACATGTGTTTAATTACTATTATGCCTATCATAGTTGTATAATTTTGTGTTGTATTCATAAATTATTATTTTAACTGTTTAAGTATTGCCTATAATTTTTCATTTATAATGCAATATATTTATTGGATCATTGTAGCGTGAATACTTTGTTTCTATACAAAGCGCATGTATTTAACATTTCTTAATGTAATTTTAAAATCAGGGAAATTTTTATGACACTATCATGGAAATCAGGGAACTTTTTTTTCCAGAATGTTGTTGCCCACCCCTGACTGTGTTAATTATTGTCATCAAAAGTTAAATTTTTGGGTGTAAGATGCAACTAACGACCGTGAATTACGAACTCTGTGTACAATCTCTTCAACCTTTCATGATATGTATGATATTATTTTAAGCTACATTATTTAAGTTGATATTTAATTAAAGTTTTATTTTTAAAGGCCGCACTTTTGAAGAGAGAAACATTCGGCAGATGGCGGCACCAAACTAATCAAGTTTTACGCCGAGAAGACCGCGGTACACTCACTATAACCGCGGTTCAAACGGAACACGTAGAACAATCCTAGCCGCCAAAAAAGTTCCTTAGAAATTAGCATGAAACTTATAAAGCTGCTGCAATGTATTTTTTTTTGCTTTTAAGAATATAGACACGCATTAGGTTGCTCCTAACACTACTTCTAAAGAAGAGTGTTCCTTTTCACAATTTTCCACATTCTGATTCTAATCCGATGGAAAGCATGGCCTAGCTAAGACAAAACAAGAAAACTTAGTAGCTCCTACGAAATATTCGAAGTTTTCTGTTCTGCCTAATTTTTAAAAGAACTTGGCGCTTTTGTGATTTGTCGTAATAGATTCAGGCCTTACAACAAATCCCTTTTTTCCTTAAAAGTCCTTTTTGTTACTTGAAGTTCTTAAAAGTCCAATTTTTCAGAATGTGGTACCTTAACCCTTATTTTAGCAGAAATGTTTTTCCCCTTTATGCCTATAACGCATTTGTCCTTTTTTCCCTCCCTTATTTAACTAAAAATGATTTATTTACCTTTTGTTTTTGATAAAAAAACTAAAATTTATGTTCGTATTTATGTCGAGTCGGCTAATAGGATGTTGCAACTCTCGAAATATCATTAAACAGGGAGCAGGCTTGCTGTTTGTCTTTGCAAATGTAATTAATCACATTGGTGTAGAATGTACGCCCATGTGTATTCTTAAACATATGTATTTTGTTGCAGCAATAACACTATGTTACCCAGTATATGTTCATTCACTGATTTATATGATGTATGTATTTCTGCTAAAAGTAAGAAACTGCTTATAATACATTCAATCATATAAAATAAAATTGTATGCATTTATTTAACGCGACTTGTGAAGTTATACTCAATGAAAGACCATCTTAATATTTGCAGACTTCGAAGAACTTGGAATGAAATTGATGTTTATAAAACTGGAAATGAAATGATACATTTTTGCAGTCAGCTGGTGTTTATGTTACTACGATTTGGAAATGGGGATGTTTAATAGCATAACCTGTATACTATTCAACCGATAGTTATTAAACTTTTGAATTTGGCGAGGAAAAAGTCACGGAATTGTGACTGATGTAATCAAATCTCTTGTAAATTATTTGCTTGGCACGAGCGACAATTGCACTGCAACTTTTAATCAGTTTAGTGACTAGAAAAAAATCACGTGGCAACTGTTCGGCGATTATTTTAATTGCATTCGACAAGGTGCTGCCACGTTTCAGATTTCGAAATCGCCAAAGTAAAGATGAAAAATAGCCCAAACTCGTATTTTCACATTCCATACAAAATCGTCAAATTGTTGATTATTTTGATAAAGTTGTTAGCGTGTTATAGAGCGAAAGTATATTTTGTCTAATAAGTTACATGTCCAATAATTTCTAAATGAGCAGATACAATTTGAATTTTTCTGTTGCGTATGCAACTAAATAGTACAGTTGGATGTCCGATAGTTGCCAGTGCGTGGCTAGCCTGTATTAATACATAAAAAAATATAACTTTTTTTTATATAAAAATCTTTTTGATTGGGTTTTTCCTATCATTTTGCCACTCACATTGATGACTTAAAATTCAATGACGATTTAAATTTTGTAGGTCCCTTTCCCCCCCCCCCCCCCCTTTTTTAAGACGTTTGGTCTTTCCCCCTAGGGACATGTAAAAAGTGTTGCGAGCCCTTATTGTAAAACATAGGCATTTTTTGTGTGATAATATGACCATTCGCGTATTAAAGAAATATTGAAAATATATTTATTAAAGTACTCTATTTCACATTTATTTGAAACGTAACAATTAGCAGAATAAATAATAAAGATGTTAAGTAAATTAGAAGGGGGTTTTTAAACAGCTTTATAACAATTCTTGTGCAAGGTAAAGGTCAACAGGGTGACAACATAACCTGGGAAATCGGAATTATCATGGAAAGTTTTAATTCTGGAAATATCCGGGAAATGTCTAGGAATTTTTCAAAATTTTACAAAAACTCGGGGAATTTTTCAAATTTGGATCCTTAAAACGTCCATTATTGTCTGTTATGCCGTCTGTTCTGGATAATTTAGTTCTCAATATTTCTTCTTAGTTCTGAATTTTTTTTTTTAAAAAATGCATGGTTATGCGCATTTTCATATTTTCAGTTTTATTTTTTGTAAAAACGTGAACCACTGCTGGAGTGAGAAGCAAAGTGACTTTGAATTGTAAGCAACATGTAAGGGGCTAATGAATATGGGATTTATTGAACCATTATTTTTTTTGCATTATCTGCTTCCAGAGAACATGTTTAATTACTATTATGCTTATCGCAATTGCATAATTTGTGTTGTATCCATAAATTATTTTTTTAACTCGATAAGTATTTCTTATTTTTGATTTATAATGCAATATAGTTATTGGATCATTGTAGCGTGGATACTTTGTTTCTATACAAAGCATATATTGCAACATTTTTTTGTTATTGTAAAATCAGGGAAATTTTTGTGAACCATCAGGGAAATATCAAGGAACTTTTTTTCCAGAATATTGTTGCCACCCTGGGTTAATTTGTGTAGAATTCTCACAGTACATCTTAACTATTTGATTTTATCAATTTACAAGAAAGTTGATATAATTCCATTACTAACATGTATTAACATGAACGTTTTAAATGCTATATCAATTTGATATGATTTGTGTGAATATAAATAATTTAAATAACTTTTTTAATTTTTAGGATAAATGCATGCACATATTTTTTTTTGTCTGTTGAGAAGCAACAGTAGAGCTGACTAAATTTAATTTGCCAATGTGTTCCTTTCTCTTGAAAAAAATAATTTTAATTCGATTATTTCAATTTAATTATTGGTAAATTGTTTGCTGGAAAAAAAAGAAAATGGAATACATATACAAATATTGACTATTAACTCTAGGCCCAAAAAGGTTGGTCCAAGGTAACTCTAACAATTTTCCAGTGCTGGTCAAATTGTTTTTGAAAACTAGCCACTGCTGGAAAATTAACAACATAATCAGGCAAACTATTCCATTTATTTATTATCCTATTTTAAGAATGTCTTCTACTCTTGATTAAGTTAGGAATAACTTAATCCATGACCTTTAGTGCCATTGGTAATATTAAATTTTAATCTTTCTACATAACCCAATTTTATAAATTTGAATAGCTAAATAAAGTTCATTTTTTTTAATCCTCTTCTCCTAGAGTATATACATGATTGAAGTAGTCTTCTGCATAATTAATTCAAGAAGTACCCGTAACCATTTTTATGGTCTTGTTTTGAACTCGTTAATGTGAGAATTCTGGTTTAGTTTTCCCCGTTATCATAAGATTGGTTGTTCTGATAACTTGCAATCAATTTGAATTGTCTAGTTGCAAGAAAATAAACATAGCATTTTCCCATATGGTGGTTGCTTCAATTGGTAGAATGTTTATGTACTGCGGTTTGCCTATTTATCAGAACTTAAATAAAAAATATTAATAAGATACATACAAGTATTCAGTATTAAAATGAATATTGTTTTTTTGAGAAAGCTATTTCTCAATAGTCCTTTCGTTCTGAAATTGATATAACTAATAACCACTAACGGGTACAAATCCCCCAAAAAAAGGAACAAATTCATTCAGTAGATCTGGTCATAAACAGTTTAAAAGCCCAATCTGCACAAGGGATTGCTTGAGGCGCTGGACTAAAGTGATGTGACTGATGTGATCAAATCTATTGTAAATTATTTGCCTGGCACGAGCGACAATTGCACTACAACTTTTAAACACCTGAGTGACTAAAAAAAAATCACTTGGCAACTGTCCGGCAATATTTTAATTGCATTCGACTCGGGGCTGCCATGTTTCAGATTTCGATTGTTGTCAGTGCGTGGCTAGTCTATTGTTATATAGAAAATATTTTTTTATTTACATCTTTTTATTTCAGGAGTTCATTTGCTTAAGGTATTACATTTTTGCTTTTTGTTGTAGTACAATGGGTTTGTTGTAAAGGTGCATATGTATATTTGCTTTTTAATTGACTTACAGCGCGCCAACCAATACCGCCAATCGCGTCGCACGATTTATCAGACTTTTTTTTTTTTAAATTCTTTAATTTTAATTTTTTTTTTATTGTTGGATAGGGATTATCGTCCAACTACAAAATAATTTCATTTATTAAACCGGATAATCTCAAAATAAACTATCCGGGGTGTGGGGCAAAAAAAAAAAGGAGTAACAATTTGAGCTTCCTGGTGAATAGGTGTGGGCGAGAATTTGCTCCCTTTCTTTCACACATTATACTCCCATCGCAAGAAACGACCGGGGCTTGGAAATGATAATTATTCGTTGTGCTACGTCCCTAGCTACTTCGACCCCCCATGCACAGACACTTGGATTATTAGGGGTGAACCGTATTTGAGAGATCACTAGTAAGAATTGGCGAACGTCCCCCACTGTGTTGGGCAGCTCGCGTCATAATTTCTCTCGTCGAAACTACAAGTACTCCCAAGACTGTAAATGGATTTAGCTTGTATCTATTTGACTATTGCTAGAATAGAATGATATTTAGACAAGGCTTACTCGAAATATTTATCCAAGTGCTTTGGTTATTTTTAATTGGGGGTAACTTAAGCAAAATTGAGTTAATATGTCGGTGCTTTAGAATAACATATTACTCAATTGTTAAAAATAATTGTTTCTTATTCTTTTATATAACTTGTAAATTTTTCGGCTTTATAGAATTGTACGATGATTATAAGAACTATTTTGGATATTTGAGAAAATGGTTTGTTAGACATGGGAGAGTATTACGTATCTGAAATTATCCGACAAAACATGACGACGTGATTTCAGTATTGTATACGGCTTTCGTTCTTCCAAAATCGGATAATGATATAAACTTGCATATACTAGTTTTTATAAGGAATGCACTGAAAATTTTGAGCCTCTTGCACCATAAAACTCCAACCAACCAACGTTGAGCGTTTTGAGAATAAACACGCTAAAAAATCCTATTCAACCGATCTGATGTTTCTATTACTAAACAAACTTGTATTTTAAGGGCAAATAGGTATTGCAACTGTTGGATCTGGTTTTGATTTGGTGGGAATTTTGAAAGAAAAGAGGAAGTCATTTTCATTTGTACTTGTCTACCTGAGAATTTATATTTTTTTTGTCGTTTCAAAGCTTTTTTTTATTTGCAACGTCTTGTCGAAATGTTACAGGAATTTCAGAGTTTATATACATAATTTTCACTCTCTCTCTAGTAGATGTAAAAATCCCGACGTCTGTTGAAGGCGTTGGGTGCCAGTTCAGGTGTTTCCTCGTCATCTGACCATGGTTCTAAAATAACGAGGTGCATGTATGAATGTGTGTGTGAATATGTTCCCGGGTTTTTCCTTTTTTTTTTCGAGATAGACCCCGAACCGTCGCCGAAAATGTGAGTGCAGCCGAAATCATGTGAATTTCCACCCCCCATCCTATTTTCCACAACCATACATGATAGGAAATTTTTATTATTTACTACTCAAATCAAAGTTTTCTTTTAATTTATACAAAATGATAACATGCGAAAAAATACAAAACACCTACTTATTTTTTGAAAATTAAAGCAATCTTCCTTTCTTTTAAACATGCGAATCGGCCAATTTTATTAAATAACGAAACAGCGCACAGTAAATTTATCACGAAATTCTCGGTTATCCCACCCATCCCGGCGATTCACGCACGAACCAATCAGTTTATCGAATACTAAGTGCAGCCCAAACCAGAAAATTCATTTCGGCTGTACCTTTTACAAATGCAGTGCATTAGCATGGGATTTTAGCTGCAGTTTTGATTGAATAGAGTAATTTTCTCTCCTGAATTGTGCATTACGACAACAGGCTTGCTATTTATCGGAGATTTTATTTACTTACCGTAGAAATTTCATTTTCAATTCCAATCTTCAAGAATCAAGAAAATTAGTAAAATATCTGATTTTGTTTTAAAACACACTAATAAATTTAGGTGTAGCCCGGTTGTACTTGCTGTAGTCCACGAGCCGCCACTGCTAAAGATTCTAGTAATTGTGAATAAAATAAAACACCGAAACTAGAAAACAAACAATAATTTTTATTTACAAGTTTTTCATGCTTCCTTATTAGTTCTCATACCGAATTGTAGAGGGCAGCACCACACCAGAGTAGTGCAAATTCTCACATCGAGCTCAGGAGAGTCGAGGCTCTTGCGATTTTAGCACAGTTATTCCTTACCAAAGTCTTGGAATCATACGAACGCGACTCGAACCCGAGTCCTCTGAATAGGAAGAGTGGTTCCTGTGAAAGACCATGGGATTCTTCTTTTGACACGTCCCATTTTTCTGCAGTTCTTTTTGTTTTTTAAGTCGTGCGGTTAATGGAATGTCCTCGATATTAGAAATATGAAGAGGCTGCAAAATGGATGAATGGTTAAGGGGCTCCACGTGCTTTTGTTTGAAACTAAATATAGAAAAAGTAACAGTTAGTTAGAAAAAGGAACAGTTAGTTAGAAAAAGGACAGTGAGTTAGACAAAGGAACAGTTAGTTAGAATGTGTGAATGAATAATAGTGAAAAGGAAAATGGCGGTTATTGCGCAAACTAAAACAATACAGGAACACAAAAGAATGTTCAGATTTTGAAAGCCTATATCTCCTCAACTAAATTAATTGCAATTAGCCACTTTAGGCTGGGCCTGGAGTCCTTGGCTTTGGGGTGCCCCAACTTTTATTAAATTGTACATAAATTGTATCAAGTTGCATATACTTTGACAAATATATTAATGTTGTTGCAATTTTTTTATAACGTTTAGGCAATTTTTCCAAAACCATGATTTAATTTCGTTGTTTTTTTTAAATGAATAATACACTTATTTTGCCATCTTTTTAATTCTTAAAGCTATTTTTACGAGAGGGGCTGTAATCTACGACGTTGAGCCTATAGTACTGAACTTTCTATATCGGGCCCTGCTATTCTTTTATCTGCTGCTGTTATATTTGTTTGGCAATAGATGCTGCTAGGAACGTTTTTCATTACACTTTGATTAAAACTCTTGCCTTTACCTATCATTTTTTTAAAATTATCCTATTTCACTAAATTGACGAAACCAATGTACGATTCCAGCAAAATATGTTAACATAATTTTTTCATCAACATTGTAAAATTAAAGATTTTTTTAAGGTTTTGTAAAGGAATTTAAAAATTAAACCTCTAATATAACGTATCTTCAAAACAAAAAAAAACCTTTCAGTATTCCTGCATAAAATCTTCAATTATACAATTTTAATGGTTTGCAAATTTCAATGTTTTTTTTTTTGCTGGGACAGCTCGGAAAGTTCCAATTGCGGCCCATGCAAACCTTTTATCTGGGCGATAAACAATTGTGTTCTTCTTTGAGAACATGGTGACCCAGCACCCTTCGGCCGCAATTGGGCTATTGCCGGACAGTTAGACCCATTTTTCCACGCAATTGGTGCCGGCACCAGCGCCGGGTGCAATGTGACACGAAAAAATTGTCATTGGAGTACATTGCCTCCGGGCGACGGTGCAGTCACCGGCTCCGGTTTCCCGGTGTATGGAAGGGCGGCTTAAACCAATCGATAGGATAAATTTCGTCTTTGCGAAAAAATCCTATTTATTTTGCTCGATGTTCTGAATGCAGTAAAAGACGCTTCTCCAACATTTCTTGCCATTCCAATAAAATCTCAGAATATACTTTACACCAGGGCCACTCTTAAGGGTGTGGGCAGAGAGTTGTAATATTAAATAGAGAGCGCCTTCAATACCAGACTCTCGTAAGGCCGCGGTGTCAACATTGAAAAGAAAAAATCACTTCACGTGGTTATAGCGCAGCCACATTTGGCGTTCAAGACATCTGCAGGCAGGAGTTTCAAATTTGGCGCAATTTCTTCTCTTTTGGTGATAAGGAGTTCTGTCCGTATTCAACTTCTTAACATATATGTACGTATTTACTTATTTTCCAACAATATGTGCTAAATATTTCCTCTTTGTTATATTTAAAGGTGTATTAAAAGATAGACATTGCTTATGTGAATAATAACTATTTATTATTAGAGCAGCCGTGTTGTTTTCGATTTCAGTTGCCAGATTGCTAGCATGAATATCTCGTTACAGTTACAGTTATTCAATATATCACAATACTCCCTTTATAAAAAAGATAAAAGGTATAAAATAGTTGCTGGCACAGTCCTAAAGATTTAGTCTATTGGGTTGTCTTCTGTTTCGAGGTGGGTTGCGTCGAATTGGAGTGAGACAGACAGGTTCAGCAGCTGAAGGGATTTGGGCATCAGCAGAGTCTGGCAAAGGAGTTGAAATCTCTGGCATGATTTCTATCCCCTTGGGTGTTGTGGACGGTGGAGGAAACATGGTTCCTGTATCCTGGGTATGTATTGGGATACTCGCAAGTGGTGAGGGACTATCCTCAAAAGTAGGATAGGAAACATCTTCAACATCTGTGAACTCGGGTTTGGGAAAGTCCGCTTCAGAAGCTGGACGTAGCTGATCTAAATGGGCAGAGAACTTGCTTCCATCTATCTCAACGATCCAGGTTTTGGTACCACGGGGTTCTATTAAAACACCACGAACCCATTTGTTACGAGAACCTCTATAGGAACATACCCACACATTCTGACCAGAGAGTAGACTCTTTTTCAAAGTATGTGATCTATCAAAGAGCTGCTTCTGAATGTTCTGTTTCTTCTGTACATGGTGTGTTGTACAGGGATGAATCAAGTTCAGGAGAGTCCTGATGGGATGTCCAAGGAACAGTTCAGCAGGAGACAGTCCAGTTGTGGAATGTGGTGCCGAACGATATGCAAGCAGAAACCGTTTAACTTTATTTACAACAGAGTCACAGTCCTTGCCATCTTTAAGCATTTTCTCCAGAGCATGTTTGAAAGTTTGTACTGATCGCTCAGCTAATCCATTTGATTGAGGATGATAAGTTGGCACAAGTGTATGCATAATTCCTAAAGACTTTAGGAAATCTTTAAACTCGTCGGAGATAAATTGTGGTCCATTGTCGGATACCAACTCCAAAGGCAGTCCATACCGTGAAAACAGTTCCTGTAATACATTGATGGTGTGTGTCGAAGTTGTCGAGGACATCTGCAGTACCTCCAACTATTTTGAATGACTGTCCACTACTATCAAGTAGTTGGTTTGATTCTTCTGACCATAATCAATGTGTATACGATCCCAGGGTGCCTTCGGCCAAATCCAGGATTGCAGAGGTGTAGTAGGTGGGTTATTGGCTGTTATCTGACATGCTTCACATTTAGCAGAGATACTCTCAATGTCTTGATCCAATCCAGGCCACCAGATGTGACTTCTAGCTACTGCCTTCATCTTGGTTATACCTAGATGTGTGTCATGAAGCAAGTCCAGCATGCGATTCCTATGTACTGAAGGTATAACAACCCTCATTCCCCAAAGGAGACAATTTCCATCTACGGATAATTCATCCTTTCTGCTGAAATATGGCTTCAAGTCGGGGTCTTGATTACAGATAGGGAAACCGTACTGTACATACTTGAGCACAACTCCAAGAACCTTGTCTGTACGAGTTGCCTGGACAATGTCATCAGAGGTAATCGGCATGTCTTCCACGTAGGAAACTTTGAAGATATCAGACGGATACAAGTCCTTGTTTAGGTCTTCAATTGGCAAGCGTGAAAGCGCATCTGCATTCTGATGTAATTCCCCTTTTTTGTATTTAATTGTGTAATTAAATGAAGATAGTAGTAGGGCCCACCTTTGCAAGCGTGCAGCAGCCATAGTTGGAATAGCTTTATCTGGTGCAAAAATTGTCACTAGGGGTTGGTGATCTGTATACAACAGAAACTCACGACCATATAAGTACTGGTGAAACTTTTTACATCCAAAAATAATCGAAAGAGCTTCTTTCTCAGTTTGAGAGTAATTGGCTTCAGCTTTTGTTAGAGTTCTCGATGCATATGCAACAGGTCGTTCAACACCATCGACAATGTGTGACAGGACTGCTCCTAAACCAACAGGGGAAGCATCACATGATAACTGTAAGGGCAGTCTTTCGTCATAATGGGCTAACACACTATCTGACATCAATAAAGATTTGCACTTTTGAAAAACTTTGTCACATTCTGCAGACCAATGCCATGGAAAATCTTTGTTCAACAAATTGTGAAAGGGTGATAACAAAGTAGATGCATTTTTTATAAATTTGGAATAATAGTTAAGAATTCCTAAAAAGGATTTTAGCTCGGTAACATTTACTGGTACCTTGATTTCCTTAATAGCATTGATTTTTTCTTGTGTTGGGTGAATGCCATCTTTATCAATAATATGACCTAAGAACTCCACACTGGTTTCTAGATATTGACACTTTTCTGCATTTAGATGGACATTATATTTACGAAAGCGTTCCAACACTTTCTCAAGTGTACTGAAATGTTCATCCACTGTTACCGATGAGATGAGAATGTCATCTTGAAAGCATATTACATGAGGTATGCCTTGCAACATCTGCTCCATTGTTGACTGAAATATGGCAGCAGCAGAACTTATACCGTACAACAGCCTGTTTGGGCGTACCAAACCCATTGGTGTGTTTAGTGTAAGCAGTTCTTGGGATGCAGAATCCAACTCAATTTGTTGGTATGCATGAGACAAATCCAATTTTGTGAAATATTTTCCACCACGAAGAGTAGCAAACAGATCTTGTTGAGTAGGTAGAGGATACTGGTTCACATCCAAGTACTTGTTGACAGTCACTTTGAAATCGCCACAGATCCTAACAGAATTGTTCTTCTTAGGAACAACTACAATTGGCGTAGCCCACTTGGAATGCTCAACAAAGTTCCAAACTCCCCTCCTCTCCGTTTGTTTGACTTCTTCACATACTGCGGTTTTCAGGGAATATGGTACAGGCCTCCAATAGGTACAGGCAAATCCAATTTTGTGAAATATTTTCCACCACGAAGAGTAGCAAACAGATCTTGTTGAGTAGGTAGAGGATACTGGTTCACATCCAAGTACTTGTTGACAGTCACTTTGAAATCGCCACAGATCCTAACAGAATTGTTCTTCTTAGGAACAACTACAATTGGCGTAGCCCACTTGGAATGCTCAACAAAGTTCCAAACTCCCCTCCTCTCCGTTTGTTTGACTTCTTCACATACTGCGGTTTTCAGGGAATATGGTACAGGCCTCGGTTTGCAGAAAACTGGTAATGCATCGTTACGCAATCTGAGAGATGCTTTAAAATGCTTGATAGGTGAGGTGTTTGCTTGGAATAGATCTGTGTATTTTTTCTTTAAAGAATCAACAGTCTTGACATTGCCAAGGGCAGCATCAACAGCGAAAATTTCATTCCAATTCAGCTTGAATTTTGATAACCAGTTCTTTCCAAACAGAGATGGTCTATTTCCTTTCACTATCACTAAAGGTAATTTGTAGCTTTGAGAATTGCACAAAACTTGAACTTGCGCTTCTCCTAATACCTTTATTGCACATTGATTATAGTCTCTCAGAACTATTGATGTTGGCTGTATTTTCACATTTGGTAGATTTTGAGTAATCCAGTGCTCTGATGTAATGGATACATCCGCAGCGGTATCAAGTTCCATTTCTGTGGCTTTATTGTTGATAACTACTGGTACTGTATACTTTGATACTTGCTTGATTGATTGCACTGTGAATAGACGATACTCCTCTGATTCATTGATTACTTCAATCTTTTTTGCAGATTTGTTTTTCTTTGACATGCAGGCAGGAGAAATGTGTCCAACCTTTGAACAAAAGTGGCAAGTTGCATTTTTGTATTTGCACTTGTTTGGATCATGAGAAGAGCCACAGCGAAAACACTTTCCAGATTTATTCGGCTTTGTAAAACCTTTTGCTGCAGGAGCTTTGTTGTGTTGTACCTTGTTTACAACAGGGTAGGCAACTTTCATATTGCTGGCATCGCTGTCTGCAATTTCCATAGCCAGCGCTATTTCTGTAGCAGTTGAGAGCTGTAGGTCTTTTTTGGCTAGCAATCTCCGCTGGATCGTTTCCGAAGACAGTCCACATACGAAGCGATCTCTTATTGCCTCCTCCAAAAATGCACCAAAGCTGCACGTAGATGCTAGCATTCGGAGCTCAACTAAATACGTTGAAATATTTTCTCCAGCTTTTTGATTTCTTCTGTGGAATCGAAATCTTTCAGCAATGACAATAGGTGCAGGCTTAAAATGCTCTTTCAATGTTTGGGTGAGTTCTGTGTACGTGCATTCGGTAGGTAGTTTCGGAACCAGAAGATTTCGTAACAGTTTATATGTACTATTTCCGATGACGGAAATCAAAACTGATTTCTTTTTTTCTTCTAGAACGTTGTTAGCAACAAAATATTGCTCTAACTGCTCGATATATAGATTGAAATCCTCTTTCTCGGAATCAAAATTCGTCAAGCTGCCGATTAGGCCTAACCTACTCATAGTGAAAAATCTAAAACTGTTACACAATTTTTTAAAAAAAAATGCACTTACGATAATCCTCGTCGCCATTGTTATATTTAAAGGTGTATTAAAAGATAGACATTGCTTATGTGAATAATAACTATTTATTATTAGAGCAGCCGTGTTGTTTTCGATTTCAGTTGCCAGATTGCTAGCATGAATATCTCGTTACAGTTACAGTTATTCAATATATCACACTCTTCATTAACGAAACGAAAATATTTTATTTGTGTTCCAATACTCGAAGAAGCGAAACTCTTTATATTTCTCAGGTTTTAGTGTTTATATTTTCTTATTGAAGTATACAAAATAACAATTGAAAGAACTTCGCTTATGGTAAATTTTTTACATAAAAACGTAATGCAATTATTTCAAAACTACAAAGTAAGAAAAATCTCCTTAATATATCTGTTAAACTCCCTTAAATTGTGCCACTCGTTAAAAAAAACGATATTTAAATACAAAATTAAACACAAAACCATATTACAATACTTCGATCTCGTTTAGTTCTAAAAGTCGCCAAGGCCTGCCAAGTAATATTGGCGAATGAATGAATTGGCATTTCCACATATCACGTGGTTTCAATGATGGACACAAGGAAATCATTATTTTTATTCCTCTATTTATATCATTACTCTATGGGTGTGGGCACATAAGTCTTTGCACCAGGGCCACGTGTGGGGGGTCGACAATGATATATATGGCAAGTTTTAACTGTTCCATAAAAAGAGTTTAAATATTAAAGGTTCATCGACAGCAAAGAGTTAACCCCTTTGCACTCCGCGAACATCTTTGACATTGCGTTCTTTCCACGGAACAGTTATTCCTCTTTCTGTTCTTTTACACACACTTTTTAATGCTCATAGAGGAGAGAAAATCGTAATATGTTTCGGATCTGCAAAAGAACAATTTGAAAAAAAAAAAATCTATGTTTTTTTAAACACAAGATTACGCCGTTCTCGTTTGTTTTAAAGAACAGGGAACCAAAAGAACAAGTTGTTATGTTAGCGCCTGAGAGGCGACGTCGGAGTGCAAAGGGTTAAATTATTTCGTGCAAAAGGGATATGTACCTGAGCTGATGTTAAGGTCAACATGCAAATCTGACTTCTGTTGTTCAGATAGCACCGCTTCCAAAGGCTCGCTGGTCATTCGCTTGACCTCCGACAGGGTTGCCGTGCAGCGCAGCCTCATTTCTTGCTTCTGGAAGTGACGTAGCTTCACCAGAAACCGGAGGCCCAGAACTGGCGACTCCTCACCATTTTGAAACATAATCGGATTTCTATGGACTAGGTAGTCGGTTCTGACCTGAAAAAGTTTCAATTGAAAATATTTTTTTGTAATTGAACATATTTAATATACGTTTCGTCGTATTAAGTGCAATTTATGTTTTATTGCAGTTTATGTAGTAAAGCAATTTATCTTTTAATGCTATTTATGTATTAATGCAATTTAAATTGATGTTTTCATAGTGGAAAATATTGTGTGATAAAATTAACGGAAATTTAAGAGCCTCCAGTTGCAGAGTGGATAAAGGCGACTAGCTGGTAACCAGAGGATTACTAGTTAGAGCACGTGTGGTCAACTTGACAAAGAAAAGTAATGATCTTGCGATTTGTGGGTTGCCAGCTTCGCTACAAAAATACTAGAGTCGTCCAGAACATCCAACAAATTATACTGGCGTGTATACGGGACTGATGCACGATAAATCTGATCGGGGTCTAAGGTCCTGACGCCTATTGAGGTTGTGTCTGGTGACAGCTCAGGAGTTGTCCTCGTTATCTGACCATGGTTCAAAAATACGAGACATCGTTCCCGGGTATTTTCTTCGGGATAGGCCCCGAACCGACGCCAATAGCCCACTGTGCAGCTCTAGTGTGATGTTATTTAACCAAAACCAAACCACAAGAAATTTAATTGATGTTGACATCAGTTAATTTTTAATTATAACTTTAATTAATAACTTAATTAAAAAAGTCTTAATTTTCAATATGGAATATATGAAAATGGAAAAAAAAATCGACGTATTGATATTGGCATAAGTTTTATATAGATGTTATGCTATTAAAACGTCAAATTTTTTTATTTAGCAATTTAAATATTTACGTTTAAATTAAACTTTACATTTTTTTTAATTTCCTGAAACATTGGTAAGGTTCGATAAAGTAGTTCAATACATTTTATACATAAAAACGATAAGGAGCCCCAGTTGCTCAGTTGGTAAGGCGTTCAGCTACTAATCAGAGGATTGGTGGTTCGAATCCGTGAAATGGACTTGACATAAAAAAATAATGATCTTGCGATCGGAGGGTTGCCAGCTTCTCTACAAAAATACTAGAAAGTCGTCCAGAATATCCAACAAATTATACTGGCGTGTATACGGGACTGGTGCACGATAAATCTGATCGGGGTCCAAAGTCCCGACGTCTATTGAAGGCGTTGGGTGCCAGTTCAGGTGTTTCCTCGTCATCTGACCATGGTTCTAAAATAACGAGGTGCATGTATGAATGTGTATGTGTTCCCGGGTCTTTCTTTCGAGATTGACCCCGAACCGTCGCCAATAGCCCACTCTGCAGCTCTAGTGCGACGTTAATTAACAAAACCAAACCAAAACTAAAAACGATAAGAATAAGTGCACCATTATGCATTTTTTTTCAATGTTCATTTGGATATACTTTTGAAACATTCCACGGTATTTGTCTCTGATTTGTCCCCACCGCAATTTTTTGTTATTAAATAATATATTAACTAACATAAAAAATAATTTTTGTAGTGGAATTAGTTATTTTTAACTTAAGACTATTATACTCTTTTCTAAATTATAAATGAATAACTTTGACTACTGACATCAAGTATGCTGTCACCTTAGAGTTAAGACATTTTATTTTAATTAACTACCCTTTTTTATGTTTAGATTTTTGTGCTTAGTTTTCTTGTATGTCACATGGGCCCTTTTCTTTTCCGAATTTGGGACTTGTATCTCCCTTAAAAGCCTAACAATGACTGTCGTTCAACAATTTGTGACAAATGATGGAGCATGAACAGTTGAAAAAACACCCCAATTAAAAAAAATCGCTGTACATATTTATAACGTAAACACACAAAATAAGAAATTTAAACACTAAAATATGTTAAAATACAAATACAACAAATGAATATTTCTTAAAATATAACGATTTTTTAATGATATTTTGTTTTGTTCTGTTTCGATTTTATACTAAGCATTTTAAGCATAAAGAATGTATATTAAAATACAAATGCTACGTTAAAACTACGCAGTAAAAATACATGAGAGATACATCTCCCTTCATCAGCAGAAACGAAAAGTCTGTGTGCACAATAAAATGAAAATAAACCCAGAATTGGAAGTGTTGCCAAAGAGCAAAAACTATCTCAATCGGTTGGAGTTAACTATTGTGGGCCAAATATGAAACGTCTCCAGGAAGTCAAGTTCAACTGGAGATTTGGGATTGCAAATTAAATGTCGATTAGAAACATTAAATATTTTTTTTCTTCATATTTTTAGCAATATTGATTCGATTGTCAATGAAACATTTGTGGTTCCAGTATTTTCCGCTTGTTGGCACACAATAGTAAACTCCAACCGATTGAGATAGTCTTTGTTCTTTGGCAACACTTTCAGTTCTGGATTTATGTTCCTTTTATTGTACACACAGACTTTTTCATTTCTGCTGATGAAGGGTTTGGTTAATTAACGTCGCACTAGAGCTGAACAGTGGGCTATTGGCGACGGTTCGGGGTTCTTTGGCAACACTTTCAGTTCGGCAGCTCTAGTGCGACGGTTCGGGATCTATCTCGAAGGAAAGACCCAGGAACACATACACATTCACACACACATTCATACATGCACTTCGTTATTTTAGAACCATGGTCAGATGACGAGGAAACACCTAAACTGGTACCCAACGCCTTCAATAGACGTCGATACTTTGGACCCCGATCAGATTTATCGTGCACCAGTCCCGTATACACGCCGTTAATTTTTGCGGATGTTCTGGGCGACTTTTCTAGTATTTTGTAGCGAAGCTGGCAACCCTCCGATCACAAGATCACTACCTTTTACTTTTCTTTGTCAAGTCCATCGCCTGGCATCGAACCAGGAACCTTCGTATTCCCAGCTGACGCCTTTAACCGCTCGGCCACGGAGGCCCTGCTGATGAAGGGAGATGTATCTTCTGAAACATGTCTTGGATTTTTATTGCATTTGTATTTTAATATTCTAAAAGACGAGTTTTTATCTTACTAAAGTATGTATTAAAGGAAGTAATAAGGAAATGAGGTATGCACATGCTGAGCAGAGTGCTGCTGTCACCTCTTTGTCATTGATGTACCACTGCAGTTCAGCCGGTGGTTGTGACCTTGCAGCCGTGCAGTTGATGTCCACTAAATCGTCCACATTGTAGACGTGTTTGCCTCCGTCTATCTTTGGCCCATCTCTCTGCTGATCTAGTGGAGAAAAACGTAATTTGTCAATCTAATTTATACATTTAATAGACAAGACCCTATTTTGTGACAGTCGCTTCTCCTAAACTATATAACCAATTTTTATGATCAAGGGACGAGCAACCGTCCAGGAATCCTCACACTTTCAATTAAACCGTATCGTTCCTTATCGGATTTCGGCCATACAGCGATAAAGTCGTCAAATATGACAAGACTGGCATGTCGATAGTGCGGGACGGTGGGGAACTTAGCGCGTATGTACTAAGTTAAAGTATTTAGAAATTTAGAACGACATCTTCGGAAAGTGCAGGGTTGGGATATACCGGGTTGGCTAAAGTACCGGGTTGAAGTAGGCCGAAAGGATGGAAGCGAGAGAGTTTGTGTGTTTGGGAGATGGAGAGTGTGTGTGTGAAAGTGCTCATCTTCTACTCGTGCGTGGTGGGCAACTCGTCCGCTGCAGCACCGAATAAGGTAGGCCGAAAGGGTGGGAACACCTCTCCGGAGTTGCATCAGTGGGAGAGTAGGCCGAAATGAGGAGGGAGCACTTCTCCGGAGTGTGTAGTGATCACAGGAACTCATTCCTCCAAGCCCAATGGCAAAAATTCCTCTTATTTACATATTCTATAGCACTACCTTCCCGCTCATATCCAGTTTGTACCTTAGTCTGCTTTGTATTCTCAAATTTCCAACTGAATCCACATAAAGCTCTATATTTAGTACTTTACCCAGCAGTTGAAATCCTTATAAATTTTCGAAAGAGATAAATAAATCCAAAACAGTTGGGAAAATAAAGAGCTATTGTATATACAATTACTTTAGGTAAACTTTGCCGAATGAAACTAACTATGATATTGTAAAAACAGTTTTTTGAAAGACTGCTGTATGAATTAAAATCTTATTTTATCCTGCCCTTTCGAATAGGAAAAAAAAATTACATTTAAATAAAAAAACTTTATAATTGAATGAATTTGAGAAATGATTTTGAAAAGGCACAGTATTTACAGTACCGTAAAAGAATAATACGTGAATTGTTTTTATGCACGCCTTCTTCTTCCATACAACAAAATATAACTGAGTTATTATAACACAATTATCACTTCCCATTTTTTTTGACACACTTTTTAAACACATCTTTTGCTTATAACTTCTTTACGTCACCCTGGATATACAACGGATAAGGCATTGGACTGCATTTCCTGAGGATGTGGGTTCCATTCCCGGTAACTCTTGGTTGTGATTGTGGATATTTATTGAAAGTGATTTATGAAGACAGCCTATATAGGCAAACAACTGCTCTTTTTTCATTTTTACTCATTGTAATCATTTTTGAGTACATGTCTTTTTCAAAAATGAAACTTATGCGTTCGGAGCCATGATATGCATCAATTGTACTAGAAAATGAGTACATTTTACTTAATTTTGAGTATCTATTTTTACAGTGTGCTGTTGTAAAAAAGAGCCCAAGTCTCACCGTAAGCTCCTGTGGCCGTCGTGGCTCCGCTGTTGGTGATGATGATCTCCTCGCTTCTGAGCGTATGCGCCTGCGAGATGATGGCCTCGCACTGCAGCTTCATCTTCCCGTCCCAGAAGTGGTTCCGCCGGGCCTCGAACTTCAGCCTCAGCTTCGAAATGAAGAGGCCGTCTGTGGATTCCACTGGGGGCAGCCGTTCGGTGCGAGCCTGAGGAATGACCATTATTCAATGTTAGTTTGATTAATGAAAGTCGCACTAGAGTTGCAGAGTGGGCAATTGGCGACGGTTTGGGGCCTATCTCAAAGGAAAGGCCCGGGAACGATGCCTCGTATTTTTTGAACCGTGATCAGGTTTGGTTTGGTTTGGTTAATTAACGTCGCACTAGAGCTGCACAGTAGGCTATTGGCGACGGTTCGGGGTCTATCTCGAAGGAAAGGCCCGGGAACGATGCCTCGTATTTTTTGAACCGTGGTCAGGTTTGGTTAATTAACGTCGCACTAGAGCTGCACAGTGAGCTATTGGCGACGGTTTGGGGCCTATCTAGAAAGGAAAGACCCGGTAACGACGCCTCGTATTTTTGAACCATGGTCAGATGAAGGGGACAACACCTGAGCTGGCACCCAACGCCTTCTATAGACGTCGGGACTTTGGACCTCGATCAGATTTATCGTGCATCAGTCCCGTACACGCCGTTAATTTTTTGTGGATGTTCTGGACGACTTTCTAGTATTTTGGTAGCGAAGTTGGCAACCCTCGATCGCAATATCACTACTTTTTACTATTCTTTAGTCTAGTCCGCGCAAAGGCTCGAACCGGGGACCCCTTGGATTCCCAGCTGTCGCCCCAATCCACTCGGCCAAGGAGGCCTCGAACCGTGGTCAAATGACGAGGACAACACCTGAGCTGGTACCCAACGCAACATCCATAAGTATCAGAACATTGGATACCGATCAGATTTATCGTGCACCAGTCCCGCATACACGCCAGTGTATTTTTTTGGATGTTCTGCCCGACTTTCTAGTATTTTGTAGCAAAGCTGGCAACCCTCCGATCGCTACTTTTTTACTTTTCTTTGTCAAGTCTATCGCACGGATTCGAACTAGCAATCCTCTGATTAGCTGAACTCCTTTATCTACTGGGCCACTTTATTTAATGTTAGATATGTCTTTTGTCTTTAGAAAGGCTGCCTTTAGGGATGTGCGAAGTGTGCCACCGCATACGCCGCACCGCAAAAAAATTCCGCGCCAAATAAAAATTTTACAGGTAATTTTTTTTTTTTTTTTTTACTTTTGATATGAAACATCTTAAAAATAAGCTATCTAAAATATCAGGGTAGAAACATCACGCTAATGATAGACCGTACAATGTCCTGCTGGAAGGACGAAGCGTACTGACGGTTTGACTCATCTGTGTGCTTATAAAGAGATTTTTATATCCTTCTGGCAGAACGAATTATATATTATCACCAGAAAACTATCGCAATAAAGCAGTTTAAAAATTCCAACTGTAATATTTTTATGTACAAAAGTTATTACGGAAGATCTTTGGCCATTGAGCTTCTATCATTTAACTCTTAGAGGGATCCATTTTGTGACAAATGTGATATTAGTCACGGAACGGATCCCTCTGGAATACCCTTCACAGAATGGATCGCGACTGATACTCATTCATATAAATTTTGTCTCATCCGTTAAAAAAATTAAGCTTATAGATTAAAACAATTAAAAAAAAATAATACAGACTATTTATAAGTGACGAAGTTCTCTAATAAATATTCTATTCAAATGATATGTAGCCGCATCAAATATTTGTAGTTGATGAAAAAAAAGTCCGTTTGGCTTTTCAAAATATCTGAAAACCTATTCATAATTTCACTCAAATTTATTCATAAATTTGTGTGGAGATTAAAAAGAGGCCCATTACTAAGTTCGCACCAAGGCTGAACTAGATCCGCGCGCGTTGAAGCGTCAGCGCGCGCGGATCTAGTTCAGCCTTGGTTCGCACTGGGCCCCGCGGCTGGTATGGGCGACCCTCCTCTTTGGCTTCCAACGGCGTAGGTTGGCGAATTAAAAATATTCAATAGTTGATAAAAAAAATCCGTTTGGCTTTTTAAATATCTGAAAACCTATTCATAAGTTTCACTCAAATTTATTCATAAATTTGTGTGGAGATTAAAAAGAGGCCCACTACTAAGTTCGCACTGGGCCCCGCGGCTGGTATGGGCGACCCTCCTCTTTGGCTTCCAACGGCGTAGGTTGGCGAATTAAAAATATTCAATAGTTGATAAAAAAAATCCGTTTGGCTTTTTAAATATCTGAAAACCTATTCATAAGTTTCACTCAAATTTATTCATAAATTTGCGGGGAGATTAAAAAGAGGCCCACTACTAAGTTCGCACTGGGCCCCGCGGCTGGTATGGGCGACCCTCCTCTTTGGCTTCCAACGGCGTAGGTTGGCGAATTAAAAATATTCAATAGTTGATAAAAAAAATCCGTTTGGCTTTTTAAATATCTGAAAACCTATTCATAAGTTTCACTCAAATTTATTCATAAATTTGCGGGGAGATTAAAAAGAGGCCCACTACTAAGTTCGCACTGGGCCCCGCGGCTGGTATGGGCGACCCTCCTCTTTGGCTTCCAACGGCGTAGGTTGGCGAATTAAAAATATTCAATAGTTGATAAAAAAAATCCGTTTGGCTTTTTAAATATCTGAAAACCTATTCATAAGTTTCACTCAAATTTATTCATAAATTTGCGTGGAGATTAAAAAGAGGCCCACTACTAAGTTCGCACTGGGCCCCGCGGCTGGTATGGGCGACCCTCCTCTTTGGCTTCCAACGGCGTAGGTTGGCGAATTAAAAATATTCAATAGTTGATAAAAAAAATCCGTTTGGCTTTTTAAATATCTGAAAATCTATTCATAAGTTTCACTCAAATTTATTCATAAATTTGCGGGGAGATTAAAAAGAGGCCCACTACTAAGTTCGCACTGGGCCCCGCGGCTGGTATGGGCGACCCTCCTCTTTGGCTTCCAACGGCGTAGGTTGGCGAATTAAAAATATTCAATAGTTGATAAAAAAAATCCGTTTGGCTTTTTAAATATCTGAAAACCTATTCATAAGTTTCACTCAAATTTATTCATAAATTTGCGGGGAGATTAAAAAGAGGCCCACTACTAAGTTCGCACTGGGCCCCGCGGCTGGTATGGGCGACCCTCCTCTTTGGCTTCCAACGGCGTAGGTTGGCGAATTAAAAATATTCAATAGTTGATAAAAAAAATCCGTTTGGCTTTTTAAATATCTGAAAACCTATTCATAAGTTTCACTCAAATTTATTCATAAATTTGTGTGGAGATTAAAAAGAGGCCCACTTCTAAGTTCGCACTGGGCCCCGCGGCTGGTGTGAGCGACCCTATTCTTTGGCTTCCAATGGCGCAGGTTGGCGAATTAAAAATATTCAAACTTTACTCTTCAATATTGTGTCTTTATTTTTAAAAAAAAGTAAGCCATGGGGGAATTTTTAATTCTTTCGCTGCTATTCAGATCGTATCTCAAAAAGTAAAAATCCTAAAATTACGGAAATAAGTGAATTTGTTAAGAAATGTTTGATAAATACGACGTATTTATTTTTGTTTTAATACGATTAACAGTTTAGAAGTTATTTAACATTAAAGTCGTCGTTGCTATAATTTCGCTTACATGTAATTTTGTCAGTCGATTTTCTGATACATTATTAAGAGGAGAGATCCACTTTTGTTAGGGAATGTAGGAAGAAGCTTGAACTGGAAATCTAAGTAAGTATTTTTTAAAATTAAAATTAGTTTTGAATTTATAAATTTTTTAAACATTTAAACAAACTTCCCTCGTTTGAAGTTTTTCACCCTCATTTTCGCAACGGGATTTCTAAACTGCTTATAAGTAATTTAAAATTACATATCTTCATATTCAAAAAAATATTTTAATATTCGTTAAACTTCATCTTTCCGATGTCATAAAGGTTATATTTCTATCTTTACAATAAAATTATATATAGTTAATGAAGCTAGGTATTAAAAATAGTGAAGAAGCAAGGTTTTTTTCGGATATTTCGAGCAAATTTTAATTTGCGACTTTTTTTTCTCATTGTTCTGCTCGCATCTTAAAAAAATATTATGATTAAATAATTTAATATTATGAAATTGTGCCAGTTTGTCAGAAAATGTTTAAGGAATAAGGTGAATATATATTTTTAATACGATTAGTATTTTAGACGTTATTAAATGTTATATTTATAATTCCATAAAAGTTCGAAAAAAACTCACATATTTTTGAATACTTGTTTTCCAATTTTCAACATTTTTTTTTTAGGATATAGTGTAAACTATTGGTTATAAATGATTCAGAGCGTTTTTGAGAATTCGATTTAGTTTTGTACAATTAAAACTGCTCTAAGTAGTACAAAAATATACTTTTTTCCCATTAATAATTATAGTCATGTTCGCAAAATCCTTTTTTTCTTGGATGATATCGAGATTAAAATTCTATATTGAAAGTTAAATTAGATGTAGCTATTTATGTGAAGTACTATAAATATTTTTCGAAAGGTGTACTGTGGTAGGAAATGGAAAATGATGGCAATCCTGTAATGTATATCTATCTTACTTGCGAATTATTTTTAGCGCCAATTCTCTTACCTATTTAGTAGTTTTAAGTAAATGTTGGCTCATTTATGCTTGGGGCAATTATGCTATTGTTGCTCTATGGTTAAAACATGTTCTGCTTTTCAATGAGCAGAAACTATTGAGCTGAAACAATTCTACAATTGAACTTTCTCCAGTAATGATTTATATAACTAAAAAAGTATGGTTGTTAGAACACATTGTCTATTGTGCAGTGGGGCCCGTGGTCAAAAATGTTAGTGCAGCCGAAAACATGTAACTCCCCCCCCCCCCCCCCCCCCCCTCACCTCGCCTTTTTCACAACCATACACGAACGGACAATCTTTAAAATTTATTACTCAAACCATAGTTTCCTTTCAACTTTTATGAAAGATAACATGTAAAAATAATAGAAAACATTTACTTATTTTTTGAAAATAAATTCAATCCTCCTATCAAACTTGCGAATCGGTCAATTTTAATATTAATTTAAGTAAAGAAACAACAACACACGTGCAAACTTATCGAAAACTATTTCCGTTTGGAGAGATTCTTCGAAATTCGTTTTCCTCCACCCCGCCTCGCCGATTCAGCAATGAACCAATCATTTATTCGAAATCCGTAGTACAGCTAATTTGAAAAAATCCTTTTGCGCTACGTTTGTGTCGTCACATCCTCCATTTTAGCGAGCTGGGGAAGTCATACTACGTAAGGTTGCCATGGCAACGATGCAGCCGATTTCGAACTTCGCTTTTTAGCTGCAATTTTTATTGAATGGAGTTTTTGTTTTTTCTTCTCCTGAATTTGTGCATTACGGAAACACGCTTGCTATTTATCGGAGATTTTTTTTTACTTAGAGTTGAAATTTAACCTCCAATTCTAATCTTCATTTAAGAAAATTAGTAAAATATATAATTTTAGTTTTAAAATATAATAAAATTAGGTGCAGCCCGGCTGTACTTGCTGTAGTGGGCGAGCCGCCACTGCTATTGTGTATGAAGCCAGAATGGGTTTACGAAGCAAACCAAAGAGGATTGCATAGCAATTCTTCGGGGGTTGGCAGAGCGTCAGCGGAGCAGGGGGAGGAACCCCCTAGTAGAATAAATATTTTCAATATGCCTAATACAACATACTTCATTTTAATGTTTGCTTAAAAAAATAGGAATTCAATTTTAGTACATAAATTTTATATACTAGGAGGCTCCGCCCCCTGCTCCGCTAACGCTCCGCCAACCCCCGGAGGATTCCTACGCAATCCTCATAGGTTTGCTCCGCAAACCACTTCTCGCTTCGCTCGCTAAAAGGTAGGACACAATAAAAATGTGTCCTAGTAACAATACTTTTTTAAATTATATTGCCAAAAACTTTAAACGTTGAAACTGTAAAATTAAATTATAATTCATCTTGGCATCAATACATTTTTTCGCCATGTAAATCAATATAAAATCATTTAATTTATTTTAAACTACAAATGAAAACAATGGAACCACTGGCAAGCCATTATTTATTATTTTATTTCTACCATTATTTATTATTTTTCACGTTATTTTCACACCTTTCCAGCGTTTTACTTTAATTTATAACATTAATTATTGGTAGTTTGTTTTGGCATAATTGACGTTAAGCTTACCATACTCTTGCCTACCTGAAGTGTGTACGTTACTAAGTTAATACGTCATAAAAATGAAGTTCCTAGAAATCTAGTTTTCAAAATTGCCAACAGATGGCGCCACCTAAATGTTCCGCTGATGTAAAGTTTAGAAAAGCGTTTTTCAAAACTTCTATTTTTAATGTAATAGGGTTTATATTCTTCCTAATTTAAGCAGACATCAACAAAATAATTATTTACTGATGAATAGAAGGGGCTAATCGTCAAATGGTTTACATAATGGCAAAATAAAAATGCTTGCGCAACAGAATTTCGTAAACAAACTAACTGTTGCCACTCCGCGTACAGAAAAACAGCGTTTTTCAATCACCGCGTAATATATAAAGATGATTACTGTTGCTTATATATAATCTTTTGATATATGGTAGAAATGGAACTTTTTCTTTACTTCTTCTCCGTTTATCCACCACTTGAGAATAGCTGCTGGTCTAGATGGAGCTGATATGCAGGTGACGTTCACGGTGTCACGTGGTGCATAGTAGCTTTTCGTTCCGATGATGACCGGCTTCGAACTGGGATTCACTGAAAAGAAATAAGGGATATCAGCATAAATTGCAATTTGATTTATTTCGATCAAGGATAGTAAAGACTATATATAAAAGGTGCGCTCGTTTTTCGCTTTTTGAAAGTGGGCAAGGAAAGGCAACTATTTGACGTCATTTTAGCTCCGCCTTACTTTTGACGTCATTTTAGCTCCGCCTTACTTTTGACGTCATTTTAGCTCCGCCTTACTTTTGACGTCATTTTAGCTCCGCCTTACTTTTGACGTCATTTTAGCTCCGCCTTACTATCAGTTTTTGATCATTCTCATTGGCTCTGTGTTTCAAGCATTGCTACTTAGGTTCGATCCCCGGTTGGGTAACAACTGGGGATTTAATTTTTAATTAGCAAAATAATGTAAATATCTGTAAATAATTGTGTTCAGGTAACTTCACTACTAATCCGTCCTTGTTTTGTCCCCGTATTTTACTTGATTGAAATTGTAACTCATTTAATATGTCCAATACAAATGCATTGACCGGATAGTTCCGACCACTATTTTACTTTTTCAAAATTCATGGACATGCTCTCGTGGCAGCTAATATTATTTTAATACGCTTAATTTATTAAGAAACTCTTTTGCAAATTTTAAACACTAAATGCAATCCTTAAAATATAATTTAAACTCATAAAATGCAGTAAAAGTAACTAAATAAAGTTAGCTTATCACTTTTTAATAGTTCACAAAAAAACGAATAGATGGCAGCACCTCACAAACCATTGGTTCAACGAGAGCATTAGACACGCCCACAGTAGGCGAAAGTAGGCGTCACTATGACGTCAAATAGTTGCCTTCCGTCAGGCAGCGCGAGTCCGAGCACACCTTATATATATATGGTCTTCACTATCCATGTATATCGATCCTTTTCTTAGTAAAGCTCAGACTATCTAATTATCAATTAAAATATCAAGGTGTACACTGTAAAAAAAAGTATTGAGAAATGAGTATCCGAATCTACTCGTTTGTCTTTAAATATAATTGTATCGTAAATAAGCGATGACGTACTCAAATTTAAGTAAGCGTGGTTTCTCAAAAATGAGCAGTGTGATTTAATATTGTTAATTTCAGCTTCTGTTTCAACCATCTTAATAAAGTGATCTGACGCACTTAAAATAGTTGTTCAGAAGAGGGGTTTCCACATTATTTGATGTCGATTGCTTTAATGGAAACTGATTTATTACAACTCAATTATCTTACTTCTCATTCTTTTGGCACACCTTTTTACATTTCTTCTGTTTATAACTTTTTTAATTCGCCCTGGTAGTACAACGTATAAGGCACTGGACTGTGGTGCCTGAGGATATGGGTTTGATTCCCAATAAGCCTTGGTTATAATTGTCCATATTTATTGAAAGTGATTTTTGAAAGCAGCCTATGTATGTAAGCTCCTCCTCTTTTTATTCATTTTTACTAATTTTGGAGTACATTTCTTTTTTAAAAATGAAACTTATAATTCGGAGCTATGATAAGCATAGAATGTAATCAAAAATGAGTACATTTGACTTAGTTTTGAGTACCTATTTTTAACAGTGTGTTAATTATTGAAAATTAAAGTTAAACATTTAAAGAATTTTATGAAATCAATGCGAATTATGTAATTAATTACATATATTGTAGACTTAATTGAATAGTTAATTATACATATTTCCGACTTAATTAAATAATTACACATATTTCTGACTTAATTTAATAATTAATTACATATATTATTGTCTTAATTAAATGATTAATTACACATATTATTGACTTAATTAAATAATTGATTATACATATTATTGACTTAATTAAATAATTGATTTCACATATTATTGACTCAATTAAATAATTAATTACACATATTATTGACTTAATTAAAGAATTAATTACACATATTATTGACTTAATTAAATAATTAATTACACATATTATTGACTTAATTAAATAATTAATTACATATATTATTGACTTAATTAAATAATTAATTACATATATTATTGACTTAATTAAATAATTAATTACATATATTATTGACTTAATTAAATAATAAATTACACATATTATTGACTTAATTAAATAATTAATTACACATATTATTGACTTAATTAAATAATTAATTACACATAATATTGACTTAATTAAATAAATAACTACACATATTATTGACTTAATTAAATAATTAATTACACATATTATTGACTTAATTAAATAATTAATTACACATATTATTGACTTAATTAAATAATTAATTACACGTATTATTGACTTAATTAAATAATGACCTAATATTTATGAAAATAATTTTTTTAATATTTACGTCTGGAAGGGTCCGGATTAGGTCCACAAGTAACCCCCCCCCCCAACCGACTTTGTACTATGCCTTCCCCACTCCAGAATTTATTTTCAGGGTCCATTAATGCATTAAAAGGAAAATGCGAAAAATATGTTTTTGGTTCAATCAAATAACGTACATAACTTCCACGCAACGTTGTAACGTTCAATCAATTAACGTACATAACTTTGCAGATATATAGTAGGGAATTCGTTTTTTAACATGTTTTTTTCCCTGCAAAAATCTTCTGGGTTATAGTTTTAGCAGTCATAAGATAAGTGTGCATTTTGCATCTTCCCCTCCCGCCTAAAACCTTGATTAAATTTTTATCTCAGAAAAATAACTTTTAACTGGCCTCTACTGTATTTGTTACATTTTAAAACAGTTCAACTAAAACATCTGCTAAATAACAAACATTAGATCGCCAAACCCCCAACTTGTTTATGCTTGCAAAAATTATCACCTCCTAACGACCGAATTTCCCGGAGAATTTTCCCTTCCCCAAAAAAATATCCACAAAGCATATCCACCTGAATGTTTACACACCATTTTGAAATATTTATCCCTCGAGTTTCGTTCTTTTAATGAGTTGCTGTGAGGCAGAGCAGGAGACAATTACAACACAACACGCGAAAATGATTCCCCGTTTGTGCATTATTCATGGCGGCCTTGGCGGAAAAGCGCCAACATACCCTGCGCCAGCGGCAGCAATTAAGAAAGCGAAAACAGAAACTATTTGTTTCATTCTGGGCGAGCTTTTCAACTGTTTTAGCGGGGAAACCATTTAAAATGTGTTTTCGTTTACCTATCAGCTATGAAACTATGTTTTCGCTAAATGATTCCCAGTGATGCGTTTAGTTTCGCCAAGCGAATGATCGGGTTTAGTTAATTGTCGGGAAAAAAGAAAGTGTTCGAAAGAGGTGTTGGTGTTAGGAATGAGGATTTTTAGTTTAACAGTAGAGAATGGGATTTGGTTGTTACAGTTAAATACAATAATGAGATTAATCCATATTAGTTTGTATAATTTTCTATTCGGTTCATATTCTTACATAACATTTCCCAAATATTGTTCGTTTACAATAAGTAAATATTTAAACTAAATAAAAGATAATTTAATTTTGTATTTCGAAAGTATGTTTGCCATAACAATTTATTGTACTTATTATTGAAGGTAAGATGAAGAGGTTAATATATGTTAAGCGCATAAATACAGATGCCTTTGAACATATTTATTGTATTGTTATTGATATAGGGCTATTAATGTTTAGCAATTTATACAAAGATCTATTTGCTTGTTTGAACATAGTTGTCTGAGTCATATCTGTCTCTTCTTACCTATGTGAATTACAGCAAAAAAATGTATTTTTGAAATAAAAATCATGAGCAGGTTTTGGTTTGGTTAAATAACGTCGCGCTAGAGCTGCATAGGGGCTATTCTCTACGGTTCGGCGCCTATCTCTAAGGAAAGACCCGGGAACGACGCCTCGTAATTTTGAACCATGGTCAGAAGACAAGGACAACTCCTGAGCTTGCACCCGCCACAACCTCATTAGGCGTTAGGACATTGGACTCCGATCAGATTTAGAATGCACCAGTCCCGTATACACGCCAGTATAATTTGTTGGATATTCTGGACGACTTTGTAGTATTTTTTGCAACGAGGCTGGCAATTCTCCGATTTCAAGGTCACAACTTTTCTACTTTTCTTTGTTAACCCTGTGCACTCCGCGAACACTTTGCGATTTGTGTTCTTTCTATGGAACAGTTATTCCTCTCTTTACGTTCTTTTCCACATATTTTTTTTATACTCATAAAGGGAAAAAAATCCTAATCTGTTTTGTATTTGCAAGAAAACAAGTTGCAAAAAAGATTGATGTTCTAAACACAATATCCTTCTGTTTTCGTTTATTTTAAAGAACAGGGAAACAAAAGAACTGGTCGTTATGTTGGCGCCTGAGATGTGCCTTCGGAGTGCAAAGGGTTAAGTCTATCGAACGTTCTCGAACTAGCATTCCTCTGATTACCAGCTTAACGCCTTTATCCACTGGGCTACCGGGCCCTCCAAATGAAGAGTAGAATATTGCGAAAATCAAACTTGGGATTCAAGTTAATAATGTATTAACTATATATAAAAATGACTTCTAGGACATCTCAACATCCTTGAATTACGGTTAAATGACGAGGACAACGCTAGAGCCGGCATCCCACTTTTAATTAAGTGGTGAATGAAATATTTAAAGAAACTGACAGTATCCGTGTGCAATAACACAGACATAGAATTTCGCTACTCGACAGTGACATTACTACACAATGCGAATTCCTCATATACGAAACATTAAGCACTAACTATTGGATTTTGTGAATTACAATACTGTAAAACAATAATTTAGACACTGTGTTAGTAATACGGAGCAAAAAAAAATAGCCACTGGTTATAGTTATTTGACCTGTGCACGCCTTTAAAATTAGTCCGAGAAAAATTGGTCATTGGTAGAAACTTGCGTAGATATAAGTCACATTGGTAGACATAAGTCACACAGCTGGAATGCGCTGGCTTGTTTAACAACTGTAACTTCAATTGTAATGGAAGCAAGCTTAACTTCAATTGTTCAACTGTAACTTCAATTGTCGTGACGAGTGCGTGCTTAAATAGAAGAGAATGACGTCTTCAGCAACTCCCCTCAACTAGTTGACAGATTAAGCCATTTGTGAAAATTGAGTTCAGCGGCAAGTGACGAAGATGTGTCGAAGATTTCAGTATGAAATATCATACGAAAGTTTAATTTCCACATAAGAAACTGAAACAGGTTCAAATATTCGTTCAAGACCAAACAAATGAGATCAAGTTGTCTAAACTTCAGAAAGTGTGGAGAGATCCGGAGCTTACCGAAAATACAAGAAGGAGCAAACACAGAGTTCAAAATATTCGCGAACCAAACTTTACGGTGCACTGAGAACTGCGCCTATACAATTTTTTAAAACCTAATTTAGTTATGTGTCGAACAATTCTTGGACACCCTATATTTTTTTTAAAGCAGCAACTTTTCAATAAGTTGTAGTTAGCGCGACAAAAATACATTTCCCCCGCCAACTAATAACAAGCTAACCATCCTAATTGTTAATCCCTGCCATTCATCAACAAAACGAAAACTTTCAGCCTATCCCCAAACAATTCCCAACCGTGTCCGATTACCTAATTAACTTCCGATACTCCTAACGGTCCCTTCATTACCTCGCCAAACCCCCGACAAGAAAATCGTTGAAGAGGTCCGTTTGGCGATGACACTTCCATACATCAAAAACGTTTCTTGCCCACCTCAATATCGGTAAATATCGTAAGGTTTTTTCCTATTAGGTGCAGCTGACTTGAAGCAGATAACTGCCTATATGAGTACTCTCTTTGTGGATAACAGATTCGCCATTGATTGGGAGCTGGAATGACTTTTACTCGTTTTTGTTGAGGGCAAAAATGAAGCCGTTTTTGAATGTGCAGTGCACTGTGGGATATGTCAATCTTTTCTTTTTAAGAATGATGGTGATGTAAGTTTGGCGCTATTTAGTATTGGGGAAAGCTTAATAATATTGTAATGGGATACGATAATAATGGTTTAAGAAGTAGGGAGGGGGGATGTGACACTTTGGAATAAAAAGGGAGATTATAGTAAACTAATAATTTTGAATAATGTTTCCCGAATAAATAACATTTTTATGATTTATATTATATTCTTCTTCAAGGGGACTACAGGTACATTATCTAGTTGCCAAGTAATATTTATGTGTTTTGAAAGTAAAAATTAAATTATAATTTTATTTCTAAATGTTTTATTGAGTTAGAAAAATTCTAATAAATATGATAGTATTGAACATTTAAAAGGTTGTCATTTGAAATGTAATTTTCATAGACACTTTAAGTAAGTGATATGCACAAATTCTGGTATATAGCTACTATACTTCTACAATATAGTTTTATATCTATTCTATTCAATATTCTATTCTATATTCTATTCTATATTCTATTCTATATTCTATTCTATATTCTATACTATATTCTATTCTATATTCTATTCTATATTCTATTGTATATTCTATTCTATATTCAATTCTATATTCTATTCTATATTCTATTGTATATTCTATTGTATATTCTATTCTATATTCAATTCTATATTCTATTCTATATTCTATTCTATATTCTATTCTATATTCTATTGTATATTCTATTCTATATTCTATTGTATATTCTATTCTATATTCAATTCTATATTCTATTCTATATTCTATTCTATATTCTATTCTATATTCTATTCTATATTCTATTCTATTCTATATTCTATTTTATATTCTATTCTATATTCTATTCTATACTATATTCTATACTATATTTTATTCTATATTCTATTCTATATTCTATTCTATATTCTATTCTATATTCTATTCTATATTCTATTCTATATTCTATTCTATTCTATATTCTATTCTATATTCTATTCTATATTCTATTCTATATTCTATTCTATATTCTATTTTATTTTATATTCTATTCTATATTCTATTTTATTTTATATTCTATTCTATATTCCATTCTATTCTATTCTATATTCTATTCTATATTCTATTCTATATTCTATTCTATATTCTATTCTATATTCTATTCTATATTCTATTCTATATTCTATTCTATATTCTATTCTATATTCTATTCTATATTCTATTCTATTCTATGTTCTATTCTATTCTATATTCTATTCTATATTCTATTCTATTCTATATTCTATTCTATTCTATTCTATATTCTATTCTATTCTATATATACATATTGAATATTTATTAAAAAATTATTTTTGTTTTTAGTTAATATATATATATATAGTTACTTCCGATATATATATATATATATATATATATATATATATATATATATATATATATATATATATATATATATATATATATATATATATATATATATATGCGTAATTGTAAAAAGGATTTTATAAGCTATTTAACAAAAGTGTACAAGGGAGGTTAAGTTGGTATAAAATGGTTTAACCAATATATACGTTTTTTAATTTAACTCTCATTATAAAATGCTCTTATTTTATTCAAAAATCATATTTCTTAGAAATTATACTGACCAAAACCCTCTTACCCCAACAAAAAAATTACCTTGGAAACTGGCACTCAGCTCAAATTAAAATTTAATTTCATATTTCGCGTGAATGACTAAACTTAAAGGCCATGTTAAGATAAGATTGCCGCTCAACATAAAAAAAAATCATTAAAGTAGAATTTCGTGAATTGCATCATTTTTTCCTTACTACAGTAACACATCTAGTCTTTTCTAATGAGAAACATTTTTATCACTTATGTTTTCTGTAATTGAAAGCGTCATGGTAAAAAAAAACTTGGGAAATAGAATGACGCTGAGAACATGCAAGCGTCTGGAGTAGATTTTTTGTTGTGCTTTAAGACAATTATGCTGGAGAGGTAGTTCGTTTATTTACAAGTATTTTCATAATGAGGTAACGAACTGAAAGGAAAGCGAAGTTTATGGATTTTTTTTAATATTTTGGGAGTTTATGTTAACCGTGACTGTGTGTATGCGTTCATAAAATTTTAATAATTTTTTTTGTCACGGTATATATGGTATCTACGACACCAGAATGTTTGTTATAATGCTAATTGAAGAAATAAATAATTAATAATTTAAAGTGGATATCATACTTAAACCACTGAGCTAACATAATTTAACATTGGAGTTAGGACTAAGCGTGGCGACTCCTTTACACCCTTTCTTGAGCGAAGGTAGAAATATAGTTCTTTCGTATAGTGTTTGTCATAGGATGAGTGCATGCTTCCTGCAATGTAAAAAATAAGAAACGAGTTCCTGAACCTACTCGTTTTTCTTTAAGTACAATTTCATCGTAAATGAGCGATGGCGTATTCACATTTAAGCAACCGTACTTCCTCAAAAATGAGCAGTGGGATTTAATATTGCTCATTTCAGCTTCCGTTCAAGCCATCTTAACAAAGTGATCTGACAAACTTAAAATAGTTGTTCAGAAGATGGTTTTCCAAATTATGTGATGTCGATTGCTTAAATGGCAACTGAGTTATTACAATTCAATTATCTTACTTTCCATTCTTTTGGCACACCGTTTAAACAAGTTTTCTGTTTATAACTTATTTAAGTAGCCCTGGTAGTACAACGGATCATGCACTGGACTGCGGTACACGAGGATCTGGATTCGATTCCCGGTAAGTCGTGGTTGTAATTGTTGATATTTATTGAAAGTGATTTATGAAGGCAGCCTGCGTAGGCAAGCCATGCTATTTTTACTCATTGTACTCATTTTTGAGTACACGTTTTTTTCAAAAATGAAACTTAAGTATTCGGTGATATGATAAATATACTCAAAATTGAGTACATTTGATTTATTATTGAGTTCTAGTTTTAGCAGTGCAGACGTTGGCAGTATTGCATTACTTTTTTGTTTTGACTTTTTAGTGTCTACAACGGAAGAACAAATTATATTGTCACCGGTCTTCTGGACTTTGTCTAAGTTTTACAAGGGAAAATTTTCTTTTATTACTTTTGTATGTAATGTTTGGAACTGAAAATATAAAAGTTCTAGAGTACATAATACTATTTTTTTTTGTCAACTGCTCTTTTTACTCGTTATACATATTTTTGAGTAAATTTTTTTTTTCAAAAATGAAACATATTTTCGGAGCCATGATAAGCATTGAATTCACTCAAAAATGAGTACATTATACGTATTTTTGAGTATCTAATTTTAACAGTGTAGTTTTAAAACCACATTTATGGCTTTCAAATATACATTAAGAGTTACACATTTAATGTTTATTCATACTAACTTTTTTACTGATAAGTAAAAGAAGACAACAATAATTAACCAAATAATCAAGACCGACGCTATACGATTTCCAATGCAAAAGTGAAGGTAGAATGTTTTCTCTACCTTCTCTTCCGAACAGTATTCATCCGCGTGCCACAGTAAATTATATTGTCGACCATTGGGAGTTCTCATTCCAGTGGTTATAATATTTTAGCTCAGAGACTTAAACACAACAAAACAATCCAATTTTAATTCGAAGAGTTTTTTTTTAAATAAGACGACAACCTTACACCGTTAAAAATGGTTTCTTTAAATATGCTTCGATTAAATTTTTCGACAAATATGACAAACTATTTTAATAGTTTTTCTTCAAACGATGAAATATTTTGTTATTTTTGAAGAATAAACTTCACATTTTTGATGAAATAGTTTATCGTAACATTTAGCAGGCGTCTGCTTCGTCAAAAAGACTCAAGTTTCTTCAAAAACAAGTTATAATGAGTAATAAGTTTTTTCAATAATATGTTCAGAGTTCAAATAATTCAATAATAAGTTCAAATAATTAAAAATGTCAAGTATGTATTTATTATTTTATTTCTGTAAGTATATAATTTCGTAAAAATAATAAACAAAACTTAAACATGCATATCACTGTTAAAAATGCATGCTAATTTTTTAGGAAACTTTCGTTATATTTGGCGAAACAAACGCCTTCTAGACGCTTCGATTAAATATTTCGTCAAACTGGGGAAATTCATTTTTTCGCGTTTTCACGAAAAGTATTTCTTCAACATTCTATATCAAATAAAAATCGATGTATTTACCCGAACCAGAGATCTCTTAGTCTAAAGTCACCTACGCTGCCGACTGTACAAAAAAAAGCAACTGTCTTATTATTTATTAACTGAAGATTAAAAATACTTGCTCACAGATTTTTAGATTTATAAATTGCATTTTAAAATTCATTATCCGAAAACTATTTAAGTATGCATGAAATATTTTCATTAGTCTTTCCACATTTATTACAACTTAGACGTTTTAAAAGTATAAAAGACAGATAGATGGTGTATAGTAATACTTAGAAATAAATATATAGTAACAAATATCATTAATTCAATAGGTAAAATATATAGTTTCCCGAAAAACTTATTTCTTAAATCAAGAGGAATTCTTTTCCAAAAATAATTAAAACTTTCCAGCAGATAAGATTGAGCATTGTCTCGTATTTTCTTTCAAAGTTGCATTCCATTTCATGGGATTCAGTTTTCTACCTACTAAAAAGTAAAATCTTTTAAGATTGATTGTTAAACATGAAATTGCCTTGGGAATAAACTGGAGAAGATTCTAAAAATCGTAGGACTTTGTTTAGAAACTGTCGCAACAAACATTACATACGATCTGTTTTAAATGTGTTATTTTTTATGAAATATAAATATAGCAATCAGTTATATACTTTGTTTTGATATGTTATGTTGAGGTCTAAATAGCCTTACAAAAATGAAATTATATATATATATATATATATATATTATAGTGTGAAAATTATGCCAAGTTATGTACGTAGCGTAGGAAGTTGTGATTATAAAATAAGCTGGGGATTGAAGTCGTCAGCGAAATATTGGTGGGAACTATACTGCATAAAAAAAGAAACGTAAATCTAACAGATAAAATATGTGGGTTGGTAAAAAAGTTATTTAGACACTACACTGTTAAAAATAGATACTCGAAAATAATTAAAATGTACTTATTTTTGAGTACATTCGATGCTTATCATGGCGCCGAATACATAAGTTTCAATTTTGAAATAGGCATGTACTCAAAATGAATAAAAAGATCAGATGCTAGCGTACACTGGATACCTTCATGAATCACTTTCAATAAATATCGACAATTACAACCAAGACTTAACGGGAATCGAATCCAGATTCTCAGGCACCGCAGTCAAGAACTTTATCGTTGTATTACCAGGGCGACGTGAAGAAGTTATAAACAGAAGAAATGCTAAAAAGGTGTTCCAAAAGAATGGTAAGCTAGATAATTGAGTTGTAATAACTCAGTTTCCATTTAGCAATCGACAACAAATAATGTGGAAAACCATCTGCTGAACAGCTATTTTAAGTTTGTCAGGTCGCTCTGTTAAGATGGCTTGAACAGAATCTGAGATCAACAATATTAAATCACGCTGCTCATTTTTCAGAAAGTACAGTTAGTTAAATTTGAGTACGTCATCACTCATTTATGATGCAATTGTACTCGAATAAAAACGAGTAGGTTCAGATACTCATTTTTAAATATATTTTATTTACAATGTGGGAAAAACTATTACTACGCAATTAAACTAAAGATAAGGGGTGATGCATAAAATTAAAATATGCTAATTAAAGGAAAATATTTTACATATATAAGTTAACGGTACATAAGAGCTAAAAATTAGGCTATCTGGTAACGGCTCAGGATACGTCTCAAAGGAAAGACCCGGGAACAGTACCTTGTAATTTACCGTCAATACTCAAAATTTTCTCTAATGGTGATAAGGGATGGTTTTTCCCGATACATGCCAGGTAATATATATTTTTAATTGCGTTGTTTTCAATAAAATAAACTATCTTTACCGTATATTCTCATTTCCCTTTCAGCTTTCACAGTCTGGAAATTGGGCGCTTCGGTCGACACTTCGCACCTGTAGATGCCTTCGGAATCCACATCTGTGAAGGGCATGAAGATATTCCCTCGATTTGTTCTGCTGAGCTAGAAAGCACATAAAACACCATCCATAAAAGCCAATAGGGAAATGCACTGGTTGGTTTGGTTAATTTACGTCGCACTAGAGCTGCACAGTGGGCTATTGGCGACGGTTCGGGGTCTATCTCGAAGCAAAGACCCGGGAACACATACGCATTCACACACACATTCATACATGCACCTCGTTATTTTAGAACCATGGTCATATGACGAGGAAACACCTGAACTGGCACCCAACGCCTTCAATAGACGTCGGGACTTTGGACCCCGATCAGATTTATCGTGCGCCAGTCCCGTATACACGCCGTTAATTTTTGCGGATGTTCTGGACGACTTTTCTAGTATTTTTGTAGCGAAGCCGGCAACCCTCCGATCACAAGATCATTACTTTTTTACTTTTCTTTGTCAAGTCCATCGCGCGGGTTTGAACCACCAATCCTCGGATTAGCAGCTGAACGCCTTAATCGCTCGGCCACGGAGGCCTCCGGAAATGCACTGGAAAATTTATGTTTAAAAATGTTACTTTAAATTCTACTAATGAATGGTATCAGCAGACTGGAAGTTTTTTTTTTTTTTTTGGGGGGGGGGGGGGGGGGGGGTACGGAACTTAATGATATTCGATAATTATTGTGCTATTTTTATTTGAAAATTAAATTTACTTCAATTTTTTTTTTGTGGTTGATAAGAATATATACCAGATCCTATAAGTGTATGTCATCTACATATGAGGCGTTCGCAGTTAAAGTAAATGAAGTCCATAAGTTATAGTTTTGAGATAGTCAAGGTAAAAGATTATTAACACAATTTTAATCCTAAAATGATTTAGAAGATAATAATGCAATCTGTTAGAAAATATCAATAGCATGGACTTGGTTCACTATGGCTCTGAAAAGTATACTCCATTAACAAGAATTAATTCGCAACAAACAATTTTTTTAATACTTTTGGACTTAATCCGCTTTAGCTCTGAACGCTTCACATGTTGTAGAAGCTTAGTGGGATATAGAATTTAACACCAAATACTGTTGCTTGTTTTTCGTTCAAAACAGTGAAAATCCCCAGGTAAATGAATCTGCAAAATACCTTCCTGAAAGTTGGGGAATCAAAGGCTTTATGCTGAAAATATCAGCATTGAAAAATTGAAAGGACAAATGCAAGTTTTTTCTTAAAGTTTTTATTTAAGAAAAAATTTGCATTTGTCCTTTGATTTTTTCAGCATAAAGCCTTTGATTCCCCAACTTTCAGGAAGGTATTTTGCTGATTTATTTATCTCGGAATTTTCACTGTTTTGAACAAAAAACAAGCAACAAAAAATGCATTTGGTGTTTAAGTAAATAAAAAAACATGCAGGTTTTATAAAGGTATTTAGAACAACACGTAGGTTTCGTGTAATTTATATAAAGGTTGTATTCTGACTTTTCTGCGGAGTCCTATGGGAGTTTTTATTTATTGGGCAAGAATAGTCAAGAAACGCATTATGTAGGTACCTATTTGGATACCCACATGTTGGTTTCTGTTCGGGTTGGTTAGTTCAAGGATACGAATTCCCTACAGTGATCAACATACTAATATCTATACGTGTTGAGTTTGAAGTTGTCCCATGTTGGCAGAAATCCTTAAGGGGACACTTCAACGAAGAGGAAGACAAAAATAAATTACATGGGAAATTGGAGTTAGGGTTTGAATCAGAGAGTTGTAATATTAAATAGAGAGTGCCTTCAATACCAGACTCTCGTAAGGCCGCGGTGTCAACATTAAAATGAAAATAACACATCACGTGGTTATAGCGCTGCCACATTTGGCGTTCAGACATCTGCAGGAGTTTCAAATTTGGCGCAATTTCTTCTCTTTTGGTGATAAGGAGTTCTGTCCGTATTCAACTTTTTAACATATATGTACGTATTTACTTATTTTCAAACAATATGCGCTAAATATTTCCTCTTCATTAACGAAACGAAAATATTTTATTTGTGTTCAATACTCGAAGAAGCGAAACTCTTTATATTTCTCAGGTTTTAGTGTTCATATTTTCTTATTGAAGTATACAAAATAACATTGGAAAGAACTTCGCTTACGGTAAATTTTTTACATAAAAACGCAATGCAATTATTCCAAAACTACAAAGTAAGAAAAATCTCCTTAATATATCTGTTAAACTCCCTTAATTTGTACCACTCGTTCAAAAAAAACTATATTTAAATACAAAATTAAACACAAAACCATATTACAATACTTCGATCTCGTTTAGTTCTTAAAGTCGCCAAGGCCTGTCAAGTAATATTGGCGCATGAATGAATCGGCATTTCCACATATCACGTGGTTTCAATGATGGACACACGGAAATCAGCATTTTTATTCCTCTATTTGTATCATTACTCTATGGTTTGAATCCGTTGTTCCATCACAAGTTCACTGATAAAGTCCTCCCGGCATTTTAAAACAGAGATTGCCAAAATTATAAAAACAAAGATTTTTTTTTGAAATTTCATGATGATGGAAATGTTACTGGATTTAATTGATAATAAATATTTTCGCCTGAATGCGTCGTAAATTGGACAGGTTAAAAAAAATGATTACAAATTTCATTTTCCAATTACGTTACAAAATACACATGGATTATTAGAGAATTTTTTGAAGACAACTCCTTTAGAAAATATACGTGATCGATTACAACTAATTTGTATAATAATTCTTTTTATGGTGATATCTAAATTCGAAATTAAGTAGTCTTCGATTAAATGTAATGATACATTTATACTGTGAGTGATTAATACTATTTTTCATTGAAGCAAGATCAGTTTAGGTGTATGAATCATGGTATAACTCTTTGAGCATGGATTCTTTGTAGTAGAGGAGTCATGACGTCACTCTCGCTAACGTCAAACTGAAGCCAACATGTATGGCCTTAGGCACGTGGTTAATTACGTAATTCCATTCATAAATTTTCACTATTACGCATTTCTCAATTCATCAGCCAATCGCGAGTATTTTTTAATTCATAATTTTGAAGAGATGTCACGTGATATGGGGCTTTCGCTCTGAGACGTGGGCTTCACGATTATGACGTCATATTTTCTCTACTACAGACCATTCATGCTCGAAGGTATAACTGTACAATGGGTGGTAAGAAAGCCACTGAATATACACTCAAGCCTGTTTTTGTGCGGTGGATAGGGACCGCATAAAAAAAACGCATAAAAAAATTGCACAAAACTTCACGAGTAGCTATAAAAAATAGTTTTCGCAACACAATTTTTTTATGCGGTGGATGGGGACCGCATAAAAAAGTATCACATAGAAAATAACTCAAAACCTTACGAAATAACTATAATGCTTTTTGATTTTTATGCTACTATGCTTTTTTAAGCGAAATCAAGACACGAGGCTTGACAGCTACTTGGAATCTCGCCGAACCTTTTGGAATCTGATTTAGAAAATACACATGCGAACATTTTTAAATATTTTATTTACATATGTACTTATTTTACACATAAAAACTTTTCAAAACGTATAACCATTATCTTTCGTAGTCTGACAATACGCGAACCTGGTTCAAAATCGCTTTCGTCACTGGAAGATACTACCTCGCACTCGTTTAGAGTTGACTTTTTTTCAGTTACCATGTAGTCGGTGATCAGTTTTTGCGACGACTGTTGTTTCACTAGACGCTTAGATATGTCTCGGTAGCCAGATAATCAATTATGTTCCAACTTGATTGAAATTTTCATATACCGCACAAAAAAAAAATCGCATAAAAAAAGTAGCACAAAAAAAATCGCATAAAAAAAGTCGCACAAAAAAAATCGCATCAAAAAAGTCGCACAAAAAAAATTGCATCAAAAATTCGCACAAAAAAAAATCGCACAAAAAAAAGACCGCACAAAAACAGGTTTGAGTGTATATGCAACTTCAATGGGTCGTAGGACAGGTGCACTCACATCCAAGTGTATCCCGGCCAGGTCGTACTTCTGGCCAGGTGGCCTGTCCTCCGGCAGGTACCTGTAGAACTCGACGTTGTTCTTGTGCCATTTGATGGAGTACAGGGTCTCGTTGCCCAGGTCGTAGGTGCAGTTGAGCCACACGGATTCCCCGCGGATCACCACGGCCGGCACAGAGATCTCCCGCAGCTTGAGGCACGACACATCTGGAAGAAGAGGGAGTTACAATGTTATTATGTGTTGGTTACTTAATCAGCTTCACTTGGGCTCGAGTAATTACTTTCGATCGACCGGTAGAGTATCGGCGTAGCATGCATAATGTCCCGGGTTCGATTCCGGGTGACAGTTAAATGTTCTACATTATAGGTTACACGTTACTGCAGTCATGGCTCCTTGGACTATACCGAAGGTTGACAGGTGGCAGGCCATGACTGCGAAGTATAATTGTAATTTGAGAAAAAAAATAACATAATAAAAGTTAATGACAAATAAGTTTGGCCCTAAAAATACAGTTATTAATAATTTTTATAAGTTACGTAATAATGGCGATAAGTTATAATGGCAATTCGTTAGTAATGACAGGTAAATGACAAAAATAATCAACTAAAGTAATGATAGTCAAGTAGAATAAAGATGATTAAATAGTAATGCCACTTAATTAAAATGTATTGATAAATAAAGTTCGTTTATGGTTAAATGTCTGTGCTGGATAGTTCAAGTCCATTCTTCTTAAAGAAAGGCCTGAACACAGCTTTTACCACCACATTATTTACAGCAACATGTTTATCTTCACCCACGTGATACGTTTCACGTGTGCTCTTTATTCGTTCCCCTGTCCGACTTACTGAGATAAGAGTGATGTGGTGGTCACTTCTTATATGATATACTCCCACTTGGATTTGAGAAATTGCTTAAGTCGGATCAGTAGAGTATCGGGGTAGCATAAAGAATGTCCTAGGTTTGATTCCATGTGATAGCCAAAAGCACTGCGCTACAGTCATGCATTAGCTTTGCAAATACACGAGCCTCTATAGACTGATACGATCAACGAATACAAATGAAATCAAAGATATAAATACTTCCACAATGAACTATAACCCCCAGAAGGCTTCAATCGAGGTCCTCTATGGGCACGATGAAAGGCAATTGACAGCAGTCATGCCGTATCCCAAATAATTTGTTTGTAAAGTTATTTGGATATTTATTTTTATTACACAGAGTTGTAGAAATGTTGAATGTGTAGAGATATTATATTTTGTACTTTTATAATTATAGAATTAATTTTTATATTATTAAAAAAATATACTATTTGTTTTTGCTTTTTATCCACTTTGACTTTTGAATGAATATTTATTTTAAATGCAGATTCCAGATTGTATTCAAAATGGGTTTCAAAGAAAGATAAACATAAAAATCTCAGCTATATGACGTCTTATTTTAGCTTGAAAAATATACGAAATAAAGCGATCAAAGTAAGATAAGGTTGTTAAACCTTCAATTGACTTCAAGTCAAAAAACTGTATTGCAAAATCCAGAATTTGCAATTAAGAGATCAGTGATATTTCTGAGTAATTATTCCAACAGTGAGGTGAGGAACAAAAACCGAGTTCCCATGGTTACGATTACGACGACAAAATTTCGAAATCTCACATGGCAATACCACCCACGTTTTGGCATTGGTAAGTGATCGACGCAAGGGAAAACCATGAATGAATTAGAAACGGAACCCAGCACGAAAAACGTGACTTTTGACGAAAACAAGAATCCTCAAATTTTTAACGAAAGTAATTTACTCATATTTATTTTAGGCAGCTCATGTTTGGTTCTTATACTTATATTATAAAAATCCAAACGAGCATTCCTGGACGAGTACGTTGAGCGTTGGACTCTGGAAAGGTCCGCGGTTTCGAGTCGCACCCCCCCCCCCTCTTCCTTCCGCACATTGATATATATTTGATATCGTCCTCATTTTTGACGAAATAAACTTTGTTAAAAAACGACAAAATGTTTCATGAAAATGACTTCAGTTTGACGAAACATTTAATTGGAGCATACAGCAGGCGTCTGTTTCGTCATAATGACGAAAGTTTCGTCAAATATGAGCATGCATTTTTAAGTGTGCTGTAGATGAGAAAAGTAATCTACTTTTAGAGTTACCCAGCAAAAAAAGTCAGCATAAAACCTTCATCAAAATTTTGAAATTGAAGGTTTTATGTAGGAAAACTGCAGTTTTTTTGAAGATTTATAAAATCAAAGGTGTTTGTTTCAATATCCTTCATAAAAACTGTAAAAAACCTTCATAAAAACCTGCAAAAAAACTTCGATTTTCAATCATGAAGGGAAAATGCAGATATATTAAAGATTTCATGCAGGAACATTATAAACTTAAAAAAAAACTGCAGTTTTTTGTTTAAATATCCTTTATAAAATCTTAAAAAAAACCCTTCAATTTGACTATTTTGATGACGGTTTCATGGTGACTTATTTGGTGGGTAGCTCTAGAAAAAACTGATGAAAGAACAATATTTTCAAAATTCAAGTCCATGTTTTTTGCGCTCATTTTTAAGAAAGGACAAGGAATACAAGAACGGGTCGTTAAATTTCTAAATTGAGATAAGACAGTGTACTGCAAACGTTTAAATTATAGTTTTTTTGTCCATCTTTTAAATTAATATTTCTCTTTTTTACAATTTTTATTATTTTCTAACTAAGGAATAAAATATTGCATAATTTAATATATTCGTACAGAAACCGGAATATTCGACCTATTTGTCTTAGATTTAGAAGAAAGGAGCAAAATAAAGAATTTGTTTCAATGTTCAAAATACATTTAAATCCGATGGTCGATATGAAGAAGATAAAAGAAATACGTGTTATGTGTGTGTTTCCCATTCTAAAGAATTCCGCCATTGGAAAACTCATTTGCATCGCTACTTTTATTTGACAAATATTTGAAAGTATTGGGAAAAATCTTCCAAATGTGTGGTAAACGGAAAAATAGCATTTAAATTCACGAAAAGTTGTATTCTCTTAGATTTCAGTTAGTTGTATTCTATCTTGCGCACATGCCACTTTCAAAAATAAAGATTCATAGATAAGTTTTATAAAGCAAGTTATACAAATAAGGATTCATCGCCAATGAAAACCTTGACAAGGAAAATAAATAAGCTGTTTAGTCGGACGCAGATCTTCGATCGCTCACCTTCACTGAACTCTAACTGTAACTGCTGGAAGGCTCAAACCTTGTTTCCTCTATGGGCACGTTGAAACCAATTGAAAGCTGCCATGCTGTGTCCCAACAATTTTTTTAAAGTGATTTAGTGGTGTTTTTAATTACTATAGCATTGTAGAAATATTAAATGTAATTAATATTATATTTTCTTCTTATAGAATTAATTTTTATATTGCCAAACAAATAGTTTTTGCTCTTGCTTTTTAATTACTTCTAATTTGACTTGAAAATGACTTCCTATTTTAATTGCAGATTGCATTTAAAATGGGTTTAAAAATAAAATAAAAAAAACTTAGTCAAAAGCAATATATGTCGGCGTATTTCAACATGAAAAATATACGAAATATTGCGGTATCAAGAAAAGTGAGACACATCATGGCGACCTCCATATCGACTTCAAGTCAACAAAATGTCATGCCCGATCCAGAAGTTACAGATATAGATCAGTGCTCACCTAACGTGTTTTGCTTTAATTAAAGATTTTGCATGGAACGGGCGTCGAATTTCGTATCAAATTTATGTCCATCGTACTATTTGTCATTTTCGTGGGTATGGACAAGAGATGATAGTTTGCTTTTATCTTGATACCCCTATGTAGCTCATTTTATAAATGTTTCTCGTCAAAAAAAGTTACATAAGTAAATTTCATTCTCTTTATGGGTATGGCTGTTTACTAGGATAATTTAACACTTCAGTGCGTTTTTAATTATTTTAAATTTTTATGCTTTGAAAATTATATTTAAAAAATAAATAAATCCTTGCGTTATCGTTATTTCTTTGAAAAAATAACTTTAAATATGTGTTACTTGAAAGTTAGTTCTGTCACAAATGCATATTTTACTGCATAAGTAAATTAATCATTTAAAATAATAATTAACAATTCAAAAACAAAAACCCATGAGCTAATTTATGCAATTTTTGAGTTACACAATGCATTTGAATTTTACATTTAAAGCTGATTTTACTTGTTCAAATCCGCAAGAGATTAAATTAAATTAATATTAATTTTTTTAAAAATAATTTTTGATACTATTATTTTGATGGACACTTAAGTTAAATATTTTCATATAGAAAATATTTAAAGAACATGCTACATTTTGCAACAGATTAAATTAAATTTTAAATGTCAATTTTTTAAAAGCTAAATTTTGATACTATTATTTTGATAGACACTAAAGCTAAATATTTTCATATAGTGTAGAGTCTAACATATAAAGGATTTTTTATTATTTATCGTTTATTAATGTTGTAAATTAATAAATTAACCAAACAAAAAATCGATTATTTACATTATTTTTTCTTTATTGGATGCTTTTTAACATTTAATTATACTTAAAATTTAGTGTTAATGATCATTTAAAAAATTATCCTAAATCTTTCACAGGTAGGCCATTGATGGGGTAGTTGTACATTTAAACAAAGTATAAATAAGGTTTTATGAAATATGCTGTTTTAATTTATTTAGAATTTACATTTATTGTTATCGATATTGCTTGTTTGCAGTTTCATTTCAGATTATGAAGATTCGAAAGACAGATTTCAGATATTAAATAACTTGTCTGAATATCTTTCGTATCTGAAAAGACATTTCAGATTTGAGAGAAAATTGCTTGACTCGTCAAAAACTTGGTCATCTGATAAATAAGAGCTGATACATGGCATAATTAAGTTTTAAAATATAAATAACTGTGCAATGAACAAACAAATATAAACATACTAATAATTGAAAATTGAAATAACGATACTTGCGAACTAATTTCCTCTGCTTCATTGAGTTTGTTCACAAGTGCCATTTCGAGCTATTTTAGTCTAACTTTTAACAGTTATAAATAAAAATTATTCCAAATTTATTTTCTTCAGAAATTATGTTCAAAGACGGATATATCCGGATATAACTCCGGTCGCCAATTGGCACAAAAAAAATTTTCCGAGCCCTAAATTCCAAAACAAATTGCTAATTTTTTTCATAAAACAATGCTATGCATACTTAAGAAGATGTGTACATAATTGCAAAGCAGTGAAAGAAAGAAAACGTATGTTTATTTAGATGTTTATATACCACTTATTATCTTTCTATATGCATTTCGTCTGCAGTTTTCGCCATTTACCCAAACTATTTTTTTTGGAATTTTGGTCACGTTTAAAATGCTAAGGCTTTGTAAAAAATGAACTGTTAGAATTTTTTGAAGCTTAAATATTTGTTTTATAAACGTATGAATAGTTTTTTTTTTTTAAATTAAGTTATAAATTAGTTTTTTACGAATTAACAAGCATAAAAAATTGAATACTTTAGATTGTGAATTTAAAATAAGTTTTTGAAAACAATTAAAACTCAAATCTGTAAAAGTCTATTCATACGTTAGTAGTATATACTTTGATGTTATTTAACCTATTTAACCTTTTTAAAAACATTAAAAATTGAAAAAGGAGGAGAGTTTTTTAAAAAAAAAAACTATTTAAGCTTAAAAAAAGCATTTTTTTAAAAAAATATTATTTTTATTTTTTATTATTGTTTAGAAAAAGATAATCTAATAATGCAAAAGAAACTAGTTTTTCTGAATTTATAAATAAAGAAATTAGAATTTGGGGCTTGGGTCTGCCTTAAATACTCTTAACAAAGATAAGAAAAATAAATCGTATTGCTCCTATATTTTTCCAAAAAGGATTTTTTAGCTTAACTTATTTTTACTTAAAATTGTAGGAACAATTTTTGTAAACACATGTTCTAAATCCATCAAATTTGTTCTGCAGACATTCGAAACGCCTGATAGTTTTGTAAATTTGATGAGGATATTACACCAGTATAGCCATTTTTTGGATATTTTTAATTTAGGTTTACTGGGTGAAACGCTGTTCACACGCGTCCTTAATCTTAAATCCGACAGCAATTCGTTTTTACTCAGAATGCAAAATAAACGAAAAGCCATTCCGTATTTAATCCTCGGTATCGATACATCGATAGCCGCTCCTTCAGTTTTATGGCTAAAGATCGCAGTGGCGTAAGGCATAACAAATTCCTTCCTGGGAATGACGTAAACAGGTGCCTGGTGTTTGAAGAACGAAAAATACCATCTCATCTTATGTATGTGTTCGAAAATGACCCTCATAATTCACGCCAACCGACGCCAGCATTTCCATTCCAACATCGCCAAGCGAAAGCTATCGGATTTCAAAGCACTCTCTGGGTGGCACTACACTTCAAAGTGGTCGGATTTATAGTTTATGTATGGATATTGGCCCCCGCGCCATTTTTATTTTTGTTCTTGCCTATATTTACTTTTTCGCGCCTTTTCGGGGGGAATTCTCGCTGTGGGGGATGTGATATTCAAGTTACTTTTAGAGAGCAGTTGCCCAATATTTCAGTTCTTTTTTAAATAAGGTGTTTTTTGATGGTTGTGGTTCGAATATTGACTTGAAACACCGTGACTCAACTGAATAAAATCTGCTGTGTAAATTGCATTGGTGCAATTTAAACCATTCTAAACCATTAAAACCATTTTAAACCAAATGTTTTCAAGCTAACATTAACCCTTTGCACTCCGCGAACATCTTTGACATTGCGTTCTTTCCACGGAACAGTTATTCCTTTTCCAGTTCTTTTACCCACAATTTTTTTTGCTCATATAGGGAAGAAAATCTTAATTTGTTTCGGATCTGTAAGAGAACATTTTGAAAAAAAAATCGATGTTTTTTAAACACCAGATCACGCCGTTCTCGTTATTTTAAAGTTATCTTATCAAACAGGGAACCAAAAGAACAAGTCGTTATGTTGGCGCCTGAGAGGCGACATCGGAGTGCAAAGGGTTAAGTGTATGGGTTGCCAGATCAGGTGTTGTCCTCGTCATCTGACTATGGTTCAAAATTACGAGGCATAAATCCAGGATTATATCAACCATCCAACCAATTTTAATTTTTCGTGTAGAAAACTGTTTTTAGAAATGGATCAAAAGAGTGGAAGCAGATTGACTTATAAGAACATTCGTCATAAAAAAAGAACACATATGAAATTAAATGACTCTAAACAGTTGTGTTCTTAAGAACAAGTATAAATAACAGGGAGCTAAGTAGTGTTTCAATGACACATAATTGGTAGTAACACAAGCGCTGATAGGAGAATTGTTTGAATGTAGTTTTGGATTCTAATGAATTTTAAAGTCATATAGGTTTGGTTAATTAACGTCGCACTAGAGCTTCACAGTGGGCTATTGGCGACGGTTCGGGGCCTATTTCAAAGGAAAGACCCAGGAACGATGCCTCGTATTTTTGAACCATGGTAAGATGACGAGGACAACACCTGAGCTGGCACCCAACGCCTTTAACAGACGTCGGGACTTTGGACCCCTATCAGATTTATCGTGCACCAGTCCCGTATATAGGCCGTTAATTTTTGTGGATGTTCTGGAAGACATTCTAGTATTTTGGTAGCGAAGTTGGCAACCCTTCGATCGCACTATCAGTACTTTTTACTATTCTTTAGTATAGTTCGCTCAAAGGTTCGAACCGGGGACCCTTGTGATTCCCAGCTGACGCCTTAATCCACTCGGTCACGGAGGCCTCTTAAAGTCATATAGAGCTAAAAAAGTGTAGATATAGAAATGTAACCCTTTTTTATGTAAGAGCCCCAGTTTCTCAGTTGGTAAGGCGTTCAGCTACTAATCAGAGGATTGGTGGTTCGAATCCGTGAAATGGACTTGCCATAGAAAAGTAAAAAAAGTAGTGATCTTGCGATCGGAGGGTTGCCAGCTCCGCTACAAAAATACTAGAAAGTCGTCCAGAATATCCGACAAATTATACTGGCGTGTATACGGGACTGGTGCACGATACATCTGATCGGGGTCCAAAGTCCCGACGTCTATTGAAGGCGTTGGGTGCCAGTTCAGGTGTTTCCTCGTCATCTGACCATGGTTCTAAAATAACGAGGTGCATGTATGAATGTGTGTGTGAATGTGTATGTGTTCCCGGGTCTTTCCTACGAGATTGACCCCAAACCGTCGCCAATAGCCCACTGTTCAGCTCTAGTGCGACGTTAATTAACAAAACCAAACCAAATACTTTTTTATGTAAGAAATACAAATCTGAATTTCAGTAGCGTAATCAAGTCAGAAAATAACTGGTCGACATAAGAACATGATTGTACCTTATTCAAAGAACAAACAGTTCCCATTTTGTTTTAATAACAGGTGAAAAAGCGACGGTTGTTCTTTATATTCACATCCCTTGCTGGAACGACCAGAGTTTTTGGTAGGAAGGATATTCGACGGTGATAACCGGCAGAAGGCGATGACACGTAAGTATCTGCCTGTTGATGCGGTGAGGTCTCGAATTCTATGGCTGAATTCTGGCTTCTATGGATTTTTTCTCCCTTCTAGATTATTCCCGTAATTCCGCTGATGGCCGAAGATTTCCTGTCTCAATACCCATTTGAGGGACGGTTTTTATGGCTGGGAGTGTATGTTCATTTTTTTTAGGGGGAAGTGAGTTTATGCGCAGAAATGTACTGTTTATGGCATATAAGAATTTTATGATCCATTAGTGGAATTGTTCGAAATATTTAACGACTATTTTTAAAAAAATATCTCTCTAGAGTTTTATTATTAATTAATTAAATTTCATTTGATGATTGTTCAATGATTGGGGAAACGTGATAATAATTGGCTTGCCGAATTTTGTAAATTTAGATCGGGAAGTTTTATGAATCCGCCTGAATAGCATTCATTCGACATTGTAAATGTAGGGCCTCTGTGGCCCAGTGGATAAAAGCGTCAGCTGGGAATAAGAGGTTTCCTAGTACGATCCCGTGAGACGAACTTGACAAGAAAAAGTAAAAAAAAGTAGTGATCTTGTAATCGGAGGGTTGCCAGCTTCGCTAAAAAATACTAGAAAAGTCGTCTAGAACATCCACAAAAATTAACGGAGTGTATACGGGACTGGTGAAAGATAAATCGGATCGGAGTCCAAAGTCCCGACGTCTATTGAAGGCGTTGGGTGCCAGCTCAGGTGTTGTCCTCGTCATCTGACTGTGGTTCAAATATACGAGACATCGTTTCCGGGTCTTTCCTTCGAGATAAGGCCCCGAACCGTCTCCAATTGACCACTGTGCAGAACTAGTGCGACGTTAATTAATCAAACCAAACTAAACCATTGTAAATTTTAGGCTGAATTTGGTAAATGAAGCAAGTGCCAAAAACATTTAGACATCGTTTTTTAAGTTAAAGTGTCAAATGAGCAATACTTAAAAATAGGTATGCTTTATAATAGGTGAATCTTAAAATTGCCTGGTAGTCCTTTAACTAGTTCGAAACACTGAGTCGATAACGTAAACGTTCTTATGGGCTAAAGAAACAGTTTTTTTTTTGTGATTTCCCAACCTTTTTGCTTTTGGCATTTACAACGTTTACCTCTTTTAGTCCACAACTAACCTCGCATTTTATAACTTAATGTGATGGTTTATAAAAAAATATTTTAAATTTAACGGTTTTGCATAATGTGTACACATATTCGAACATGGAATGGTTTTCACTTTATACTTAATATCCAATTCAAATGTAAATTCATGGATGTGATATTCGATTGGAGGTTCTTGAGAATAGCTATTTAATATTTTAAGACAGTTTCTGAAAATACATTACAAAAAATTTATATTTTCATGTTCACAGGGAGAAAAACAATGGAAGAAAATAATTGTTAATTTTTCGGGAAAGACTCTTTTTCTACGTATTTACGAAAAAGTTTTACGGCAACACTAATTACATATAAAAAATATCTCTATAAAAATAATTTTTAATTTTAAGAACAAGTTGAATTTTTTTATTAAGTGATTTTTATTTTTAAAGTGAGTTTTCCTTTTTTTATAAAGATTATTTTATTTTTGTCCCCTAAACCTCGAAGACACGTCCCAAACCCCGGACATATTTTTTAAAGACATTACTTTACACAATATTTCAAAAATTATTAAACTCATTTAAAAAACATAAATGGAATTTCCCCAAATCCGACCCTCAAGTACACGTCTCGAGGATGAATAGTGTTTTACGTAAATTTTCAGCCTTTTATACGCAGAGAAAGCAGGTGCTTTGCCATTCACAGACAGACATTTTGTTTTACTATTATAGATGATAATTTGTTACTAAGAATGTACGTTTTGCGTCCCCATCTGAAAACTACTATTGTCGAGAACTGAATAATTTCCTTCCAAAATAATTTTCTTTAATTTATGTGTCTATAGTAATTCCCAAGCGAAACGCGTTTTCCGAGTATATCCCATTATCATAAAATACTTTTTCTTGAGTCAATCCATTCCCAAAAGGAACACAATTTTGAGACATAGCATTTCCTCATTGTTTGGTAAATTTAAATTCTCGCATAAATAATGGCGGTAGAAAAAAAATAATCAACTCGCAATGTCTAAAAGAATTCTAGAATTTTTAAAATTTTATTTTTATTTTGAATTTTTAGCGAACGTGCCAATTAAATTTATATATATTTTTTTTATTAGCGGTCTTATTGCGGGATGCAGACGACACCTTCGAGCATGGATCATAGTAGAGAAAACATAATGTTATAATCTCGCTAACATCAAAGTGAGGCCAATATGTATGGCCTCAGACACGTGGTTAATTACGTCATTCCATTCATAAATTTGCACTGTCATACATTTACCAATTCTTCAGCCAATAATGAGTATTTTTTAATTCATAATTTTGAAAAGAAGTCACGTGTCTGAGGGCATTCAGTCTGAGATGTTGGTTTCACGATTATGACGTCATATTCGCACTACTACAGTCCATTCATACTCGAAGGACGACACCGCGACTTGATTTTTCGATGCCTCTGTCTTGAGACTGTTGTTTAGATATATATACACTGCGAAAAAAAGGTGCTTAAAAATGAGTACATAAACATACTTGTTTTTCTTTGAGTACAATTGCATCGTAAATAAGAAATGACGTACTCAAATTTAAGTAATCGTACTTGCGCAAAAATTAGCAGTGTGATTTAATATCGCTAATATCAGCTTCTGTTCAAGCCATCTTAACAAAGTGAACTGACAAACTTAAAACAGTTGTACAGAAGATGGTTTTTCACATTATTTGATGTCGATTGCTTAAATGGTAACGGAGTTATTACAACTCAATTATCTTAGTTCCTATTGTTTTGAAACACCCATTTTTAATATTTCTTCTGTTTATAACTTCTTTACGTCGCCCTGGTTGTTACGGATAAGACACTGGACCTCGGTGCCTGTGGAGCTGGGTTCGATTCCCGGTAATTCTTGGTTGTAATTGTCGATATTTATTGAAACTGATTTATAAAGGTAGCCTATGTAGGCTACCATCTGCTCTTTTTATTCATTGTGCTAATTTTTGAGTACATGTCTTTTACAAAATTGAAAATTATGTATTCGGTGTCATGTGAAGTATCGAACGTAATCAAAAATGAGTACATTTTCCTTATTTTTGTGTAGCTATTTTTAGAAGCGTAATGTTAGATTTGACGATTTCTGTTACGGGGTTTGTTTTTAAACAGCTGCAAGTCTTTTTTGATACTCACATTTAAAGAATTGACATCTTGTCTTGAAGTCCACGATAACATCACTTCTTACATTATTAACATATATGTGTTTTGATGAGACTGTGTGTTTAAATTCGGTACGGTTACATATTTCTACGGAGTCACAAACATAAAAAAACGACATTTGTAAAATTCTCATAACTCTACGTGGAATAAACCTATTGGATAAATGACCTACCATCGTGTAGAGGAAAATAACCGATTCGAACAGGCTGATGTTTGACCCATTTCCCACTCTGACCTTTATACCGCGTGGTGGTGGTGGTGGTGGTGGGGGGTGGGGGGGGGGGGGGGGAGAACGTCGCATCTGAATGCAATATACGCTTTCGCCCCATACTTCTATGTGGGATCAGTCTACAGGTATAAATGACTTATCATCGTGTAGAGGAATGTAAGGCTCGCCGACCAGGCCCATTGTTAACCACTGTCTCACTTTGACTATTGTACCACGTGTATGGGGAGACGGAATGTCGCCGGCGCCTTTAGTATAAGCTTCCACCTCCGTAACTCAACGGAGAAGCTTCCTATGGAAAAAAAATGACGTATTATCGTGTACAGCAAAGTGAGGCGCGTGAACCAGGCTAATTGTTAATCCATTATTCTCCCTCTGACCTTTGTACCAGTGCTTTATCCGTTATACATTAAACTTCCAAGGCGACATTTAGAAGTTATAAACAGAAGAAATCTTAAAACAGTTTGGCCAAAAGAATGGATAGTAAGATAATAGAGTTATAACTCAGTTTCTATTTAAGCAATCGACATAAAATAATGGGGCAAACCATCTTCTGAACAACTATTATTTTAAGCTTGTCAGGTTTTATTAAGATCGCTTGAACAGAAGCTATGATTAGCAATTTTAAATCACATTGCTCATTTTTGAGAAAGTACGGTTACTTAAATTTGAGTATGTCATCGCTCATTTACAAAGCAATTACACTTAAGGAATAACGAGTATGCTCAAGTACTCACTTTTAAGTACATATTTTTTTACAGTGTGGGTGGAAAGGAAGTACTAAAATCAGTCATGAATGAATTTTTATTTTAACCATGTGCGATTTCAGTTAGGTGTTCGTAAATAGATGTTTTCTCCCCCTATTTGAGGTATAAGAAACAACTCTGCTAATATTCATCTTCCTGTGTATAAGGGAAGCTGAAGAATGAGTGAATTTTGTATTAACCTTGTGCGCAGAAAGGATATTTCACTTAGAAGTTACCGAATAGCTTAGTTTTCATATTTAAAGTATAAGGAGCCAGTCTGTCAAATTTCATCTTCCTTAGTATAATTTTAAGGTACTTTGGGATTATCCCGTCGACCTGTCAACGCTCGCCAAATCCTTTGGCGCTAGTTTTTCCATGAAAAAAATTTCCAAAATAAACATTGTAAACACAATAAATTTATCAAATCATAATAATAAACAAATAATAAATAAATAATAATAACCATATATATTATTATATAAATAATTTCGGCGGCCAAAAATACTTATTGGCTGCTACATTTTGGCAATAATATCGTGTTTGGCGGTAATATTGGGTTTGGCGAAAATGGTCGACGGGATAATCCCAAAGTACCAATTTTAATTTTTTTTGGATTCCTTAAATAATTATTCTTAATTTATATATCATTCAAAAGAAAATGTTATTCTTCATGTTTTAAAAAATTAGAAGCATAGTAAATATTTTAAAATATTTTTTTATATAATTATATGGAAACTATCTTAAATGACTTAGGAGAATACATGCTTCACCTAAAATATTAATTTTAAGAGGTGTAAAAAATTTAAGTATTTAATATTAATATTATACTTATTACAACTTTTTGGAATCGCCGCCAAAAATTAATTTTTAATAATAAATTTAATTTGTAATATTAATTTTAATTTGTTATAATAATTTTAATTTTTAATAATAATTTTAATTTGTAATAATAATTTTAATTTGTAATAATAATTTTACTTTGTAATAATAATTTTAATTTACAATAATAATTTTAATTTGTAATGATAATTTTAATTTGTAATAATAATTTTAATTTGTAATAATGTTTTTAATTTGTAATAATAATTTTAATTTGTAATAATAATTGTAATTTGTAATAATAATTGTAATTTGTAATAATAATTGTAATTTGTAATAATAATTGTAATTTGTAATAATAATTTTAATTAGTAATAATTAAAAAAAAATTTTTAATTTGTCACCAAATTGTAATAAATATATAAATTAATATTAAATAATTAAATTTTTTCCGCTTTTCCCCAATAATAAATTTTTTTTGTTACTTTTAAGCGCCTTTTCCCTTAAAGATGTTTTCCTGTTTTTAAAAATATTTTTATTTGTAATTCCAAAACAAAAGAAAATTCCTTATTTTTTCTGTAATAAGCCATATTATTATAATTTTTTTCTCAATGCTGAAAAATGAGTTTTTTTCAGTATCATAAGTGTTTGGAAAATCGACATATTTTAAGCATCAAAGCTGTTAGAAGTGCAGTGAAAAAATGTTCCTTGGATTATTGTGCTTGCCGTCGCCAAATCCGTTTTTAATTGGCTATTAACGATATCGATTTAGTTTCGAGCGTAGTCCTTTTAATACTTTAAAAGTATTATATTATGTGTTTTAAATGGCATTATCAGTTTTGATGATGGTGTTTACAATTGTATCACTTTTAGTTATTGCAGGGTGTGTTTAGGGATTGAAAGATGCAGATAAATCCAATTTTGAAAGTTTTGAAAAGTGTGTCGATTTTTATTTAAATATCGATTTTTAGTTTCACTGGATTTGACCCATTCTTGATTCATACCTCTCATATACCATAACTTGGACCCCCCCCCCCAAAAAAAAAAAATCACTTCTGCTTGTTTGTTAAATCACTACCTGTTGACAAATGATGAATTACTTCAGTATTTTCATGACATCAGACCCAGAAACGATTACAAATGTTTTTTTTTAGTCCGAGTAACCCCATGTTACGATATATGACATATAAGCCTTTATTGACCATTAAACCTTTGTACTCCGTTGGCGCCGCTCAGGCGACAACATAACGACTCGTTCTTTTGGTTCCCTGTTCTTTAAAATAAACGAGAACAGCATGTTCTTGTGTTTAAAAAACATCGATATTTTTTTCAACTCGTTCTTTTGCAGATCCAAAACAGATTAGGTTTCTTTTTTTGTATAAGCATAACACATTCTAGGGTAAAGGACATAAGGATGAATAACTGTTCCGTAGAAAGAACAGAAAAAGAAAAGAATTCTTGGAGTGCAAATGATTAATTTAACAATATTCACATTTTCTTAATACATACTTGAATAATTTATTATCTGTCATATACAAAACTTTTAAGCTTAAATAAAGGCTGAAATGTAAATTTTCAAAGATACGCGTTTATTAAATGCATTAGATATTTTTTATTGTGATTGAATAAATATAAAAGCGCGGTGTTCGTAGATTTTTTTTTACAAAATTGCCTTTAAGCATATTTTCTATCCAGATTGACATATGCATTTCTGTAAAACGGTACTAGCTTAAAGCAAGGTTTGATTTGGTTGGTTTAGTTTAGTTAATTAACGTCGCACTAGAGCTGCGCAGTGGGCTATTGGAGACGGTTCGGGGTCTATCTCGAAAAGGAAAAACTCGGGAACACATACACATTCACACATACATTCATACATGCACCTCGTTATTTTTAGAACCATGGTCAGATGACGAGGAAACACCTGAACTGGTACCCAACACCTTCAATAGACGTCGGGGCTTTGGACCCCGATCAGATTTATCGTGCATCAGTCCCGTATACACTCCGTTAGTTTTTGCGGATGTTCTGGACGACTTTTCTAGTATTTTGTAACGAAGTTGGCAACCCTCCGATCATAAGATCACTACTTTTTACTTTTCTTTGTCAAGTCCATCGCCTGGCATCGAACCAGGAACCTTCGTATTCCCAGCTGACGCCTTTAACCGCTCGGCCATGGAGGCCTCTTTAAAGCAAGGATATTGATTCGTCAATCATAATATTTTTGTAAATATTTCAAGATTACGACTCTTGCATCAAAATAAAACGTAATTCAAAATTGGTATGTATTATGTGCGGTTGATATAGCATTTTACGAATGTCTTAGCTTGTCATTAGCTTCCGTAAATAAAACTTGAAAAGGCTCTCTATGGTTATTTTTATAGCGATATTTTTAAACAACGTATAAAACATGTGGCTTGTACCAAGAAAAACTAATGTTGCATTGGCTTAACATCAGGCAACAAAATATATTCAATACAAACACATCAGACTTCTTGGTTTAGTCCCCTAAAATATGATAGTTTTTTCCCAATTCTGATTTGTCAATATTTGGGTGGTTTGACCTTCTAATGGTATAAGTCACAAAATTTCGAAAAAACTAAAACCCTTTTCCATTACTATGCAGTCAGATACAGAATTTGGCCAAGTGGTGTGGCACCAACTGTAATAGGTTGCCCTATAATGAGTTACATATAATTTCCCTTAACATTATAGCCAAGGCGACCCAGCAAAAAAAGTCAGCATAAAAACTTCATCAAAATTTTGAAATTGAAGGTTTTATGCAGGAAAACTGCAGTTTTTTTGAAGATCTATAAAATTAAAGGTTTTTGTTTCAATATCCTTCAAAAAAACCTGCAAAAAACCTTCAATTTTTAATCATGAAGGGAAAATGCAGATATTTAAAAGGTTTTATGCAGGAAAATTAAAAACTTAAAAAAAACTGCAGTTTTTTGTTTCAATATCCTTTATAAAACCTTCAAAAAACCTTCAATTTGACCATTTTGATGAAGGTTTCATGCTGACTTGTTTTGTTGGGGAGTTTAAAACTGTAAACACTCTTTTCTCGAAACTTCTGTTTTTGGACTTATTCCATTTGCCATCCAAGCCAAGCATTTCGTCTTCGCTTCTCTTTCTTTCTTTATTGGCGAAATTTGTTCAGAAATTTCACAAAAAGGATAAATGAAAGTTAGAAAACAACATATTGAAAAAAAAATTATGCATTTTTTTCAAATTTGCAGTGATTACATCTAGTTAAAGGCAATTACAAATACATACTTATCAGATACTGAACTTGAATCAAGTAAATATAGGCTCTTCTAGAAAAACGGTTCACAGTTGAAATAGAAGCCATAAAATATATGGCCATAAAATAAGAAGTCAACTGAAATAGAATTCTGACTCACTTCATATTGTCGCTAACACCTGTACTTTGTACAATGACAGTGTAAAAAAAAACTAGTATTATGTACTCTAGAACTTTTATTTTAAAATACAAATACAACGTTAAAACACGCAATAAAATCCATCAAATCTGGACATGTTTCGGGAGATACATCTCCCTTCATCAGCAGAAAATGAAAAGTCTGTGTGCATTAGAATAGAAATAAACCCATAATTGAAAGTGTTGCCAAAGAACAAAAACAATAATCTATCTCAATCGGTTGGAGTTAACTATTGTGTGCCAACAAGCGGGAAATACTGGGATCGCAAATGTTTCATTGACAATCGAATCAATATTGCTAAAAATATGAAACGCATCCAGGAAATAAAGTTCAGCTGGAGATTTGGGTTTACAAATTAAATGTGGGTTAGAAAAATTAAATATATGTCCATGCTCCCAAGAGTGCTTGGCAATGGAGGACTTCTTTATTTCTTGTTTAACAGTATGTGCTTGGTGCTTTTTAATACGAAATCTGAATGCTCTTTTTGTTTGACCGATATATGACATGCCACAATGATTTTATTGAGTTATTTTAACATTGTATTTGTATTCTAAAATTCATAACGCAATGTTCAATAAGACGTTTTTTGTATCTTAGAACTTTTATGTTTTAAGTTCTTCACGTTACATACAAAAGTAATAAAAGTAAATTTTCCCTTGTAAAACTTAGACGAAGCCCAGATGACCGGTGACAATATAATTTGATCTTCTGCTGTTGCAGACATTAAAAAGTCACAACAAAAAAATTAATACAGTACTGCCAACGTCTGCACTGTTAAAATTAGATACTAAAAAATAATTCAAATGTACTCGATTTTGAGTACATTTATCATATCTCCGAATAATTAAGTTTCATTTTTGAAAAAGACATGTACTTAAAAATGAGTACAATGAGTAAAAATAGCATTCCTTGCCTACGTATGCTGATTTCACAAATCCCTTTCAATAAATATCAACAATTACAACCAAGACTTACCGGGAATGGAACCCATATACTATTGCACCGCATTCCATTACCTTATCCGTTAAACTACCAGGATGACTTGAAGAAGTTATAAACAGAAGAAATGTTAAAAAAAAAGGTGTGCCAAAGGAATGGGAATTAAGATAATTGAATTGTAATAACTCAGTTTCCATTTAAGCAACCGGCATGATGGGGAAAACCATCTCATGAACAATTATTTTAAGTTTGTCACGTCGCTTTGTTAAGACAGCTTGAATAGAAGCTGAGGTTAGCAATAGTAAATCACACTGCTCATTTTTAAAAAAGTACGATTGCTTAAATTTGAGTACGTCATCGCTCATTTACAACGCAATTGTACTCAAACAAAAACGAGTATATTCATATACTTATTTTTAAGTACTTTTTTTTACAGTGTGAAAATCATTGCATGCTCTTAGCCATTCCTCCCCCTACATAAAAATCTACGTTTCCTTAACGTTTTCATATATTATTTAAAACACACATCGGAAATGCACACTAAAGCAATTTATAATCGGTCCCCCATTCGATTTTGAAATGGGGCAACCGACTAGACAAACGTTGGCGATTAAAATCTCCCTTTTCCCAATTGGCCCACTTTGAAATGGAGAACCACTTAACTTCGTAACACGGCGTATTTAACAAGGGTTATTGTCGCCAATGCAGACTCTCTAAAAGGACCTCATTTCAAGGGACGAATTCATTTCTGCTTGGATTAACTAACGAGTCGCGTTGATGGCGGCAATTTCCATTTTGTTTGGCGACCTTGGAAAGTATCATTGTAGACGGAATGCAGTTGAGGGCATTTTGTTCAAAGAGTTGGATGGGGTAAAATGGATAGTATATAGGAGTTTGACAAGGGAATAAATGTACTAGGATATTTGGGGTATATTTAAGATACACTTAATATCGGGGTTAATAAAAAAGTGTATTTTAAATCTATATTTTCGTATTAGAGTATGCATTTTGTAATTATGTTAAATTGTAGTAATATTAGAGGAACACTGTACAATTTTTTTATGACTTTTTAAATCGAATTTTAATGTTTATTTTTTAAAAATATTATTAAGAAACAATAATGTACGCAAAAATTTCATAACCGTTCGTATTGTTTTAAATATAAGCATTTTCAAAAAATTGTTTTTAACGTTTTGAAGGCGATTTTAATTATTTATATTTTTCGCCAAGATATTTTCTCGGTTTTTTAAAAAAAATATTATACATAAAAATTAGCAATAAAATTTTGTAGATTACATGCAATTGATTTTTATTCAAATAGTTATTTATAATAGCACACATCATTAACCCTCTAGTGCATAGTGTAGCATATATGCTACACAACTTTAAAATGAATCCTAGTTGCATCTATTGAGTTTTATGTTAAATATTATAGTACTGTCACGTAGGGAACCATGTGCCTAATTCTTATAACCGCCTCTAGGTCTTCTTTCTTTATACAAATGAGTGCAATAAAAGCAATCAGTTGCTTCGAGGTCTGTTGTTCTAAGCCTTGTACGTGAAGGTGAAGTTTTCGAATATTGTTTTGTTACTCATAAGTATAATCTGGCTCTGCAAAAAGTCCTAGCTAATACCAAAGGTATGTAGATTGTATTTAACTATATTTTCATACTTTTTAAAATTATTTTAGTAATTACACATGATTTTGCATATACGATACACAACGGTTTTAAATAATTATTTAATTAAATATACACGTAGGATTTTTTGTTTAGTTTTTCAGCGGTCCACGGGCAAAAAGAAAGCGAAAAAAAAATATTTAATTAAAAAAAAATCATGCACTATCAAGGGTTAAAACTCAACTTTTTTACTTCAATAATTAAAACAAAATACTACTCATAGAGTTATTTCTCATGCAAATTTATATTATACACATATTTTACAATATGCTTATCAAAAATACACTTCTCCAATAGGGGAATGAACAACCCTCAGTGTTTCAAAACACATAACATCAAGAAACACCAAATACTGAGAAAAACGATTTAAAATTACGTTTTATCTCATGTCATCCAGCATAAAATCTAAAATAACTCATTAAAAACAGAAATAAATACAGTTCTAGAATTTTGAAAGAATATACAGAAGATTCCAAACTATAATGTTAGCAAACAAAAAAAAAATCGGGAATTTTACAATTGTTTGAGAATTGTTTCTCTTTAAAGTCAAATTATAAACGAGTATAATTTATGAGTTTGCTTAACAATTGTCTGATGCAATAAATAAAAATTAAATCGAGAATTTCACAATATTTGTTAGTACTGTGTCGCTGTAAAGCGTTATAATGCCAATTTTTATTATAATCATTGACATGAAGAATGCAATTTGAAAAACCAAATGTATCTACATTTACGACAACATGAGAAAACATATTTTTACTATTCAAACACCAATGGGAATTCAGTAATATAGTTTTATTTCAATTAACACATTGCATACTAATAGAAATTGGAATTGAAAATGTAAGATATTTTTTAAAAATCAGGTATTTTCCAAATACGCTGTTTGTTAAAAAAAATGTTGTTTTTCACTCTTCTATTTTTTTTCAATGAATACCTTTATAATTCAGTAACAGAGTAGTTGTGTTGTCAACTTCTAAGAAAGTATACGAACTTTGAATATAGATGAGAATTGAAGTTCCTAAACTTGTCTTATCTAAAATAATAGTTGTTAAATGTAATGCTATTTAGATTTAACGAATGCAGATTGAGAAATTTGACTGCTAACACTGTAAAAAGGGTATGTAAAGAAATGCAAACCTTGAAACTTTTACTATAAATACTTTCGAAACGTATAAGTTAAACTGGCATGACCATTTCCATGTCCGTTTTAAACAATGTTGATACTAGATATAGTCATTTAATAGCAACGAACTTCTATTAACTAAATTTGTTTAAATTAACTGTGCTTCACAAAGAGGCAGACATATTGCAATGCTCTTCTGATTTTATTTAAAATACCAGACAATATTTACAATTTTGTGGAATTTTAAAATAAAAGGTCATTTGAATCAATGATTAAATCCGTTATTTTTTTTAACTATTTGTTTTGAAAAAAGAGTTAAAGTTTAAATACTCGATATTATTTAAAGAGTGATAAAAGGTTTGGGATATGATATACATACCGCGTCTCAGCCCGCAAGATACCTTGTTAAAACCCATAGTTTTAACGTAATATAATATATTGTAGAATTTTAGAATAAATAATTATTTTATTCAATGACTGAATTCATTAAAAAAATTTAACTGTTTGTTTAAAAAAAGCTAAAATTTCAATATTCGAACAATAGTTTTAAAAATGGACCTAAATGTAAAATAATTTTAAATAAATTTCGGGGAAAACTTTAAATATTGCAAGAATATTCGAATTTATACATATACGAAATAGTATTAACTCAATTAAAAGTATTATATATATTATGACTATTCAACATAATGTCAGTTTCATTTGCAAAGGTCAACTTGTTTCTTTCGGTTCTTATCTATTTAAATTTTTTTACCTAGAATTCGAGTTATTTTCTTGGAAACAAATTATAGAAGGTCAGAAGCATATTAAAATCCATAGTTTTATCACAATATACTATCTTGTAAAAACCTAACATATTCTTAGAAATATTTAAGTAAAATCATTCTCAGAATGGATGTATTTAATAGATTACCTGAGGTTTATTAATCATTAGGTAATTTATTCTTGTTGGGTTTGAGATTTGTGGATTTATTTATATCGTGAACTATAATTTTCATACAAAAAATTCACATTTATGCTGTGTCTCAAAAACATTAAAATGAATTAAAAGTATAAAAAGAGTATTATTTATTAGTATGTATTTGTTACATACATGTTATACATATGAAAAGTATGCATTTATATTAGAAAAATGCATTTCTGTATTAAAGAGAACATATAGGGATGTTTTTTTTTCAATTCAGTAAATTTACTAATTGTTTTTAATTTGTATTTAAAATTATTGTTTTAAATTACAATTTCTATCTTGATAAAAATAATGTTTTTTTTAAAAAAATTTATAATAAATATTTTAGGTTTAGAATTTACGTTTAAAATGATAAATAACTTAATTATGAAGGTATTATATAAAATATTGCAAAATATTATTCCTTGGCAATACTGTGCAATATGAACTATTTATTTGTACTCAAACTTACTATAATTTAACTTAAAAGTTTATTGATATTTAATTTATTATCTAAAAAAAATAGAAAAAAAATCCTTGTTTATCGGTCGTATAACACCTGCGTCCTTTGCACATGAGTATACAACTTAATACATAGCTATTAATTACCATAAAAATATGCACATAGCAGCTAAAATGTTTAACTTTTACTTAGATTTTGGCAATTTTATACTGTAATTATTTTTTGTGCAATTCTAACATTTAAATTTATTGCAAACGTAACGTGTTTCTAAGAATAAGGAAAACTAATAAAAAAATTAGTGACGCTGTATATATCAAGAGAGGAAGGACGTATGTGTGTGTGTGGGGGGGGGGGGGTAAATATGTAACGTCATAACAAACAGTGGGTTCAGGCGCAAATTTAATTAAAAATAGTTATGAGACACAAAAGCAAATAAATGTAAATTGCAGGTTTCTTTCCAGAATAATGATGTTTGTTTCATTTGGATATCATCGCAAATTGTTTTCAACTTGTATAAATTTGTACGATTAAATGGATCAAAACGAACATGTTATCAGGCCCGTCGCACCGGGGGACCCCCCCCCCTTTCCACACACAATAATCTGGAAGCCTTAAAAGTTGGGAATTTCAACTTCTAAAAATCCCCCCGACTTGGGAAAATATATGCCTGAAGAAAATTCATATTGTTAGCAAATGAAAGCTAGAGAATATTAGAAATTGGCAAACTTGTAAGATTTACGTTTAAATTAAACCCCAGAATGAACACTGTATTGGAATATGGGTGCAATAAACCCATGCTTGTGATAAAACTGTTTAATATTAAAAAGAAAATAAGATGAAAAATGTCAATAAGTTGAAACTGGGAATTTTCAGCACTGTTGAGTTGGGAATTTTGAATCGTTAATTTGGGAATTTGGAATCGTTAAGTAGGAAAATTTCTTGTTTCAATCCCCCAAAATTATTTTTTGTGTGACGGCACTGCATGTTACCTTTTACAATTAAAGATTTAAAGAATTTTTTTTTGTAAAAGTTGTTCAATTTTATTATTCGGAGAAAAGTCTCAAAAAACAAATCAAGGCATTGCATCCTATTTTTGGGCTCAAATATTTAAAATTATTCAGCTCTTCTTCCATCTAATGACTTCTTAAGAGCCTTTCTACATCATAATTAAATTAGTTTAATTTAAATTAAATTGATAAAAATTTAAATTTATTAATTTTTTTTGTCTTATTTAAAGGCTTTAAAAAAACTAAAGAGTTAATTTTTTTTGTAAAGTTTTGTTCTAAGATGCGTATTAAATGAATTATTTACATAAAAACAATTTTGGGGGCATTGTTCTAAGATGGCGGCTCGATCTAAACGGATAATATATATAATAATACTTAATAACGTTTAATATATTTTTAGTATGCTTAATAATACTCTGGAATGGACATATATGCCAAGTTTCAAAACTCTGATTTTTTTTTTCAAACGACAAAGTTCGTTCTACTTTGCGGTCCACTTGGCACGGAATTTATCCTTTTCTGTAACGACTGTCACAAGGTCCACAACTATGCCATCATTATTACAATATCATTACTACTTTAAAAATAATGCAAAACATATAATATTTTCGTTATATTTTCCGTTAGATTAAGACGTATATAAAGACGTTATACGTCCAAATGTTTTAATAACGCATTCAATTTATTGAAATATAGTTTTACAACGCAAAATTCACAACGAAAAGTAAGTCTTGCATTAATATTTAATTTTGTGCAATTAAATTGATTAAAATGAACGCTTTTTTTTGTTAGTACGCGATTTTTTAGTAATCGCTTTTTAAATTAAATTTTGACATTCTTAAGAAACAATTTAAGTTAATATTCGTTAAAACAAATATCGCCTCTAAGCATATCCCGTTTGAAAACCGAACCCGATATTCTGTAAAACTGGTTTATCTGCTAGCATTGGCTTGCCGTAAGAAAGCACGCATTTTAGATAACTTCAATTGATCTTGCATATAAAACCCTCAATAATTCAATTTCTACAATATGAAAATTTAAATGAAAATTAAATTTACATTCACAACAACATGAAATTACTAAAATATGAAAATTTAAATATTACTACAATAGGAAATTTTAAATATTACTACCATATGAAAATTTAAATATTACTATTTAAATATTACTACCATATGAAAATTTAAATAATACTATTTAAATATTACTACAATATGAAAATTTAAATATTACTACTATTTAAATATTACTACTATTTAAATATTACTACTATTTAAATATTACTACTATTTAAATATTACTACCATATAAAAATTTAAATATTACTATTTAAATATTACTACAATATGAAAATTTAAATATTACTACAATATGAAAATTTAAATATTACTACAATAGGAAAATTTAAATATTACTACAATATGAAAATTTAAATATTACTACAATATGAAAATTTAAATATTACTACAATAGGAAAATTTAAATATTACTGCAATATCAAAATTTAAATATTACTACAATATGAAAATTTAAATATTACTACAATAGGAAAATTTAAATATTACTGCGATATCAAAATTTAAATATTACTACAATATGAAAATTTAATTGATTTAAGGAAAAAAGAAATTCACCTTAACATTAAAAAATATTTTGGTGGTTAACATTTTATCTTGCATATATTAAATGGAAGATATGGACGCACAAATTACGTAAGATATTAAAAAAATGCAATTGATCTGTCAGTTTACATTTTTTATTTCATTAAAATATAACCTTAATTATTTATATAAATATTTCTCAATATTATGACTGCATTCGAAACAACTTAAAAATAATAAGTTTTATTTAAAGGTTATAACCTTATGCACTGAAATTTTTTATTTTTCAAATTGAACTCTTATTACTATATATTTCATAATTTGTTTGCGTATAAAATTATAACCATTCCGCTATAAAAGACAGATATATAAAAGTTTACAGAATTGTTGTACCTTGCATCACGCGTTTTGTGCTTACAGAACTTGAATGCCCCCATTAGTGAATCCAACAGTCAATTTAAAAACTTTAAATTGTAGGTAAGCTACTGCTCTTTTTATTCATTTTTTCTCCTTTTCGAATATACTTCTTTTTTAAAAATAAAACTTATGTATTCATAGCCATGATAAGCATCGAATGTAATAAAAAATTAGTATATTTTACTTATTTTTGAGTGCCTATTTTTAAAAATGTATATTCCACAGAGAGGGCTTTTACTTAAAATACATTTGAAGTGCTAAAATGAAAAATATTTCCAAAAATGTTGTTTTTCTAATTAAAATCCGATGTGGGATTTCTTTTATGAATAGATATCAAGGAAGTAATTAGTATCAATTACTCTATTTACATTAAGTTTAATAAATACATTACAATTTCCCCACAAGAGGGAAAAAACGCATTTGTAATTTTTCTAATTTTAATAGCCGACATTCAGTTCACTAGTAAAACGTACCTAGTATAATTTTTAACTTTCATTTAAAATTTATTTTTATCAAAAATGTTTATTAAAAGCTTCTGATGTGAAAAGAAACTTATTAATTAATTAAAATGATTTCTTTGTCATATATATATGAACCTAGAAGCAATTCCAATAAAAAATATTTTTCTTAATTAAAACTTATCCTTAGGATATAATTAGGTATTAAAAACAATATACTTTCGATAATATAAAAAAAATTAAAATAACTTCGAAAAGGCTTTATTTACAATCCACTTTCGATTCTTGTAGTACTTAAATAAACGCAGATAGCAGTAGATAGCAGTTTAGTAAACGCAGATGCAGTATCATTCATTAACTTTCAGTAGCATTCGATTTTGATTTTTCGAAGATCCTCTAAAATCGTTTAAGAAGCTAAATTCGATATTTAATGTATGAACTGAGCTGAAGAAGGTTTAATTGGCAATTAGGCTGCTAGTAATCGCTGTAAAACTAAAATAGCTGATAATCGAAAACTTTTGATAATGACGATTTAATGAATTGTATAAATAAAGATAATACTTTATTTTAATGAAAGTTTTCATAAGGTTAATTGAAATAATTGATTTCATGTGGCCACGACGGCCATAGTAGCTTATGATGAGACTTGGGCTCCTTTTTACAACTGTAAACAGTAAAAATGGTACTCAAAATAAAGTAAAATATACTCATTTTTGAGTACATTCGATGCTTATAAAAAGCTCCTAATACATATCTTTCATTTTTTAAAAAGTCATGTACTCAAAAATGAGTACGAGTAAATATGAATAAAAACAACAGTGACAATCAGAACAGCAGTTGCTTGCCTGCATAAGTTGCCTTTATAAATCACTTTCAATAAATATCAATAATTGCAACCAAGACTTACCAGGAATCCAACCCACATCAGGCACCGCAGTCCAGTGCCTGATCCGTTGTACTACCAGTTCGACGCGAAAAAGTTATAATCAGAAAACTTTTTTAAAAGATGTTCCAAAAGAATGGGAAGTAAGATAATTGAGTTGTGATAACTCAGTTTCCATTTCAGCAATCGACATCAAATAATATGGAAAACCATTTTCTGAACAACTATTTAAAGTTTGTCAGGTTTCTTTGTTAATATGGCTTGAATAGAAGCTGAGATTAGCAATATTAAATCATATTAAAATACAAATACAACGTTAAAATACGCAATAAAAAAATTTGCGTATTGTAACGTTGTATTTGTATTTTAATATTCTTAAAGCAATGTTCTATAAGACGAGTTTTTATCTTAATATTAAATCATACTGCTCATTTTTGCGAAAGTACGGTTCCTTGAATTCGAGTACGTCGTCGCTCATTTACGATGCAATTGTACTCAAAGAAAATCGAGTAGGTTCAGGTACTCATTTTTAAGTACCTTTATTTCATAGTGTATTGTTCACTTAGCCGTATATGCATCTCATGCATGGAACCGATTTCAAAGACGTTGCACGTTAAAAACTACACTCGTACATTTATTAGCGTTCTTGACATGTGTTGATTATACTTGAAATGTGACTTGAAATGATGAGTTGATTGACTTGAAATGATGTGTTGATTGACTTGAAATGTGATGTATTGTTCACTTAGCCGTATATGCATTTCATGCTTGGAACCGATTTCAAAGACGTTGCACGTTAAAAACTACACTCGTACATTTATTAGCGTTCTTGAAATGTGTTGATTAATGAAAATTCCTAGTCCAAAATGGTCAAGCAAAGTTTTGCTTAAAGGTTAAAGTCTCTTCACAGGCTAGACTTTCGAGCATGGATGCTTCGTAGTAGAGGAGTCATGAACGTCACTCTCGCTAACATCAAAGTGAAGCCAACATGTATGGCTTCAGAAACGTGGTTAATTACGTCATTCCATTCATAAATTTTCATTGTTACACATTTCCCAATTCATCAACAAATCACCATTACTTTTTAATTCATAATTTTGAAGAGATGGCACGTGATATGGGCCTTTCGCTCTGAGATGTGGGCTTCACGATTACGACGTCATATTCTCTCAACTACAGACCATTCATGCTCGAGGGGCTAGACCTACCAGCAAATTCTTCCACAAATAGCATTCTTGCAAACGATACAAAAACCTGGAAAACAAAACCCCAACCATTACTTTCACGGTTGATATTGTGCGCTTTTACCTAAGCATTTTAATGCAGAGTTTTATGGCGACTCCTTTTTTTTGCTCCCTCCTTTGATAAACAATTTTCCACTTTGATTAAACTTTCTCCTTTCTCCCCTTTCCTGTTCTGGTAGATCATCAATTTCTGGGGCTGCCACCGTATACATAATCGTTTCATGTTCACCGGTTTATTTGCATATTTGTTTTAAGAACCAGGGCGTGGAATCCTTTTAAAAAATTAAATGTCTTAAGTACATTTGCATTTTGGGGATGAAGATACAAAGATGATGAAGTGTTTTGAATATTTCTTTACTTTTTGAAGAAAAAAAAAGTTAATAGCTATATTTAGATCTTGAGGGTAGTTGGATGCACTTTGAAAAGTAAATTGTTTAAAAGAGTGTGTTTGAAATAAAAGTAGCGAGCGTTAGATTAATAATTTTTTTAATTTAAATATTGATAAAAATATACACTGTTAAAATAGATGCTCAAAAATAAGTAAAATGTACTCAGTTTTGAGTACATTTAATACTTATTATAGTTCCGAATACATAAGTTTAGTTTTTGAAAGATACATGTAATAAAAAAATTAGTGAAAATGAATAAAAAGAGCAGTTGCTTGCCTACATAGGCTGTATTCATAAACCACTTTCAATAAATATCAACAATTACAACCAAGACTTATTGAGAATTGAACTCAGATCCTTAGGCACCGCAGCCCCGTTTAACTACCAGGGCGACGTGAAGAAGTTATAAACAGAATAAATATTAAAAAGGTTTCCCCACAAGAATGGGAAGTAAGGTAATTGAGTTGTAATAACTCAGTTTTCATTTAAGCAATCGACATCAAGTAACGTGGAAAACTACCTTTTGAGCAACTATTTTAAGTTTGTCAGGATAGTTTGAACACAAATTGTGATTAGCAATATTAAATCCCACTGCTCATTTTTGAGAAGTAAGGTTACTTAAATTTTAGTTCGTCATCGCTCATTTACGATGCAATTGTACTCAAAGAAACACGAATAGGTTCAGGTACTTATTATTAAGTGCCTTCTTTACAGTGTAAAGTTTAGCAAAACAATATGTTAAGATCTTTATACTTTATACTTTAAAAGTTTATAAACAAACAAATATAAATTTTCCAAAAAAGGCAAGTAATACTAAATTGAAATTACAAATGTCATATAATCATTTTATAAAAAAAAAAAAATTAGTTAAATTAATTCTTAATAATAATAATAATAATTATTAATCATTAATTAATAATTTTAATTAAATAATTTAAATTAAAATTAAAATTATTTTATACAAAAAAATTATACATTTTATAGAAACAAAATTATAAAATATGTGGTAATTGTAGTAAAATAATTTGAATTAGAAAAAAAATATACGCTATGTATTTTTAAAATAGGATATTTCTCAGAAAATGATTTTCAAAAATGGTATCTATCTCAAACGATTTTCTGAAATGATACGTTTTATGTATTGTATAAAACAACAATTTCAACAAACTCCATAGTTATAATAGTAGATTTAATTATAAATTTTACCTCATTTATAAAGAGAATAAAAAAAGTGGAAAACGCTCTGCATGGGTAAACTGTTTAACTAAAAAATATGAAGTAAATCTAAATTTGTCACTACTCCATTTGTCACAAATCTTTAAATCTCTTTAAATCTTTAAATCTTTTTTTATGTGTTCTCTTTATTATTTATAAATCGGGCTTGTTGAGAGATATACTGTTTAAATTTTCACAATCATTCCCACGTAAAAAGCCCATTTTTAGAACCTATTCGCAGACGTTTGAAAATTCCCAGACATAAATTTGGTACCTATGTATTTGTGGAAGATTTTCAAACACACTGCAGCATGTATTTAGCAATTGAAATATTTTAAAATTTAAAAACAATATTTTCATTTGACAAACTCCAAAAAATATCACAAAAAAATTGCATTTTTTTTATGTTATTAATGGTATATCTAACTAAATTCTTGTTATATTGTGAAAATCGAGAATTTAAGTAAATTCATAAACGCCGCTGTAAAATTTTGAAAGATTTAACTATAGTAGTTGCTGAGAAAAGGTACGTAAAGTTTGTAAAACATCGTTCTAAAATACAAAATAAACAAAAAAAATATATTTAACTGCTAGTTATGCCACTTTTATTTGAACAAAATAAAAAAAAAAATACTTCTAATTACCGCAGATATAAAATTTAAAATGTTTCAGAAAGAAAAGTTTTAAAACATTTTAATAATAACGCAAAGGATATCGACAATACTAATGAAATATACCGATTTCTTTTGAAGAAATTGATTTTTCGGGTTTTTTTAAGTTACGTATTAATCGCATTCATTTTTAATGTAATTTTTGCATTTCTTCCCTTCTTTGAGAATTTTGAAATTAACATTGTTAACAAATGTCTTGAAAATAACGTTGTTAACAAATGTCTTGAAATTAACATTGTTTACAAATGTCTTGAAATTAACATTGTTAACAAATGTCTTGAAATTAACATTGTTTACAAATGTCTTGAAATTAAAACATTGTTAACAAATGTCTTGAAATTAACATTGTTAACAAATGTCTTGAAATTAACATTGTTAACAAATGTCTTGAAATTAACATTGTTTACAAATGTCTTGAAATTAACATTGTTAACAAATGTCTTGAAATTAACATTGTTAACAAATGTCTTGAAATTAACATTGTTAAAAAATGTCTTGAAATTAACGTTGTTAACAAATGTCTTGAAATTAACATTGTTAACAAATATCCAGTATATAAAGAAATCAACGCAATTGCCGTGTACTTGCTATCAGCAAACTGGATACTACACAAGTGACGGTTCTTAGAAATTGTGACCTTTTTAGAAGGCAGCGCTTAATAAGCGATTAACTGTTGCTCCCAAACAAAGGCAGAAACATCCATGTCCAAACCGGGACTGAAACTATTCTCTTTCTTTATTAATTACATTCTGCATTCACTAGAAAATTCATTAGAATAAAAAACAAAATTATAATGCCCTTTATTTCAGTCTTATTTTTATAAAAATTTGCAATAGTATTTTTATATTTGAATTAATACCATTACTTTTCAGGAGGAAAAAAAATGAAAATGATTTTTTTTAAATAAATACTATTTGGTTAGAATATATATATTTAGAAGTACACTATTTTTTATAAATGTATTTGCAATTTGTAAACACAAGCTTGTAGGTTCAGGCTAATTTCGGGCTAATAGATTTAGTTTTACAAATAATGTAAAAATAAAAGCATGTAATATTAAACTACTTTTTCTTAACTATTTAAACCACAAAAATGTATTTAATTGTTTTGCAAAGAATAGCTATAAATAATCAAGGGCGAGACTTTCCCCCCTATGTAATTGAACACTGAATGTCTATGTAATTTACTTAGCTAACAATGGTACGAAAAATGACGTTTCAGTATAAAAAAGCAATATTTGTTCGGCTTTTATCTTTATAAAAGATCCTTGTAATGATTTATAAAAAAAATACAATACAAATATTTTTCTGAGATAAAATCATTTCAATTTAATTATACAAAGGTCACAATGTTAATTTGATGTTTGGTATACAGGAAGTACTATCATTCGGCGGTTAATTCAATAATTAAATATTTTGTTTTAAATGGAAGTTTTTGTATGTACTACGAAAAGGAAAAGTAGCTGAAATTAAACAATGAATAAATATAATAAATTCATTCAATAAATTTTTCTAAATAAATACTTGATTAAATATTTTTAAATTGACGTTTCTATATATGGAGTTCAATATTAAGGCATTTTAGAAAATACACATTACGCGTTTTAAAATTTCACATTTTTATTACAAAACTTATTTTAGCAACTTAATTGTACGTATTTGATTAAATTGAATCTTGAATTTTTTTAAACAACCTAGTTATCCCTATTTTTATATATAAAACTTAGTTATTAATATTTGTTTAAATGGACCTATTTATATAACTTAATAACCCACATTGCTTTAAACAGCTTATTTAAATAATTTAATTATCCATATTTCTATGGACTTATTTATGTAACTTAATTTTGGTTTGTTAAACAACATCGCACTAGAGCTGCACAGTGGGCTATTGGCGATTGTTCTGGTCTATCTCGAAGAAATGACCCGGGATTTCTTTCCCGTATTTTTGAACCGTAGTCAGATAAAGATTGGATTGTAAATATGTATTGCGTAAATAAATTATAAATTGTTTTGCGGGAAAAGTGTCTACTTTACAATAGAATTTTCAAATTTATTATTCAAGAAATATGAGGTTAAAATGCGTTGAACGGCAAGCCTGATTTTTCGCCAATTCTGGTGACCCTTCTCGACAACCCTGCTAGAATAAAAATGAAGAAATGTTTCATTGGAAACCAATCCAGTTTTTGTCGCCAATTATGGAGTATTCACCTAGTGTTAATGCATTTTAATCAAATGTGGAAAAAGTGTTATTTTATTGTTAGACAGTTTAAGCGCTAGAATTAGAACCATATCTTCTGATCTCCATAAAATAAGAATTTGAGCATGACGAGGAGAGCCAAAATTATGGAAACTTTTGATGAAAAAAATCATTAAACCGTCCCCGATTTAATAGAAACGTAATATCAATACTTCCAACCAGGGTATCAAAAATCAGTGATAATGTGAATAATTTTTAAAGAAATATAATAAAAATATTCAATTTAATAAAATAAACATTGCATTGAAACTAACGTCGAACAATTTAATCTAAACGTTCATTAATTCAAAGTAATTCTGTATATCTTACAAACACAGTAACAGAATTCTCTATAAATATCTTCAAATAATTACACACCCAACTGAATAGAGAAAATTACTTAGTTTTCCTAAGGGTCACTGCCAGAAATCCCGAAGGCAAGTCAAAAGGCCACTCAAAATCAGATACACAAACGAAGAAAACGGATGTAGAATTCTTCGTTTTCATGCTGCGAAAGCCCGGATTCATCCTGACTGCGGAGTAATGCCGGAGCACAGGTCGTTTCGATTTCAAGGTTCGATGAGCGCCTGATCTAAGTTAGAGGCTGGGTCCAGAAAGAGTCTGGTAAAGGCGCAGACTGTGTTTGGATTGACCAGTGAATCGTGGAATTCGCAGAGATTCCGGTTTAGTCTGGATTTCACACATCAACAATTGGGGTTGCTGGATGTAAAGGGTATTATGTAAAGGAGATAAATAAAAAGTTTTTAATATCTGGGTTCAGTATCTTTTGTGGGATTGTTAATTGAAATATCTTTTTTTAGGGGTGGGTGTGTGATAGAGTGTATGTTGAATGTATACGAGGAGCGTGCTTGCAAAACCAAACAAGTCAAAAATATTAGAAAATTATATAAGCATTGATTTTATAGATTATATCTGTCCGTTTTTGCAAATTATAATACAGGCAACTCTCGCTATCTCGAACTCGAAGGGAAGTGTATAAAAATTCGAGATATCAAAAATTCGAGTTATCGAAAATCCTATAAAAAAGCTGTTTTGGTAAAAATAAATACAAGTATACCCTACTTTATTTAAAATATTTATCCAAAATTGTTTGGTGAGTATTTCTATTTATTTCGGAATCAATTTTATTTTCCAAATACATGATTGCTTGAAATGTCGCTGTTTTTATTTCCGGCCACGATTCACTGAATGCACGCATAGTTTTTATGGAAGATAGAGCCTCTTTCAAAGTTATCTTTAGAGGAGGTTCGTATTCCTTTTCTTTTTCCGAGAGCGATCTCTCATCAAAAGCTGCTATAGAGAGTGTATTACATTTTTGTTTTGTCGCCATTATTCGCAGCGACACATCAACACCACGACAATTGCATATTTGCTAAAATTTCTTCAAAATCCGTAGTTTTGAGAGGAAAACCAAATTTTGAGTTGTGTGGAAACTTCGAGTTATCAAAGATAAGGAAGAAAAACTTCGAATTAAGGAGATAAAATTACATTAAATAAGTAATGAAGGTGCAGGGAAATCAATTTTTTTCGAGATATCGAAAAATTCGAGTTATCGAGAGTCTACTGTAATAATAAAAATAATGCTATTTTCCTCATTTTAAATTTGAAAATCCGTAGGTCCATAGAAATGCATGCATCTTCCATAGGTTTCTGTGGTTTTCCTCTATTTGCGAATTTAGGATATTTTTCGTTTTGCATACACGCTCTCTCATATAGGGTGTTTACAAACTGTTGGTTAATGGTCATTGTCTGGCTGTATCGCATTTAGCTGTATTAGCATAATAATTTTTTTTTGCTCGACTATTTTTCTTATATTAAAAAAATTATCTTAGCTTTAGTATCAACAAACAAAGTAGTTAAAGCCTAGCAAAAATATTGTACTATGTGTAGTTCTACAACAAACAATGGCCATCCTTCTACAATTTGTGATCACCCTGCATATATTATGTTTAATATATTAATATTCATATTATTAACGTTATTATAAACGTTCCTGAATCAATAAGTGCCTTCAAAAGCTGAGAAAGAGTATATTAGTCTCAATTGTTTAGGGGGCAAACGAAATTTATAATTAGAGTTGCGAAGTGTGTTTTACATCATGAGAGTACAATTTATACAGGTGTGTCCACTAAGGTCCTTTCACAGCACCTTAATATTTAAACGTCGACAGTTATAGTTATAAAAGTGGTGTATAGATATAATAAAGTGGTCATGCGTTAACCAATGAGACCGTTGATAGAAAAACCTAGAGCAAATGCATATGGTTCGTTGGCGTGGCTATATCTAATATTACACGACATGCATGAAAATAGTCAATTTGCAAAATTGTAGAACAACATCCGTTTAGTTTGAAAAACACATTGGGCATATGAATGTTATGAATATATCGCTCATTTGCTTGTATGATTCACATTCCGGAACTCTCTTTTATAATTAACGGAAGCGTAATCTTATCCAAAGTGGGGCGTTTCGAAACGTACTAGTTAAAATTACGAGAAAACAAACGAGATCTTTATGAGCTCTATTCATAGCATTCAAGCGCAAAAAGTGTTTTTTCGTTATAAAATGCTGCAACTCTACAACTTTATTATCAACTATTTTCATGTAAGTCGTGTAATTTTAACATTACCACTAGGGAGCGCTGAAAGTAGTTTCATCGCACAACGCATGGTCATTGTACTATACCTAGATATAAAATGTATATATATATATATATATATATATATATATATATATATATATATATATATATATATATATATATATATATATATATATATATATATATATATATATATATATATATATATATATATATATATATATATATATATATATATATATATATATATATATATATATATATATATATATATATATAGCTCTTTCTGTATTAGCAATGTTAAAAACAAATTGCCAATCCAACCCCATTGCTAATACAGAAAGAGCTCTATTTGACTTTTCAATACGGTCCTACCCCCTGATTAAGTACCGTTTTGATTATGTCTTTCACCTTTTAATAAAATATTTATTAGTATAACTTTTACTTTAATAATTCATATTTTAGTTTTATTACCTGGATTTTTCACTTTTGCCATATTTTTTATTTTAATTTAACTAAAGTGTTTTATTTTTATTTATATTTTTTAATTTTATATATTTTATTGTTTTACAGTATATTTTTATCATTATGCTTCATGCAGCTCTAGCGCTGATTCATATTTGATTTTCTATGCTTTTTAATTTTTTCAATTATATAATTTTGTTTATCATTTTCCATTGTTATCTACTTTGTTTTTATTGTATATATATATATATATATATATATATATATATATATATATATATATATATATATATATATATATATATATATATATATATATATATATATATTATATATATATATTATATATATATATATTATATATATATATTATATATATATTATATATATATTATATATATATATATATATATATTATATATATATATATTATATTAGAACGCATTTTATACGTTCCATTTTTTCACCTTTCAATAAGATCACTTTCACACAACTTAAAGACCCTATTGATGCTCTTAATAACTGGGGCATATACAGTATTTCATGTCAATGTGGCATGTCATATATAGGTCAAACAAAGAGAGCATTAAGATTTCGTATCAAGCACTTACTGTTAAACAGGAAATGAAGAAGTCCTCCATTGCCAAGCACTCTTGGGAACATGATCATATATTTAATTTTTCTAACTCACATTTAATTTGCAAACCTAAATCTCCAGTTGAACTTGACTTCCTGGAGGCGTTTCATATTTTTAACAATATTGACTCGATTGTCAATGAAACGTTTGCGGTGCCAGTATTTCCCGCTTATTGGCACACAATAGTTAACTCCAACCGATTGAAATAGTTTTTTTAGTTTTTGGCAACACTTTAAATATCTGTGTTTATTTATATTTTATAACACATTTCCGCTGATGAAGGGTGATGTATCTCCCGAAACATGTCCGGATTATACGGATTTTTATTGCGTATTTTAACGTTGTATTTGTATTTTAATATTCTTAACGCAATGTTCTATAAGACGAGTTTTTATCATTATATATATATATATATATATATATATATATATATATATATATATATATATATATATATATATATATATATATATATATATATATATATATATATATGTGTGTGTGTGTGTATATGTCGTGAATGTTGTATGTGTCTATCAGACGTTAAAATCAAAATAGTTAGTATAAGTTCTTTTCGTCCCCCCCCCCAAATTTACATTTTAAATACTTTTCTCCTCATTTTTGTACAATAAATACCACAATTTAAGTTTCGTAAGTATTGTTTATTTATTTTTACAGAATCTTAAGCTTACGTGTTTTACTCATTGTGCGGATTAATTTACCTTCCAATTTTATTAGCATTCAACGCGGTATGACGCAATTTAATTAGAGTGTGGTTACTGTTGTTTTGTTCCTTATTTGTAATATACTAGGTTCTTAATGTTACTAATAGATTTAAAGCACATTGCAGCTTTCTGGGGTGAATACGTCTTTAAAATCGGTTAGTGTACAGTGGTCGCAGGTAGAAACTTTTTTATTATTTTAAACTTTTGATTGACGACTGCATCGTTAAAAATAGGTACTAAAAATAAGTAAAATGTCCTCATTTTTGAGTACATTCGATGCTTATTAACAATTTACAAGTATATTTACGACTTAAACGATACGATTGGGATAACATGCGTTAGACTGGCCGCACACTGGCAACTATTAGACAAGCAACTGAATTATATAGTTGCTTGCAATTGAAAAACTCAAACTCTATCCCCTCACTCAGCAATTATAGGATATGCAACTATCGGACAAAATATCCTTTCGCTCTATACGCGCCAACAACTAACACATGCGCAGTAACTATAAAAAAATATGTTCTTAAAATGGAATTAATGAGATACCATAAAAATAAACAAAATAAAATGCCTTACACGAATGAAGAAAACAACTAATAATAGAACTACTAATAGCAATATTAGAGAATTTTTTCAAAATTTAATTGCTACTAGAAAATTTCTGGAAATTAATCATAGGAAAATTATACAGAATGCGATATATATTGATAGGAAATATTATAAAAATTATCTCATAGTAAAAAGATCTGTTAGGACAATAAAATATGTGTGCCAAAGGATAGGAATCAAGACAAGTAAGTTGTAATAACTCAGTTCCTTTTTAACATATAGACACAAAAATAAAGTGAAAAAATATTTTTTTAACAACTGTTTTGAACATATCAAGTTTAAATAAAATCAATTCTGCTGATATTTGAGCAAATAAAAAGTCGACTAATACGTCAATTGGAAATGATTAGTTACCTATTTTTCAGTTATATCTCTTCTTCTAATTAGTTTAGCTAAAAAATTCATTAATAAATAATTTTTTTAAAGAGTGGAAATTTTGATTTTACTAATTCTAAAGAAATACGATTTTTAGTTTTTTTAGATAAGAATAAAGAAATGCCAACCCCCCCTTGTGATTTTATTATTGGAAGATATAATTTATTTTGTAATATTATGCGACATTTTCCTTTCTAAACTAATATTTATTTAGATAAATAACGGACCATATTTTATTTGTAGTATTTGTTCACCGATTATTTTATTTAATTAAATAATTTCTTTTCGGATACATTTTTATTTTTATACTTAACTATAAAGTTTCATTCTAAAAAGTCAAAAAATACCAAAAGTCAAATTTTGTTAGTCAATTATCAGCATTAAAATAATGATTACATATTCTAATTTAAATAAAAATAAGTTTTTTAAAGTTGCATTATGCGTTTCTTATATCATTTCACAGGATAAAATTTTTATAATTTTATTATATTTATGTATATTATATAAATTTATTGTGGTACAAAAAAGTTTTTCAATTTGTTATTGCAAACATCATGGCTATAAAATGATATGTATTTTTAGACGATCGGTAGTTTGGAATTGATAAAAACCCAATAAAATTAGAGATCGATTAAATAATAATGATAAATATTATCAATGTACATAGAAAACCTGATTATTTATTCATAAATTATTTATGAAAGGATTATATAAGATCAAGGTATAAACTGAAATTAATTTTTGCATATTATGCAAACTCGTTTTTGTTAATTACTGAAAATGAATCATTAAAAATGTCTAAGTCGAGAAAATATCTGAAGCTTGAAAGAGTATTATGTAAACATTTAGCGAATATTATCTTTGTGTAATAATTCTAAAATAAATTCGGTTTTTAATAACTGTAAAACTCTAAAATTAGGCTATTCTTCAAAAGGTTGTACTGTAAATATGATAAATTGATTTAAATATGATAATGGAATAATAAAAATAAGGGTAATATTTTCAAATCATTTAAAAAAGTCAAGTTTTTCTTTATTGATATTTTCAAATAAAGTCTATCTAAACTTGTACGTACTTAGTAATTTAAATTATTATGTTTATTTTGTTATAAAAAATGTCGTTATAAAAATAATAATCACGTTGTTATAAAAAATGTCGTTATAAAAATAATAATCATGTTGTTATAAAAAATGTCGTTATAAAAATAATAATCATGTTGTTATAAAAATTGTCTGTTTATTTTAAATATACCTGGGGATTACAAATAAAAAATCACAGTTTCCAACCTACTTTGATTGTTGACAAAAAGCACGGTCACTATTAGATATAACGTTATCAAAGTTTTCTTTCAAATTTTTATTTTTTAAGGTCCATTCCTTCATACTAACACATTTACAAATGCTTTCAATTTCGTCAACATAATTTTATCATTTATGAAAAAAAAAAATTAATAACAACTTTAACTTATTTTTGAAATTTTTATCAAAATAATTTTTAATAAGTTCAGTTCTGTTTTTAACCAACTTTCCATGTTGGCAAAAATTACGATTGCCATTAGATATAAGTTTATAAAAGTTTTATTTATTTATTTTTTATTTTTTGAAAATTTATTCATTGATATTAAAACATTTACGAATGCTTTCAATTTCACCAACAGAATTTTATCATTTTCGAAAAAAAAAAAATCCTAAACAACCGTAACCAATTTTTGAAATATTTTATAATTTTTTTTTAATAATTTCAGTTTAGTTTCAACTTACCTTGCATATTGACAAAAAGTACGGTCCCCAATATATATAACATTGTAAAAGTTTCTTAATTAAAAAAAATAATACCTAAATATTAAAATATTTACGAATGCTTCCAATTTCACCAACATAATTTTATCATTTTCGAAAAAAATATCCTAAACAACCGTAACCAGTTTTTGAAATATTTATCAAAAATAATTTTTAATAAGTTCAGTTTAGTTTCAACCTACCTTGAATGTTGACAAAAAGAACGGTTATCATTAGATATAACATTGTAAAAGTTAATTCTTAAAAATTCTTATTTCTTTAAAAAAAAATTCATTCTTAAATATTAAAACATATACGAATGCTTTCAATTTTACCAATATAATTTTATCATTTTCGAAAAAAAAAATCATAAATAAATTTAACCAATTTTTGAAATATTTATCAAAAATAATTTTTAATAAGTTCATATCAGTTTCCAACTTATTCGTCAACATAATATTACCATTTACGAAAAAATCATAAATAATCTTAACTTATTTTTGAAATATATCAACAAAAAAACAACAAAAACAACAAAAAAACATTAACATTAAAAAAAATCATAAACAACTTTAACCAATTTTTGAAATATTTATCAAAAATAATTTTTAAAAAGTTTATTTCAATTTCCAACTTATTCGTCAACATAATATTATCATTTACGAAAAAATCATAAACAACCTTAACTTACTCTTGAAATATTTACGAAAACAAAACCCAAGAAAATATTAACATTGCAGAATAATCATAAACAACTTCAAATTATTTTTGATATATTTATCAAAAATAAGGTTTTATATTTTCCAACCTACCTTGCGTGTTGACAAGAAGCACGGTCACCATTAGATATAACATCCTCAAAGTGTGTTAGCATCCATACAATTCAGTGGCGCGCCGAAATCGCAACTCAGTCCGAATCCCCGTTCGATGGGGGACCCCCAAAAGCGAATCTGGCGCCACCGGCAGGGGGAGTGGTCTTCGCCGGAAGAGGGGGTGTGCTGCCACTCGGAGCGAGGAAAAGTAAAGAATAGTTGGGGGTGGCTTTGTTGTAGATTCTAATCTTCGCGCTTCTTTTCAGGCGGATCGTCGGGCGTAACAAGGTTTTGCCTGCCTTTGATGGGAGATCGTTTTTTTTTTTATCATCTTCTTTTTCGTGGGTCTTTTGGGTTTGGGTTTTTTGTGTGGGGAGGGGGGGTTGTTAAGAAACAAATTGCGACTTGTTTTGGTATGGTTTTAGGGTGATTGGGTGGATGCAGGGTATATACTAAGGGGTAGTCTTAGCTTAATTGTGCAGTTGTAAATTAGAGATGGGCAGTTGTGAATTTGACATGGATAGTCAGAACATTTAATAAGGTGGTGTTAGTAATATGGAAATAAAATTTAGGTAAGATGGGTCTATTGATATTGCTGTAAAGTTTAAGGTATGTAACGTCAAACTCAACCGTGGGTTTGGGTGCGATTATAAATAACCATAGATATAAATTCAAATTAAAGTGCATAAAATTAATAGTTTGTAAAATTTGGCACTTTACACAAAAATCTTTGTTTTGCATGTAAAGTCTTTCAATTTTTCTATACTTTACAACTCAATGACCTATTTCCTCACTTTTACAAAATATTTGATAAAATAAAATTTTCGCTCTCCAGTAAAAATTCTTAATGGCAGTTGAATTATCTTTAAAACTTTCTAATTGTCATTCAAATTAAAAAAAGAAGTAGTTGTTGGACAGCAGATTTGAATCGCTACAATATTCAACAGAAATATGCGAACATAAATCAAATGATCTCTTCATCTGATTCATAATTTTCAAATTATTTATTTCCTTCTACAATTTTATAAAATAACTACATTAAAATAAAATACAAATAAAGAAATCATTAATATAAAATAAATATAAATTTCCTTTTAATTAAAAAAAACACACACTTTGCATCATGATCCATTTTATCCTCACCTTACCCTACATTCAAAGTATACAGAATTCTTCAAGGTTACTCAAAGCCACATGTTGCAAGTTCATTTCATGTTTTTGTTACTACTTCCGTTATACTATTTCCGTCACGATTCACTTCTCCCTACATGAATTTCAACAACTTTACAATTGTCAAAATCACCTGAGCCTCAGTGGGTTAAAAAAATTACATGTAAAAAAATAACATAATTGAACTGGTCTTGATAATATGAATATCTATTTCACGGAATTTTCCATATTCCGTATAAAAGTTGGCTTAGACAAAAATTCCTGCAAAGCAAAGACAATTTTAACGGCCATTGAATACTACTTCAATTTAAAATTTATGAGGTAACTAAATAGTTTTAAAAAAATTATCACTTATTGCGATATAATTTTTTACGTATTCATTGAAAATTCACTATGTCTTAACACATAAATATTTGCAAAATAATATATAAATTAATTAAAAAATTAAATGAAATTTCTGCAGAAGTCGAAAAAAATCACTCACAAATAAAGTGGAAAATTATGAATATAGAAGTTAATCAAGTGTAAGAAATATAGAAAATTAAGAATTAAAAAAATAAATATTTTGTAAAAATATTTTTTTTTAAATAATTACAAAACCCAAAATATATGTTAGAAAAGTAAAATACTTACTAAAAAAATAAAATTGCGTCAAATGCTTTCCTAATCAATAAGTGATTTTTAAATTAGAGATACAAAAAGCATTCGTAAATATTCTGAGATAATGGACAGTCCCAAATTTAGCTTATTTAAAGCACAGGGTTCGATGAAGTTATTTTTGACATTTATTACTTTTAAGATAATTTTAATAAATAAGGCAAAATCCTGTAGTACAAAAATCCAAACTATCATTTGACTTTTTCTCACACTTTTATACTTCCTGGTTTAATCATTTAAGACAGAAAGCTACAATGTTAATTATTGTTAAATATTTGTGTTAGAAAATTGGTTATATAGTTAATTTTGAGAGGCCTTAATTTAAATTCATTAAAATTGCTATGGGTTGGTTGATTTAACATCACACTAAAACTAAACAACAAGCTATAGGCTTCAAATGATTTTGATTGTAAATCAATGTCGGTATGTCCTATTGAGCCTTACACCTGACAACAAGAGGCGAATACGCCCAGTTTCCACTAAGTAAACGCGGCCGAAAAATGTTTTATGTAGTAACTATGATATGAACAGTATTGGTATTTTCTAAACTATTATAATTATTAATATCTTTTTTATTTGAGGCACACAAGTATCAGACATGGCTTACAGATGTAAGTATATGCATCCAATACATAAAACAGTCGCGCATAAAAAATAAATCATTTAGAAAACATGTAAAAAAAAGTTTAAAATATATAAAAATAAACTATATTACAAAGTAGTGATCAATAAAATTACAAAAACATTGAAAATACACTTTTGTTTAACAAGTTGGTGACAAGTGGATTATTGTTTATAAGTTTCTGTTCCCTTTTAAGAACCTCGCACTCTCTTTCTTTATGAAGGATTGGACATTTGAACAGAGTATGTTCGTAATTTTGAATTCTTCTTGCTATCCTATTTATATATGTTTGATGGATATGTTGATATCCTATTTATATATGGATATGTTGATATCCTATTTATATATGGATATGTTGATATCCTATTTATATATGGATATGTTGATATCCTATTTATATATGGATATGTTGATATCCTATTTATATATGGATATGTTGATATCCTATTTATATATGGATATGTTGATATCCTATTTATATATGGATATGTTGATATCCTATTTATATATGGATATGTTGATATCCTATTTATGTATGGATATGTTGATATTCTATTTATATATGAATATGTTGATATCCTATTTATATATGGATATGTTGATATCCTATTTATATATGGATATGCTGATATCCCATTTATATATGTTTGATGGATATGTTGATATCCTATTTATATATGTTTGATGGATATGCTGATATCCTATTTATATATGTTTGATGGATATGTTGATATCCTATTTATATATGGATATGCTGATATCCTATTTATATGTGTTTGATGGATATGTTGATATCCTATTAATATATGTTTGATGGATATGTTGATATCCTATTAATATATGTTTGATGGATATGTCTAAATCCTATTTATATATGTTTGACGGAGACAAATTAAATTTTTATAAATATAATATAAAATTACCATGACTTTAAAAAAAAATTGAAATTATCATCATTTTAAAAAACAAAAATTCTAAAAAAGGTGTTTTTAAGTATAAATTTGCTAACTATTTTGCAAACGATGTAAATAAATTAACTTTTATAGTATAAGGATTATATCCCTTAGAATAAATATATAGTTATTTTTTAAATAAGTTTACAGGAATTAATTGACATTACTGAAATTTTCATTGAATATATTATTTTTGGGTATTACCTGGTAAATCAGCCGTAAACATTTATTAAAACCTTTATTAATCTTTCATGAACCCTGGATATTGTTCCAAACACCTATATAAAACTTTCATGTTTTTAATATGATTGCGTAAGCCTTTAAAAACAACTTCAATTTCACTTCAAAGATTTCAATTCTGAATTTCAGTTTCAGCATTAAATCTGCATAAAACCTTCAATTTCACAGTTTTAATTAACGTTTTATGCTGACATTTTTATCTGGGTTTAGAATCATGATTTACGTGAATGTATAATTTTACTGTACAAAGGCATTATTTTATTTTGCGTGTATCAATAGAAACATTTTCAACACTCAGATATAGAATGAAATGTTTGTTCTGAAATCAAGTTCTTCAAATTAAGGCGAAGTACTTCTTAATATAAAAAAGGATATTTGCAGTCTTGGTGTTTCTAAGGTTACTTCAAAGTCTGTCCTTTGTTATCGAGATTCATAAGACATATTTAATTATAACCTGTCTAGACTTCTACTTAAAGTTAACCTACTTTACCCAATACTAAAATACGCATAGGAAATATAAATTGTTTTGTACTCGCATGCCGCTCATATTAAGTTTAAATTAAACGGATTTTTATCTGATCTATTTAATGGTAAAATGAAATGAATAAAGTTAATTTCACTTTGCTCGGAAACATTTCCATTTAGTGCATATAAGATGAATTTCTGTATGTGTTGTATGTGTGAGTATAGCTTTATAAGCATTTTATTATGTGAATATTTATGTATGTATATTTGTTTATGCTTATGTAATATATACACCGTAAGATGAAGCTCAAAAGGCATGAAAATAATTATTATGTTTGCAAGTCTCACCCTCTTTTTTTGTTCCTTATAATACAAAAATACTAAATAAAAGTTTGAGTAATAAGTTTTAATATTTAGAAATAGCTCCATTGACTCAAAGTTATAAAAAATTTAGAAAAAATAAGGATATTAGCTATACACTTTTAAAAATAGGTACTCAAAAATCAGTAAAATATATTCATTTTTGTGTACATTCAATAATTATCATAGCTCCGAATACATAAGTTTTATTTTTGAAATAGACATTTACAAAAAAATGAATAAAAAGTGAGGTTGCTTGCTTACATAAGCTGTCTTCATAAATCACTTTCAATAAATATCAACAATTACAACCAAGACTTACCGGGAATCGAACCCAGATTCTTTAGCACCGCATCCCAGTGCCCTTACCCGTTGTACTAGCAGGGCGATTTGAAGAAGTTATAAACAGGAAATAAATGTTAAACAGGTGTGCCAAAAGAATGGGAAGCAAGATAATTGAGTTGTAATAACTCAGTTTATATTTAAGCAATTAACTTCAAATAATGTGAAAAAACATCTTCTGAACAAACATTTTAAGTTTGTCAGGTTGCTTTGTTAAGATGGCTTGAACAGACGCTGAGATTAGAAATATGAAATCACGCTGATCATTTTTGAGAAAGTATGATTACTTAAATTTGAGTACGTCATCGCTCATTTACGATGCAACTGTATTCAAAGAAAAACGAGTATGTTCAGGTACTCATTTTTATAGTACCTTTTTTTTACAATGTACCCTAACGTGTATGTGCAACGTATTTAATCTTTAGTTTTAAACAATATATTTTATTTATTGTACATAGTATATCAATTTTTTTTATTTTATAATAAAATTTTATTACCTTTGCAAAGACTGATACATTCTTTTTCCCGCAATTTAGATATTATAATATAAATATTATACATAGTATATAAACTTTTTTATTTTATAATAAAATTTTATTACCTTTGCAAAGACTGATACATTATTTTTCCCGCAATATAGATATTAGAAATTTAAATATAATATAAATATTATATTTTCTTCTTATAGAATTAATTTTTATATTGCCAAACAAATAGCTTTTGATCTGGATTTTTAACTACTTTGACTTGCAAATGACTTTATATTTTAAGAATAGCTTATTTTAGCGGCTTATTTGAATATAAAAATTTTCGAAATATGCGTTAGCGATGAAAGTTGGGTATAGAATGGCTGCTTCCACATTGGCTTCAAGTAAACAAAATGTCTTGCTCAATCCAGAAGCTACAGTTAGAGATTAGTATAATGCTTGTGTTGGTTTTTGTGCTGCTGATTCTGTTACAATGGCATTCATGCTTTTTCACTATTCCGATCATTCAGCAATGCAAAAAAAATTGGAATTTATTATCAAAATATTTTTTTTTGCAACCGTAAACCTTTTTTTGTTGTTTTACTTACTCTTTATTAAAATACATATACATAGAATTCTACTGCGGCCACCAGGGGATTGTATACAGCCAAAGTTACACTATTAAAAAAAGTGCTTAAAAATAACTACCTGGAATTACTCGTTTTTCTTTGAGTACAATTGCATCGTAAATGAGCGATGACATACTCATATTTATGTAACCGTACTTTTTCAAAAATGAGCAGTGTGATCTAATATTGCAATCTCAGCTTCTGTTCAAGCCATCTTAACAAAGCGACCTAGTAAACTAAAAATAGTTGTTCAGAAGATGGTTTTACACATTATTTGATCTCGATTACTTCAATGGAAACTGATTTATTACAACTAAATTATCTTGCTTCCCATTTTTTTGGAACACCTTTTTAACATTTATTCTGTTTCTAACTTCTTCACGTCGCCCTGTTAGTACAACGGATAAGGCACTGTACTGTGATGAGGATATGAGTTCGTGTTGGTTGGAATTGTCGATATTTATTTAAAATGATTTATGGTGATTTAAATAGATGATGAAAGTGATTTATGGATGATTTGAATAGATGATGAAAGTTTCGAGCATGGATCCTTCATAGTAGAGCAAACATAATGTTATAATCTTGCTAACATCAAAGTTAGGACAACGTGTATGACCTCAGACACGTGGTTAATTACGTCATTCCATTGATAAATTTTAACTGTTACACATTTCCCAATTCATCAGCCAATCGCGAGTATTTTTAATTCATAATTTTTAAAAGAAGTCACGTGTCTGAGGCCATTCGGTCTGAGATGTTGGTTTCACGATTATGACGTCATATTCGCTCTACTACAGTCCATTCATGCTCGAAGGATGAAAGTGATTTATGGTTATTATTTACCCTATGTAGGCTAGCATCTGCTTTTTTTATTCATTTTTACCCAATGAACTCATTTTTAAGTATATGTCTTTTTCAAAAATGAAACTTATGTATTTGGAGCCATGAAATATACACAAAAATGAGTACATTTTACTTATTTTTGAGTACTTATTTTGAAGAGTGTTCTTGATGATTGCAGTTTATGTGCGAACCTGCAATCTTGACTCGTCCTTAAGTTTGATAAATCAGCTCGATCACACCGTTAACTATGTTCCGACTTAAGAAATGATTTGTCACAATTGCATTCTGTAATTATTCTTGTGGGAATTAATTAATCGCAAGGAGATGTTCTCGCTTAGCGTTACTCAACGCAAAGTCGTTACCTTAATGAGCGATCTCCGATGAGATGGATGGCGGTTGGGCCGAAATAAAACAATCTCTAATGTCTTGTAATGGATTTATAATTGAACTGTAATTTGTAAGAGGCGCTAACTATTTTTTTTGTTCTAATCAGCAGGAAAAGGCGACATGAAATATCGATGTTGTCACGATAGTAACATAAATATGGTAAGTCATTGACTGGTAACGAAAATAAGATATGGTTTCTATGAGTACACTGAAAAAAAAATACCTAATAGTGAGTACCGGAACTTACTTGTTTTTATTTGAGTACAATTGCAATGTAAATGAGCCATGACGTACTCAAATCTAAGTAACCGTACTTTAAAAAAAAAATGAGCAGTGGGATTTAATGTCCTTAATCTCAGCTTCTGTTCAAGTCGTCTTAACAAAGCGACCTGCCAAACTTAAAATAGTTGTTCAAAAGATGGTTTTCCACGTCATTTGATGTCGATTACTTAAATGGAAACTATGCTATTTCAGCTCAATTATCTTACTTCCCATTATTTTTTTGGCACACATTTTTAACAGGTCTTCTATTTATAAATTCTTCAAATCGCCCTAGTAATTTAACGGATAAGGCTCTGAACTGCGGTGCTTGAGGATCTGGGTTAGATTCCCGATAAGTCTTGGTTGTAATTGTCGATATTTATTGAAAGTGATTTATGAAGGCAGCCTATGTAAGCTTGCATCTGCTCTTTTTATGCATTTTTACTCATTGTACTTATTTTTGAATACATGTCTATTTCAGAATTGAAACTTATGTTTTCGGAACCATGGTAAGCATTAAATGTACTCAAAATTAATTGAGTATATTTGATTTAATTTAGAGTTGCTATTTTTAACAGCGTACAGACAGCGAATTTTTCACATTATCACGGGAAAATTTTTTAGTGTTCCTTATTGGATTTTGCGAATAACAGTTATGCAAATTTAAAAACTTGGTTTGTATTCCATGACATAAAAATTGCAATTGTTTATATTTTTTTATTTACATAATTTTCTAATAACTCCAAAACTTTTCAGACCCCATGTAATTCACGCTGTACTTGAATTTAATTTTTTTTAATGCAGACTAACCAGCGGTGACCTTTTATTGTGAGAAATATTGAAGTAGTTACATTTATTATGTATAATTCTGATTAAATAAATTGTCCCTTAATATAAATTAAAAAAAACAATTCTTATAAAGTAATAGACATCAACCTTTTGATATAAAATCTTTTAAATTTTGTTTACATTACCTTTACGAGTAAAATAAAATAAACATACTACAAATTAAAGGATAAATTGGATTTTAATGCATATAAAAGTAATGTAAAGAAGTAAAATATTCTCAAACATCCTTTTTTCTCACTACAATTTAATATGAAATAAATAAGAAACAATATAAATTTAAAAATACATGATTTTTTTAAGTAAAACCTTTGACATACAAGTGACAAAAAAGGAATACGATATCAAATTATTTTCAAACATTTAAATGCAACTTAATAAAAACAGATTATGGAAAACTGCTAGTTGTTCATATCCTTGATTTATTATTTACCCATTTCCATTAAATGAATGGAAGAAATTGTGCATTTTTATCAAGAAACTCGAAATAATGCAATTGTGAACAATATTATAATTTATATTGAAAAGTAATAAATTTTTCATTTCTCATTCAAATTGGGTTCTATAAATTGATAACTAAAAGAAAAGGTATTGCTTATTTTTTTTTGTGCCGCTTTATACTTTTATTTTGTGTTTGCTTGTTGTTTTGCTTTAATTTAAAATTTATTCCAATAAGAATAAAATAAATGGGTATTTTCTTAATAGCGTGACATTAATTTTTCTTGAATTTCATTTGGGAATTTGTTTATTAATTTAAAATCGGGAAGTTTGCGAGAAACTGCAGAATTTGAATAATTACGGGGGATGAATAGATTAGTTTAGAGTCCTAATAACACGAATAACAATGAGTAAACAAAACTGAGAGACATAAATCTGGCCTGGTATTTTAAAATATTTTCTTTTGTTTATTCCTTTATATGAAAAACTTCAATTTTTTTTTATAACAGGTTCAGTTTATTATAATTTTCGATACTTTAAGTGCATACAAATGTCGTGGAGAGATTTTATATGTTTTTTCAAATTTAAATAAACTATAAAATAAACATATCTCAGGAATTAACATAAATAATATTTAATTTAAGCTAATGTCACCACCAAAACAGGAATAATGGTTATTTCTGCTTAGTGTTCAAAGTCTCCATTAGGGGTCGCCCCAGAGGTAGTGGAAGTTGAAGTGCTTAAGTAAAGGAGGTGAAGGGCAACTGAAATGTTAAAAATTCACGCTCGTATTTGTTGAAGAGGCCGAGTGGATTAAGGCGTCAGAATGGGAATCCAAGGGTCCCCGGTTCAAACCTTGCGATGGACTAGACTAAAGAATAGTAAAAAGTAGTGATATTGCGATCGGAGGGTTGCCAACGTCGCTACCAAAATACTAGAATGTCGTCCTGAACATCCACAAAAAATTAACGGCGTGTATACGGGACTGGTGCACGATACATCTGATCGGGGTCCAAAGTCCCGACGTCTATTAAAGGCGTTGGGTGCCAGCTCAGGTGTTGTCCTCGTCATCTGACCATGGTTCAAAAATACAAGGCATCTTTCTCGGGCCTTTCGTTCGAGATAGGCCCCGAACCGTCGCCAATAACCCACTGTGCAGCTCTAGTGCGACGTTAATTAACCAAAACCAAACCATATTTGTTGAAACTTTTGTTATTTTAAACAAAGCGGACTCCTGCTATATGCTCGGATTAAATATTTTGTCAAACAGATAAAACTCCTTCTATCCTTTTTTTTTTCAAGGAATTTATTTCTTCAAAAATGAAGACAATTTCAAATAAATATAGGAAGAGAGACTTGAATCACGGACCTCTCGGTCCAGAGTCCATCCCTCTATTCATTCGGCCAAGATGGCTTATCTGAATTCTGACAATACGTTAATATGAATCTCGATAAGAACCAAACATGAGCTAATACCCCCGAAAAGTCATCATCATATAAATCATTTCAGTAAAAAAGATCCCTTTTGCGGGTCGCACACACAACGGATCTTAACATGTGAGGTATATAAAAAAAAGGAATATCCCCGAGCAGTAAAGAATCGTACTTTTGTATCATAAATATTAACGTTTTTTAAAAAATGTTTTTAAAGATAATTAGTTTCCAAACAGATTTTAAACGAGACGTTGGTGGTGCTGCCATGTATGAGTAAAATTCTTTGAACAGAGGGCCATTTATGAGTAGTTACAACAAATGTGTCTGTGGGGGAGGGTTGTTCATGCGATAATTATCGCACGGGCATGCTAGTATATTATATTATTTCTGTAGTAAAGATCCATTTCAGTGGGCCTTTGTACATAACGGATCTTAACACATGAGGTATCAAAAGAAAGAGAATTTTCAGGAGCAGTGACGAATCGTACGTTCATCTCATAAATATCTAAGTTTTTTTTTTTTAAAAATATATTTAAAATCATTCATTTAAACATGTTTTATTTAAATAAGTCGTTGATAATTATGCTGCCATCTATGAATGAGCAGAAGTATTAAACTTTTACGATTTTTTGGCTATAAGAAATACACTAATATATTTCGCACTTACAACAAATGGGTGTGTTTTACTTGTCATTTTAACTAGTGCTCGTGGTTTTTCCGGGATATTTTCCGAGCTTTCACCAATAACCTATTTTGTAGCTCTAGTGCGACGGTATTTCAATCAACCGAACATCCTTATTGGGTTTCCAGTTGCCCAGTGGATAAAGGTGTTCAGCCGATAATCATAGGATTGCTAGTTCAAGCCCGAGCGGTGGAATTGGCAAAGAACAGTAAAAAAGTAGTAATCTCTTGTGATCGGAGGGTAGCCAGCTTCGATACAAAAATAATATAAAGTCGTCTAGAACATCCAACAGATTATACTGGCCTGTATCCGGCACCGGTGCACACGATAAATCTAATCGGGGCCCAATGTCCTGACGGGTATTGAGGTTGCGTCGGGTGCCAGCTCAGGTGTTGTCCTCGCCATCTGACCATGGTTTAAAAATACGATGCATCGTTTCCAGGTTTTTACTTCGAGATAGGCCCCGAACCGTCGCCAATAGCCCACTGTAAAGCTCTAGTGCGACGTTAATTAACCAAACCAACTGAACACCTTTTCTTCAATTATATCCACACTGTTATTCGGAAAACCCGGATGTTGAAAATATATTCTGGATGAGTGATATTACCGAAACTATGATTTCATCGTCTCATCAAAACGGATAATTAGTTGCCAAGATAGGAGTAATCAAACACACCCCACTGTAATTTTATTAGCGTAGATATTTCATGTTTCATAAAAGGCAAGTACCAGGGGACCGAGCCCAGCTCGTTTGCATATTTTATTACTTAGTAATATGTCTAATGAATCGAATCAAATGCAAATGTTTTGAAATGTCCATATCAATGGTTAGACATTTCATGATATAATTTATCGTCTAATATGTCTTCATTATCGAAATAAGTTAAGTTTTTTAAAATGCTCGTATGATTGGTTAGATGTATCAAAATTGAAAATTTAAATGCAATTTTACAAAAGTATAACTTAATGTTTTTAAGGGAATCCTGATTTTCTAATACAACCATTCGCACAATTGTAGCACAGAGTTTTCGTTTGCATGTTAAACCCTGATTAAATGTATTTGTAGTTCAGTATTTCAGTAACAATTTGCAGTGCTGTTTGTATCTGTCTTTCTCTGGGGTAATTCAATAGACTTTTAAATACTGTGAAAAGTGTTTGTCATTAATATTATGATAATAGAGATCAAATTATTTTTTTGCTACTGCAAAATTATTTCAACAATCTTTTACTTCAATGTGCACACACAAATAATAAGTAATGAACAAAATTTTATATCCTTATGAAACGTTTAATCAATAGTAAAGATTCGTATACTTATTTCGAATCATTTTACGGGTTATTCGGAGTTAGAATTAGTGGTGATAACAGTTTTATTTTTAATTTACTGGAAAATAATATAATTTTAACCAATTAATTATTAAAAACTGTTACGAAAATCTACCTTCTAAATAAGTTTTTTCTATAATTTAAATTGGCTTTTTATTTTATTTGATAATGCAGTTACGCTCATTATGAAAATTCACAAACATATTTTGAACGATTATCAACTGCTTCTAATTTAAAAATAAATGCTATATTGAACTTCAGCATTGTATGAAAGATCACAGGAATGTGGCTTTTGCATTCAGAATGTGTCAAATTTACTGGTACCAGTTTTCCAGAAAAAAAAATAGTGTTTGAAACTATTTAACTTTTTTAGTAAATATTTACTTATAATTAGAATATGGAATAAATAACAAACCATTTTAATAGACAGTATATATCATATGGTCTCGAGATTAAAATTTTGACGGACTAATAAAAACACATAGATGATTGGCCTCTGTGATTGGTGAATAACAAACCACGTGGCCTGCATCAACCAATAACAAATGTGCGGAAAATCACTTATATCTTAAAATGACATCATGTTCTTTTTCCAGGTAGTACCACTGATTTCTACATAAAATAATTACATTGTTTATTGTACTTAAGTTAAATTATACGATATTACTGTCCATATTTGAGCAATAATAATTGTGTTAGTTTCTATTTTCAAAACACAAACAAATTAAACAGTAAAAATAATTAATTTATGAAAAATCACATGAAAAGGATTATTACATTCATGAAAATCAAACGAAAATTGTATAAAGTACGATAAACAAATAACACTATGAGACGTTCTGTTCTGTCTCCGTTATCGAGTCCCAAGTATACCATATTATCCCCATAATAACTGAACATACATTTATGAAAAATCACATAAAAAGGATTAGATACACGAAAATCAAATTTAAAGCACTGTATGAAGTACAAGGTACAGACAAATAAAAATATGGGACGTTCTGTTCAGTTCTTGTTATTAAATCCCAAATACACCACATTAACCCCATAACGGCTCAAAATAAATTTATGAAAAATCACATAAAAAGAAGTATTTTTAAGAAAATCAAATTATATCTGTAAAAAGTATAAGAATTTTTTTTTTTTAATATGGAGATGTTTTGTTCGGTTTTAGTTGTCCTCTTATCCTCTTAATGGCTCAAAATAAATTTTCGAAAATCATCAGAGAAAGATGCATTTACAAAAATCAAGTGAAAACTCAATAAAGTACAAAGAAAGAATTATGGGATGTACTGTTCTGTATTGGTTGTCAAATCTCCAAAACACTCCATCTGTTCGAAGTTCAAATTGTCATTTACATACTGTGTTGCCGTGGTTGAAAATTCTTCGTGTCTTGAATCTTGATGACGGCTTCTAATACGACAAACTTACACGTTGTTAAAGGCTTCTCGCCAGACAACGTTCCGGCAGTGCTGGGAATGTTCTGGTGGTAAGAGAACTTTGAGACTCATTTGTCGCTTGACTCTAGAAAAAGCAACATACAACATTCCGTGCATGAATACGGATGTACGAAGATCGACGCCAACGAATTCGAAAGTTTGACCTTGGGCTTTGTGCACGGTCATGGCAAACGCTGGTCTTACAGGGAACTGATGTCGCTGCATTGTACATCCTAGTTGACCTTTGCTAGAATCGAGGGTGATTCGTGGGATGTGGACTTCTTTCCCAGATTCCTCTCCAGTAATGATTCGCGCCTTGATGATGTTATTGCAAAGCTCAGTCACAATCAGCCGCGTTCCATTGCAGAGACCTTCTGAAACATCTAAATTGCGCAACAGCATAACTATTGTGTTTTTCTTTAGTTTTAGCTCATGCGGAGGTAAATCTGCAATATCGACAGAGTTGAGGAATTCTGGTGTAAATTGGAGAGCTCCTTCTGGTTGGTCCTTGATTGAATCATAGCTTTGGTAACATTTAAAATCCCCGGGAAGCTTTCCAATAATATCCGAGTTAATTTTACTGACATCCTTGTTCAAAGGTGCCAGTATTGCTCTATCTTTCATTGTATCGTAATTTTTACGAATCAGGCAATCCCCGAAGACTTCATCAATAAGTTGACCCTTTGAAAGGATATCATTTGGTAACTTTATTTCACCCATGCCATTTGTTGGTAGATCACCGTTCCCTAGCTTCAGGAGATACTGGGCGAAGTCTTTTTGCTCCGAATCGACGCGCATATTTTCTGTTAAGGATAGGGAATTGAAGTGTTGCCATAAGTTGCTTCTCTTTATAGACATATCCAACAGTTCGCTTCGGTTGGCTCGGGGTTGAACTGGTAGACATTGACGAAAATCTCCTCCCAGAACCATTACTTTTCCTCCAAAAGGCAAATTGGAATTTCCAATGGCACGCAGTAAACTATCCATGCTGCTTAAACCGTATTTCGGTAGCATAGGTGCTTCGTCCATTAAAAAAACTTCGACTTTGGCAAGTTCTCTGGCTTTGGCTGTACCAGGTTTGATGTTCGAAGTTGATTCCGAAGTTAGTGGCACTTTAAGTCCAAAAGTTTTATGGGATGTTCGTCCATCTGGCAGAAGTATCGATGCAATTCCGGTGAAGGCCATGCACTGAACGGTGTGATTTAGTCCACGAAGTATGTGGTACAGCGTCTTGTAGATGAAAGTCTTACCTGTGCCACCAAGTCCATCAATAAAGAAACATCTCGAACCACAGTAGTTTTTGTCAACAGCTCGAAGAATAGTGTCAACAATTTCAATTTGCTTTCCTTTAAGAAGCCGGTACATACTTTTTCCAAGAGCTATTGAATCTTCTGAATTTCGGAATTGTATGCTTTGATGGTTCTCGTACCCAGGAATATCATCCATGCCGAATTTTTGCACCCAGTAGTTAAATTTTCTGCCTTCTGTTGCTTCGGTGTTTAACTTAAAGGCGATGATTCTATAAGCACATTTAATAGCTTCTTCAAGTGAGCCGCCAATTCGTCTTGCTTCTTTGGTGAAGTCTTCGGACAAGTCTTCTTTGAACACGTCCCAAAGGTGCTTCGGGTTTTCAGGATTTCCAAAAATCAATATCTGAGTGAAGAGGGTTCTCATTGCTCCAGGCATCTTTGACAGGGCAGATTCCCGAAGGCCTTCTATCCACTGTTTGTCGTCGTAAGTGAGCCCTCGAGCCAGGCATGCCTGCTTGTATGTTGCATATTGGACACCGTCGACATTCAAGAGACTTTCGAAGCTTGTTGCCTTCTTTACATGGTACAATAGCAACCTTAAATGGTAAAGTTCTGGCTGTGCAACAAAATTAACGTTGTGTATTCGTCCGATGATATGTTGTCGACGAGATCTTTTCACCCATTCGCTTGATTTTCCTACCCACTTAAAATTTTCGGGCATCTGCCAATAGTAGTAGTAAGTGACTTCTTCCGGGTGGTTTTCCATTTGCTTTAACAGGCTATTGTGTCGAAAATAGGCTTCAAGAGTCGAACCTTTTTGTCCGATATCTGCTAAATCTTCTTGGCCCTGATCTATCTTTGCGACTCGATATTGGCCAGGCAGATGAATGTCTAAACGCTGAACTGCGTGACTCTTTTTCTGGATTTCATTTCCGAACAATCGCCAGCACGCTTCCGGAGGAGTGATGCATCGACCTTCAATGTATGCATTTGCTTCATTATAAATAAGTTTTTTCTGGTCTTCAATGATTTTAACGGATGCACAATCATGGCCCTTATAGATGTACTTGTAGAGATATTTTACAGCACGAATGCTTCCAACATACTCGACGTTGATATGACATTCGTACTTCTTGAGCAGATAAGAGTTGTAAGGAGCAACATGACGGTTATCCCTTGTAATTCGTCGGCCATTGATGTCTTTGCGGTAAATAGCAAGCGCATGTGAAAATTCAGGATTCCGTTGGTCCAGTTTTGGCTCATAGCGACGTCGATACTTGGGTTTCTCATCGTCTGCCAGTGATGTGAGTTCTTGGAAAGGTTTAGGAAAATCAAAACGACATTTCACGCGACCATTTTTGTTGACCATGCATGTTGCGCCTGGGTTTAGTTTACCGCAAGGATTATGAATCATCCATTTCAGTACCAGTTCTCGCAACTTAGGATCGTTGTTGTCCGGAATTTCAGCGGATATTAAATCGTCGAGTTCTTCTGGGTTATGGATCTTGTCTGCACTACTCATGATCAACAACAAGTGCATATGAGGAAGACCACGTTTCTGAAATTCTATTGCGTAGACATAAGCTGCCACCTTTCCAAAGATCTGATTTTTATCAAATTCTTCGATGATTTCGTTGAATTTAAGTTTTGCTATTCTAGCGACGAGGTCAGGACGATCTTGACTGCTTTGCTCTAAGGTAGATCCATCGCCTAAAGCAATTTTCGTTGCTTCCTTTATCTCTTTCCATTCAGGATTGCACGTCATCGTTATGAAGAAATCTGGGGATCCAAAGCGGCGAACAATAGCCATCGCGTCTTCGAAATGTTCGATGTAGTAGCGCGATGAGCCAGGGAACGATGATGGTAAAATTATTTTCTCTCCAACTGATGCATCCTTTTTCTCAGCGAGACATTTGATGAAGCGTGTAACTGATGTGTATTGGTCAGCCAGAATCTTCTTTTGGTTTGCTTTGATCCATTGAATACGGTCACGTTCCACACGAATATACGTGTCGACAAGGTATTGTTGGAAAAGACGTCCACCGAAATGCAAGGCATTGAAATTGATTTGGCGGAGATCGGGTTCGGTAGTGTAGGTTTCTACAAGAAGGTAATTGGCCAGTTCAGGTCGAAAAGCAATTCTGTATTGTGCCAATTCAAGACGTGTTAGATGCTGACGGCTGACATATGGTCTTCGCAACGGCAAATTGATGGAGTAACCAAATGTTCCTTTGGGGTAAAACAGCGGGTAAGTAAAGGGCTCCACACGTTTGTCAGCATTTCGCAAAGTCACAATATCTTTTCCCCGCTGATGTATCACCATTTCGTTGTCCGGAATACTTTGGTCAGCATTAAGCGTTAGAACGGCGCATACTTCATTGGATACGGGGATATTGTATCTTCTGTAATCCGCTCCTTCCGGCATGGTCAACAAAAGCCGAATGTTGGGTGGCTCAATTCCTTCTGCAGAAGCATGTTGCAAGACTTCTTCTTCGATCTCTCTCATCATCATGAATCCTTTGGCAAATTCATTCTGGGATCTGATAATGTTTTCTAATAATTCCATTAGAACTTGGTTAATTCCCTGGTTGTATGTGCACTCAAGCCGCTTGGTAACAGCATCCTTCGAGTCGAGGAAGTACATTTGGCCATATTGAGGTCTTTCAAATTGGCCTTGCGAGTCCTGTGTCGGATGAACTGCCATATTCATCTTGTGGTAAACTTGTCCACCGACTTTGAAGCTGTATATACCATGTTTGTTGATGGTTAGGTCATTTTTGACATTGAACGACGCCAAAGCAAAGCATGAGTTAAAGTTTCTTATTCTTTGATGGAATTCCCTGAAGAGCGAATGACGTCTTAAAAAGAGGCGTGCTAATTCGTTTGGAAATTGCGGAGGATCTAGCTCAATTCGGCCGTGCAAGCAGCAATCACCAAAAGAGTTACGGCCCGTTTGATTGGATACACGCTCTTCAGGGAAATGAAGAGCTCTGCAGTGGATGCACGTTACGTCAAAAGATCCCAAGCTTTTGTAGGTCACATTACTGTTGACCGCTTGTTTATACGTGGACAGTGTATTTTGGTCTGAATTACGTTTTCTGAATATCCGACGACGTTGCTCTTCTAATCTCCTGTCACGTTTTTTTTTGGTTTCGATAGAAATCCTTTTAAAAAATCGTTGTCGGTTTTCAGCCACGCGTTGGCAATGCTCTTCTTTTGTCTCTTCGGCGATTCTTCTTGATGTACGTTGTCGTTGTTCAACCAGGCGCTGGCTACGCTCTGGTTCTGTTTCTCTGGCGATTCTTCTTGATGTTCGTTGTTGTTGTTCTTCCAGGCGCTGGCTACGTTCTGGTTCTGTTTCTCTGGCGATTCTTCTTGATTTTCGTTGTTGTTGTTCATCCAGGCGCTGGCTACGCTCTTGTTCTGTTTCTCTGGCGATTCTTCTTGATGTTCGTTGTCGTTGTTCATGCAGGCGCTGTTTACGCTCTGATTCTGTTTCTCTGGCGATTCTTCTTGATTTTCGTTGTTGTTGTTCATCCAGGCGCTGGCTACGCTCTTGTTCTGTTTCTCTGGCAGTTCTTCTTGATGTTCGTTGTCGTTGTTCATCCAGGCGCTGGCTACGCTCTTGTTCTGTTTCTCTGGCGATTCTTCTTGATGTTCGTTGTCGTTGTTCATGCAGGCGCTGTTTACGCCCTGATTCTGTTTCTCTGGCGATTCTTCTTGATTTTCGTTGTTGTTGTTCATCCAGGCGCTGGCTACGCTCTTGTTCTGTTTCTCTGGCGATTCTTCTTGATGTTCGTTGTTGTTGTTCATCCAGGCGCTGGCTACGCTCTTGTTCTGTTTCTCTGTTGATTTTTTTCAAAGTTCGTTGTCTTTGATCAGCCAAACGATGTTCAACATGTGATTTAGTGAGAGTCGAAATAATTTCAGATTTTCTTTTCAGGTTTTTTATTCTAGCTCCACGCATTTGTCTTGAGGTTGAAGGCTGATCTATGTTTTCCATATAAGTGTCATTTTCCTTGAAAAGTAAATCCGAACTGGAAATGTTCGATTCTTCCGTCTTTGATTTTTCGATATGCGATTCTGACAGTTTAATTTTCTTTTTATTAAAATTGAATTTTTGCCCTTTTTTTCGTTTATTAGGCATATTTCTTCTATTTCTATGAAGGAATGATACAGGGGTATTAGCCTTTTACAAAAATTTAAAAATTAGTTTCTTTAAATTGCAAAATCAAGTGCGTTATATAAAAAAATTCTATATTTTTGTTTATTTTAGTTTCGAATTACCATTTGAATTACATTAATAAACTCTTTTGACCAACTATAATTAAACTAACCTGTAACAATAAGCTCGAATACTAAGACTTGTATTCCTGTAAAGTATAAAAATACTGGAAGTTAACGTTTTAGCGATAAAACACTGCTACTAATCATATTTTAGTTTCGAAAAAGTAACACAGTACGAATATACATAATTCTTCTTCTTCGTCATTTCAAATGGCAGACGATTTTTGAATTTTAAATTAAATAATTTTATTTTGCATTCAGCAGACGAACAAATTAAGCGAAAATAACTTGTTTCCTTATTATTGTTCGATCAGGCAGACGATTTTTGAATATTAAATTAATTAATTTCCATTAAGAAAAAACTTCTTTTAATTAATTCTATTAGCATATAAAATCTAAAAAAATATTTATAAATAATTGTTTAAATAAAACTTAAAATTCCATGTTCTGTTTGTCCAAATATATAAACCATTTTACATGGAATAAAAAAAAACTACTTATAGTATTTAGTAGACGAAAAAGTCATTTAGTAGACGAAAAAGTCACGTTATTAGAAAATGTTTTTTCTTTATTTGAAAGCGCAAACGATTTTCCAATTTTAATTTTAATTTACCGATGTTTCATTTGTTTATTTATGAGGAAAAAATACTTTAACTTTAGAATAATTAGTAAAATGAAAATTTCTCATTAAAATATTTTACACGTTTTAAATAAAAATAACATATGACGAATTAAATATTAAAAGAAAATATATCAAAATATTTTACACGTTTTAAATTAAAATAACATATGACGAATTAAATAACGTTTAACGATTATTGCCAAATAACCTATTAACTCATACGCAATGAATAATTTGCAATTTAAAGAGTTAAATGGAACTTTTAATCTACTTATTTCACCCTCTAAATGAAATTTTTCGAAGATGAAACCTATCCCAATCGAATTTTTACCCCGAAAATTGCTAATACATCAATTTTTGTGAAAATCGTTAGAGCGGATTTGGAGATTGTGCAAACAAACAAACAAACAAACGAACAAACAAATATAGTGACATTGCTCGTTTAATAGTATTAGATTAGATAGATTAGATAGATAGATAGATTAGATTAGATAGATAGATTAGATAGAAAAAATAAAAATGTCTATCTGTAATATACGCCTCTTTTTTTAAGAAATGTCACATTTCATTTTGTGTGTGTTTTTTTTATTAATGACATCACCTCCAACTGAAGATAAATAGCTTAAAACTTTGTCCATTTATTTTAATGCGACCCCCCTTTCGACGATTGTGGAAGATTTCGCCAAACGCTGCGACGAAACACTTTGGGAAAATTGTGTCGGTTTGTTTCAAGTTTATTTTTTTCTTCTCGCTTTTGTCTTTTTATGTAAATTAAATTGCGGAGTGGTACTCTGAGGTATTCTTTGGAGAGAAAAAAAATCGATATGGAGGTGCTACGTCTTCGTTAACCTTTTACTTTTATCTGAAGTACAATTCTGTGTGTTTTAGACTACTATAGGTTTGGAATGTTATAACTCGAATATACAGAGAGGTCATACATTGTTGTGAGAGGGTCATTGTTAGGCTGTATCACATTTAGCTGTATTTATATACTAAAACATTATTTTTTTCCAACTACTTCGCTTAGATTTCAGACAAGTCGCTTAGATTAAGTAGCAACAAGCAAAGTAGTTCAAGCATAAAAACTGACCGAGTTATTATGTGTAGTTAAATAAACAAACAGTGGCTATACTCCTAATATTTGTGGGCTCCCTAACTGAGGACAATAGGCAATGTTTTAAGTAAACATAAGTTACAACTAGTTAAAGTTTAAACGTTTAATGAATTATTATAAAGCGTTTTTAAAAAAAGGCTTATATTCTACAAGATAATTACTTATTTTTTTTCTTATTCCAAATTTATAAATTTCTGTCATTTGACTAAGATTCAGTAAAAAACTAACATATAAAATTGTAATTAAAGTATTAATCAGTGAAATATGTTTTAGTATTAAATTAATTTCAAAAATAAATATCCCGAATACCTAACATGGCTGGTGCACATAAATCCTACCGTGGCTCAAAATACCTGACTGTAGTAAGGAAAATTGGAGATTGGGGTGCCAGCTTAAGGTTTGTTCTGATTATCTGGCGTTTCAAAATTACAAGGCAGTGTTATTAATAGGGACAGGGTTAGGGATAAATTCGATACCATGGATAATAACTCATTGTGATTGTTTAGTGTGACGTTAATTCAATCGATCAACAAACCGTCTCGATGAATTTTGAAATGTTGCTAATAGCCATTTGTTTTGATCAATTATGACGTTTATTCAACCAACTATCTTAATTTTCCATTTCTGAGCACCGTAAGGATATAAAAAGTAACCCCTTATCCAAAATCATCAAGAAAAACATTTTATAATAAAACATATATCTCTATGACAACGGTTCCCGATTAGTAAATCTACGGATAGCTAGTTAAAATTCAAATAAGGACCAGGGACCCCTTTTTCAAATATGCTCACAGAAGATGTATAAAAGTTGACAATAATAGTATTTGATTCATTCCATAAATTGAAAACTAAATTACATCTTTAACCATAATGCCTATATAGAGAACTACACATTTGGGAATAATATTTCTTTTGATATGTTCCAATGTAGCTATTTCTCCAAATGTTGTTCAGCAACCTCCATCACAATGCTGCTATTCACTGCCCTCCCTTCCCCATAGGCTTTCCCATATCAACCATTCAATTGAGTCTATGCGGTCCCGTATCGTTTAAACTCTCGATTATTCCAAATCGAAGCATATAAGCCATTCACCAAGGGAATCGTTTTATTGGTTTCCGATCTAAGTGTAAGTGATGAACGACCTGTGATTGGCTAAGAGTTTGCAAGAAATTCGATATCAAATTCCGGTCGAGTTCTTTAAGGATTTGAGACTTGCCACGCAGTTTCGGGTGGGTGCGGGGGGATTGGTAAGAACTTTTAGGGGTGTCCATATTTTATCGATTGAAGGGCATTCGATAGAGCCCGCTCATGGTCGTATAATCGTTTGAATCGTTCCGGGTCGGCAACTTAGTAATAGAAGAATTGATTACCCTAAATATCACTTGGGATGGTATTCATATTGGGTGGCATTAAAAGGATGGAAACGGATTTGAGGAATAAAAAGGCGATACGTTAGAATCGGAATATGGGAAAAGAAACTTATTAAGTCTTAATAGTTGACAATTGTTCTTTTAACTAATTGGTATTTCTCCGCTAACGCAAAATTGAGCACATTGGGATTTCGAGCATAATCGGAAAGTGGAGGGTTCGATCTCAGTCTTGAGACAGCAGCGTGAGTTATCGGTTAGTTGGTTGATGTCGTACTTAAGCTATACAATGAGATATGCTTGTATCCGGAAGGTTGCGAGTTTAATATGTCCTACAAACATCCGCCATGTAAAGGGGGATGTTGCATGTTAATCACTTGATCCAAATGACCTCACGCTGCTTGGTACGGAAGTTTGAAGAGTAGAATTCTAGCTTTTTATAGTCATCTAATTATGGTTAAAAAATTTCCTTCGGGTTAGATATGAAATTGTTTCCAGTAGTCTATTGTAAAGTTCCATTACGAGCTTAAGTGTCTATAGGGTAATAAACTGTAATAAATTGGCTTTCCTAAAAAAATTGAGAAAATGCACTAACGTCTATACGTTTGCTTAAAAAAATTCTAATGCTAGAGATTATTTTAGTTGTATGTTAACACAGTTTCTTCTTATTCAGTGACTGTTTGTAATTTAAAACCATAATAAAAACGCATTTGATGACATAAGTATGTAGTAACGCAAGGATATTGAAGAACATATATATATATATATATATATATATATATATATATATATATATATATATATATATATATATATATATATATATATATATATATATATATATATATATATATATATATATATATATATATATATATATATATATATATATATATATATATATATATATATATATATATATATATATATATATATATATATATATATATATATATATATATATATATATATATATATATATATATATATATATATATATATATATATATATATATATATATATATATATATATATATATATATATATATATATATATATATATATATATATATATATATATATATATATATATATATATATATATATATATATATATATATATATATATATATATATATATATATATATATATATATATATATATATATATATATATATATATATATATATATATATATATATATATATATATATATATATATATATATATATATATATATATATATATATATATATATATATATATATATATATATATATATATATATATATATATATATATATATATATATATATATATATATATATATATATATATATATATATATATATATATATATATATATATATATATATATATATATATATATATATATATATATATATATATATATATATATATATATATATATATATATATATATATATATATATATATATATATATATATATATATATATATATATATATATATATATATATATATATATATATATATATATATATATATATATATATATATATATATAAGGTGTGCTCGTTTTTCGCTTTTTGAAAGGGGCAAGGAAAGTATCTTTTTGACGTCATTTTAGCTCCGCCTTACTATGGGTTTTTAATCATTCTCATTGGCTGTGTGTTTCAAGCATTGCTACTTAGGTTCGATCCCCGGTTGGGTAACAACTGGTGATTTAATTTATAATTAGCAGAATAATGTAAATATCTGTAGATAATTGTGTTCAGGTAGCTTCACTGCTAATCCGTCCTTGTTTTGTTATGTCCCCGTATTTTACTTGATTGAAATTGTAACTCATTTAATATGTTCAATACAAATGCATTGACATGATGGTTCCGAATCCCATTTTACTCTTTCAAAATTCATGGACATGCACTCGTGGCAGCAAATATTATTTTAATACGCTTAATTTATTAAGCAACTCTTTTGCAATTTTTACATACTAAATACAATCCTTAAAATATAATTTAAACTCTTAAAATTTTGCAAATTCTTAATAAAATTAGAGTATATCATTTTTAAAAAGTTCACAAAAAAAAACCGAATACATGGCAGTATGTCACTAACCATTGGTTTATATTGGCTGCAATTAATTTCGAGAAATTTTAATATCTAAACAACTCTGAAAATCAATTCAAATTGTTTTTTTACGCAAATTTTAACTGTTTTCTTTTAAATAAATTCATGATTAGTTAAAAACAAGAATTCTTGTTAAATTAAGTTTGCTCTGTAGATGACTCGTAAAACGACTGTACAAACGAGAATATTAGACACGCCCAGAAGGCGGAGGAAGGCGCACTATGACGTCAAAAGAATACTTTTCCCCGCCCTCCGTCAGAAAGCGTGAGAACCAGCACACCTTTTATATATAGTCTCCACTATCCTTGGTAGTAACGTACCAATATTGAGTTTCCACTAATCAAAGACGCTTTGACAATAGAAAATCACATGTTTCCTGTCATCATATCCCCAATGACACACGTTTATTTCAGATCAGGTCATTTTCTAGCAGTCAGTCATAATTTTTTTTTAAATGATCACTAACTGCTAGATTGGCCCATACTTTAAGAATCTCTTGTGAATGTCTAAATGAACAGAAAAACCAAACTACATTTTTAGTGACTTTCAATGACACCATAATTGTCGATCTTATTAATCTGTTACATAAAAATCTTTCTGCATACTGCTCTATCTGCGACTCACCAATGGCATGGCACCAATCGATATATTTAACTGTTCTAACTCAATCGACGAGTAGAGACGAATTGTGAGCTTCAATTAAAGTGGTTATGTGCTTAAATTGCTGAGAACAGCGATTTCCAGAATCTAATTGACAATTTTTCAAGTAAACAATTTTAACCCTCTGCACTCCGAAGGCGCCTCTCAGGCGCCAACATAACGACCAGTTCTTTTGTTCCCCCTGTTCTTTAAAATAAACGAGAACAGCAGGATATTGTGTTTAGAACATCAATCTTTTTTGCAACTTGTTCTCTTGCTAATACAAAACCGATTAGGATTTTTTCCCTGTATGAGTATACAAAAAATATGTGGAAAAAAACGTAAAGAGGAATAACTGTTCCATAGAAAGAACACAAATCGCAAAGAGTTCGTGGAGTGCAAATGGTTAACTATTTGAGTGAAAGTTGTATGCGTTAAAAGTGACGATTTGTCAAAGTTTTTACGATGAAGCCAAAATATTAAACAAAAGTTCAGTTTCGGCGTTGGAAAGTTTAACGGGTTGAAAAAGAAGTTCAATACAAACAAAAGGATGTGCAAATGCGGTTAGTTAACAAAAACGCAAGAAAGAGAAGGTCGGGCATGTGAGCGTACAAATATTTACCAACCAAATCTCATGGTAGAGTGCATACCGTGCCTACCAGATTTTTCAGTTCTTTCCCTACGAGTCCGTTTACAAACTAGATCTGTATCCAAGATCCATACACAACTAGAAAACCTCCCTTGATCAAATTCAATCCACTCATTGAAAACAATCCAGCCAAAACTAATTTTCCACAGTGGTTCTTCCATTCAACTCCACCGTTGGCGACGCACATTGGCGATATATACTCCAGAGATCCAATCCAACAAAACCAAGCGACCGTATCCATCCGGAGCACGCACCAGACATTTTAGGCACACAAAAAAACGAAACAAAACGGAACCAGGCACGGGAAACGCACCTCCACATACGAGACCTGTATGCAGAATCATACAGAATTCATATTTCCTTGCATCCCCAAGTCCGATCAGGTCTTCCTACTTAGAGAAATTTCCCTATCCTGCGAACGGCGAAACCTCATTATTTATGCAGAGGGCAGACGTATAGAGTAAGAAGGGGGTTCTTTTATTTGGAAAAAAAAAGAGTGGTTTAAATCTTTTTTTTCCTCTGGGTTACTGAATGTCGGTCCTTCTATAGAGGAAAACATCTTTTGCAAAGTTCAAAGGAATGTTTTTTCGTCCGTTTCCTTTAGTGTAAGCGTCTTTATGTTGAGTTTTAAGGTGTATGTATGGGTTGTGTGTTGTTTTGAATTTTATTCATTTTTTAATGCTGTTGGACGTAAAAGGATGGGAAAGCCGGATATGTCCTTTGAATATAAGCTTGTTTAGGGCGAGATATGGGTCTTTGAGAAGGTAGGGTTTCAAATATGGCGTTTTTAAGAGAAAGTTTCATGCAGTACAATGGTTCCCAAATTTTTTTTAGAAAATGGACTAGTGATTCAAGATCTGGTCAGAATACGGACCACCAAGTAATACTACATAAGTTCCAAGTATTTTACACAATTAAGGTATAAAATAATGTATGTAATTTTAAAATATTATTTTGTAAACTTACATTATTTTAATATTTACTTAAGCTAACGCAGCTAAAGTTCAGGATGGAGGGTGAAGGTACCCAGCAAAAAAAGTCAGCATGAAATTTTTTATCAAAATTCTCAAATTGAAGGTTTTTTGAAGGTTTTATAAAGGATATTGAAACAAAAAAACATTTTTTTTTGTTAAAGTTTTTAATTTTTCTGCATAAAAACTTTAAAATATCAGCATTTTCCCTTCATGATTAAAAATTGAAGGTTTTTTACAGGTTTTTATGAAGGTTTTTTTTTGCAGTTTTTATGTAGGATATTGAAACAAAAACCTTTAATTTTGTAGATCTTCAAAGAAAACTGCAGTTTTCCTGCATAAAACTTTCAATTTCAAAATTTTGATGAAGGTTTTATGCTGACTTTTTTTGCTGGGTATGGATGTAGGCGAAGGATACTCTGCAATGGTAAGTAACCAATAAAGGTTAACATTTAGGTGTAGAGGGGCACTCCGCCAAGACATTTTACTTTCACTTTGCATATCAACGCAAATGTGCATTGAGGATTTTCAGTTCATGCACACCTGCATAATTTTAAACATGTTTACCCCATGTTTTTTTTAAGACGACAATAGTGTAATTTGTATATATAATTATTAGTTAGGACTAGCAAATGGTTCAATTAAGTTTTTACATAACAACCATATGGATTTCCAATTTGTAACCCGAGACATTTTGTTAACAAAGTTGGCGATCTAAAATTTTTTTAAAGAAATGCCTCTTGTGCTTAAATTTTACCCGGCCAATAATATGGTAAAGATGATAAGTTTAGAGGGTATTTAGTTCAATCATTTTAATCTTGCCGTTAAAAAATTGTGGTTGTAAATGCTATTCCCTGAGTCCAGTATGAGAATTACATGCTTAATTCTGGATATTTAATAGATGTAAATACATATTATAAACAACAGTATCATGATATGCAAATTATGTTGTTACTTAAATATTTTGAAATATATTGTTTTGGCACACATGTTACACTGGATTATTTAGCTTTCTTTAACATTGAACCAGTAAAGAAAATAATTGTTTTTGTCGGCATCGCATGGTATATTTCCAACGTTGTCTGACCCGTATAGTCAGTCTCTAGGAGATTAGCAAAACAATGGAAAAGTATACGGGTTATTTCCAGGATGTAATAAAGAGAGACATATGGATAAGACAATTATAATTCAGAATAGAACACACAAACAGGGTTTCCCTTTAGATGGGCATTGCGGGAACTTAGTAACATTGCCTTATTAATACTCCCCGAGCCCCAGTTGCTCAGTTGGTAAGGCGTTCAGCTACTAATCAGAGGATTGGTGGTTTGAATCCGTGAAATGGACTTGACATAGAAAAGTAAAAAAGTAGTGATCTTGCGATCGGAGGGTTGCCAGCTTCGCTACAAAAATACTAGAAAGTCGTCCAGAATATCCAACAAATTATATTGGCGTGTATACGGGACTGGTGCACGATAAATCTGATCGGGATCCAAAGTCCCAACGTCTATTGAAGGCGTTGGGTGCCAGTTCAGGTGTTTCCACGTCATCTGACCATGGTTCTAAGATAACGAGGTGCATGTGTGAATGTGTGTATGTGTTCCCGGGTCTTTCCTTCGAGATTGACCCCGAACCGTCGCCAATAGCCCATTGTGCAGCTCTAGTGCGACGTTATTTAACAAAACCAAACTATTAATACTCTCACGCAAACTTAAGAAAACACTTGCCAGATTTTTAAAAATCTGAAATGGTTTTTTTTTATCAAGTGCCAATGTAGTTGTCATTCAACTACAAACGTTCGATGCGGCCACATTTATTTTGACTATACTCGGGGCAACCTAAGTTGAAACTGAAGCGGAAGCTATGATATGTATAAATATCCAATTGCTTTAGGTTCAACTTAGGTTGTTCCCGAGTATAGAACATTTTATTACATAATTTTATTGTGTAAGAATAGATTGTATCATTTTGTTCCTTTTATTGAAAATTAAAAATACATCTTAATGACTATTATCGACATCAATGAGCTTATGAATTTATAATATGTGGAAATACACATCCAAAATAAAAAGTTTGAGGGATTGAAGTTGAAAATAAATATAAGTTATGAGAAAAAATCATCCTGAAGTTAAAAAGAAAACAAAAACATAAAAAAGTTATTATATCTGTAACATTCTCATTTTGCGTGTTTTTTTCTTATGAGATTGAACCCTGTGCAATAGCACACGTTGCACACCCCTAAGGATGGTCCTGCATACAAAAAATGTTTTATTTTATTTGAAACTGTCTTTAACGGGAAATTTGAAAAACCGAACCAATAAGGGTAGGTATACAGTTGGCCATTATTATAGGGTTGATGATATAGGGCTGTACGGAATCGACACCTTCCTGGTAACTACAGTAACTGAAATTGTAGGGTTACAAGACATAGAATAGAATAAAATTGTCTACTACTCTAAAAAAACTACCATAATAACGCAAAGAGGAGAAAGGTTTTATAGAAATAATATTTATCGAATTTTATGTTTAGAAATTTGAACAAAAGTAATGGAAAATATAAATACAAATATTTATATTCTGAAGCAAATAGCGTCCATTTTGTTACAATTATATGATATTTTTGTCATTTGTTTTTGAGAAAACAAGTATGTAACTTAATTATATTAACATATAATATATTTTGCAGTTATTTTTTGTCATTTATTAAACATCGAAAATTATATTTTTGTAGAATCATTGCACTTTTTTCGAAGATCGTTATATTTTCCCGAATTTTCTATTGTTTAGTATTAATAAATCAATTAACCATTTTTTTCAACTTTGCAAATAATTGGGAAACAGCTAAATTAAAGCAACATCTTCTATTTTTTCATTGGAATGTATTAAAGGAAAGCTCTTTCTTACAAAACCCAGGAATATGGTAAATAATTCGACTTTTCTGGTTGATATGTATAGGTTTTCAGGTATCACACTATCACATATTTTGTTGTTGTATACTCTAACAAATAAACTGTTGGACTTAAATTAAATTACCTAATTTTTTTAAAAAAATGTAGTTCAATGAACTAAGTAAATATAAATAATAACGATATTTAAGCCTAAGTTTAACATTGTGTAATTTATATTTAATTTGTAGAGTATGTAATTTATGAAATTAATTTATATTTCATTTCAAAATACCCATATTCACCTTCCTTTTCTCATATTTAGATCTAATTATGAGATTTCTAATATTTTTAATAATATTTTTATGGTAACCTATTTCGATTCATAGATGGGGTAAAATGGGTAACTAGTGGGACTCATGGAATATTTCGTGTAAAAAAGAACAAAGAAAAATTTGAACAAACCTTTAGTCAAATTAGTAACTTGAATAAAATAAAATAAAAACAATCAACCTTTATAACCCAATAAATACGATTATTAATGGACTTTCTTCCTAAAATCTAGTTATAGTCCACAATTTTGAAAAATCAACTTCTTTGTTATTTACTCTCTTCGAAAAATAATACCTACTTGTATAATTTGTTGTTTAATTTCTGGGGTGTCTAGTTCCATTAAACAAAGTAATTGTTGCTTTTTAAATAGAATAAGATAAAAACATAAATCTGACAATGTGTAACTTTCAAAATACCCATTTTACAAGATGTGAATAGAAATTTGGAATAGAAAAGTTGGTCTAAATTCCGGACATCGGTGGAAGTTTTTGTTTATAAAAGAGACAGACAACAAAAATTTCTATTTTCAAAGAGTCTGCCATTTTTAAAACTATCTGTATTTTGCAAAGGAAATGTCATAAAATATTATTAATAGTTATCCACATGGGAATTCGATTAAATAAAAGTTTTCATTGAAAAGTCCAATAACTTCCCTCCCAAAGTTTATTCGTATTGTTTTTAACTGTAAATACATAATAAAAGAATTTGTTTATTACATGCATATATTGACAGAATTGAGCAGCCGTAATTTTTCAAAATTTCGAAGAAGATTCTTGTAAATATAATTGAAAAATTGAAAAATGTAATTGGTTGATTTTCCAATAAATTTTAACGGGCATTAGACAATTGTTAAGTAAACCCGTAAAGTATGCGCGTTTATAATTTGACTTACCCAAACAATTGTAAATTTCCCGATTTTTTTATTTGCTAAAATTATAGTTCGGAATCTTCTACACATGCTTGCAAAATTCTAGAAATGTACTTACGTTTTTAATGATTTATTTGAGATTTTATGCTCGATGATGAATGACGTTTTTCAAGGAAGAAAGCATTTAATTCGCTTTTTGTCAATGTTTGATTTTTCATTGATATTAACTTTTTCGAAACGCTAAGTCTTTTTTTTTATTATTCATGGAAAAATGTATAATTTTTTAAGCATATTGTAAAATGTGTAAATTATAAATTGGAAGTCTAATTAATTTTATGAGTAGTAGTCCGAAGTCAATTTTTTTTTAGTTTTAAGGAAAAATATTATGTTATTATCAATAACTATTTATATAAAAATCAATACATGTTTATTGGAGAATAAACTAATTACAATTTTCAATTATATTCACAAGAAATTTTTTTTGAAAAATTATGACTGCTCAATTCTGTCAATATATGCTTGTAATAAAACAAATCCTTTTATTACGTGTATTTACAGTTAAAAACAATTTGAATGTCAATTTTTATGTATTATAATTCAAAGGCTATAAGAAAAAAATTAGGGGAAAAATATAATATTTCTAAACTTCCCTTAAAAAAACATTAGCGTTTTAAAGGAACTTTAAAAAATTGAAAAAGTTTAAATTTTCAAGAAAAAAAAATACGAACTATTATGGAATTTTTGTGAGTAATATTGTTCCTTTATATATATTTAAATAATATACATTAAAACTTTGATTCAAAAGTTATAAATAAAAAAAAAATCCAGATGGTACTTCTCAATTATTGCGCTCAATTTGAAATATAGAGTAATTAAAATATTTTTTCCGGGTTAAAATTTCCATCAAGTTTTTCATAAATAAATTTACGTAAAAACTACCAAAGGTTATCAAAGTGTGTTATATAAAAACGTCCGCTAAAACGCTTCAAACACTATCGAAATCCTCAATGTTTAACGTTATCAGCAACTTGACATTAAAATTGACAAATCAGTAACGAAGGAGGAGTAACTAAAATCTGTGTGGCCAAAATATTACGACAACTAGACGTTTTTAAGTAAATGGCCTATTACGTCACAGGACGAGAGAGGTGTGAAAAAAAAAAAAAGAAGGAAAGGTGCTTTCTTACAACGTTAGTAGAAGCGTTTTGTTCGAACTGGTATGGAAGGAGTACTTTATGGAAGGAGCATCAGAAAGATCGCTGCATTTGTAAAATGCTCAAGATTAGATGCAGTGAAAGAGTTTAAAGACTGGACTGTTAGCCAAAAGGCTAAGTCCCAGCGTAAGGGGCAAACGAAGGCCATAAGTGCAGCTTTAATTAAATATTTTTTTAAAAGGATCTCTGAAAGCACTATTCGCCGTACACTTCAGCGCATGGGGTCAGAAGCGTAGGAATGTGGATCTGAGTGGGATATTTGGGTCTTTTAATGCGTTTTGAACAGGGTATAAACAAAACTATAGACAGAAATCACGATTGAAAAACTTTAAAACTGTTTACGTTTGAGTACTCAAAACATGTTCGATTTCACAGAGACAAACAAAAACAAAAAATACATGCCTGCCATAAACTTGTAGGATAGGTGAGTAGAGAAATTATTCAATAATAACAATTTAAAATTACAAAGACTGTATCATTGTTATTTTTAGAGTTAATTATTAAGAATAAATTGTTTTTGATTTATTTTTTGCAAATGTATTGTGTTTTATTTATTTATTTTTTACAAATGTATTGTTTTTTGAATTATTTTTTAAAAATATCTTGTTTTTGAATTATTCAATAAAAATACATTGTTTTTGAATTATTCATTAAAAATACATTATTTTTGAATTATTTATTAAACATATTTTGTTTTTTAATTATTTACTTTATTTATTAAAAATATTTAGTTTTTTAATTAATTACTAAACATATATATTATTTTTAGAATTATTTATTAAAAATAATTAATTTTAATGAAATATGATTGGAATGCTTATTAATACAAAATATTATTGATTTCAATTGTTACTTTAGTCTTACGTTCACCTTGAGTATAATTACCAATATACCCATTCTAATAAATCTACCTAATTCCATTTTTTTAAAACAGACTTTTTCCTTCATCCCAGAATCCAACTAAAAGTGATTTTATTTTGCTATTCAACCCGCAATAACATTTCCTTTTAATTCTCTGTAATTTCGAGAGGAGGAAAACTACAAAGAATCAATACTCGTACAAGAAGAACCGCCACAGACGATAGGTATCCATCTCAAACACCGCCCGGAGATTTGTTTCTGAAGAACACACACAAACTCGGATCGCCGTAATTCGAATTCCTCATGCATTTCTTCCAACGAACGTAGGTGTGTCTCCTCGAAAATGCGTTTACGTATTTTTCGAACGTAAAGTAATGGCATAGGTAGGTGCAGAGAGGCACGCGAAACGGGAATTTATGAAAAAAAATATCCCCAAGGGAGGGAAAAGATATATACAATTTTCCCCCTTAGTTTCCCCCCTCTTGTATCGGTGTGTTTTGATTCGAACGAGATTTAAAATACGAATATATATCAGTTTTTTTTTTGTTTGGTGTTCTTTTTTTTTTTTTTTTTGCTTTTGAAGGGTATAGGTTGGCGTAAAATATTGCGCAGTAACATTTCGCCAAGGTATAATCATTTTTAGTAGTCAGTTTCTATATTTTTCGAAAGCAAACAAAAGTACCTCTTATAATGTTTTTAGGGAAATTCTCGCTTTAAATATCGTTTGGTTTTATTTTGTGGCGGGAATGTTATTTGTATTCTTCTTCTGCATTATTCCCGGGGATTTCTGTTTTTTGTTGCTGTTGTTATTTCTGTTTGCGGCGAGTGTTTTATTGGCTGAAGTATTCTTTCCTATCTGATTTTATATATTCATGATATTTGTGTAAAGTTTATATTTGGTTAATGTATGTGTTTTCGGATAGAGGGAATATTTTTTGGGGGAAATTCACCTCATATTTCCTGAAAACCGCTATGGGGAAGGCTGCTTTCGAGTAGGTTGTAAGTTTCTCTAAAATAATGTCTTAAATTCTCTTTAAAATAATGCTTCAACTTTGATCTGAACGTCAAATTTGAGTACAAAAGTTTCACATCCAAAAATTTATAAATTTATTTTAATTTAATTTATTCAATATTTTAAAGTACGTAAAGAATTTGTTAACTTAAAAAAATTTATCAATTAAAATTCAGTATTAAATTGCAAATGCAACATTAAAACTACGCAATAAAAATACATAAAATCTAGACATGTTTCGGGAGATACATATCCCTTCATCAGCAGAAATGAAAAGTCACTTTGCACAATAAAATAAAAATAAGCTCAGAATTGAAAGTGTTGCCAAATAACAAAACCTATCTCAGTCGGTTGGAGTTAACTATTGTATAAGCAGGAAATAACGGTACCGCAAATGTTTCATTGACAATCGAATCAATATTGCTAAAAATATGAAACGCCTCCGGGAAGTCAAGTTCGACTGGAGATTTGGGTTTGCAAATTAAATGTGGGTTACAAAAATTAAATATGTGTTTATGTTCCCAAGAGTGCTTGGCTATGAGGACTTCTTTAATTTTTTGTTTGACAATATGTGCTTGGTGCTTTTTAATGCGAAATCTTAATGCTCTCCTTGTTTGACCTATATATGAAATGCCACATTGACATGAGATACTATATATGCCCCAGTTATTAAGGTCGTCAATGGGGTCTTTAAGTAGCGTGAAGGTGATCTTATCTCTTAATCTCTTGATAGGTGAAAAAATGGATATTTTTCAATTTTTGATTTCTGATGATGAAGGGAGATGTATTTGCTGAAACATGTCTAGATTTTATGTATTTTTATTGCGCAGTTTTAACGTTGCACTTGTATTTTAATATTCTTAACGCAATGTTCTAAAATACGATTTTTTTATCCTATATATTTAATAAACACAGACCTTGAACAACTAGAATACTATTTCACACACTGGAACCCAACACAATTCAAAATTTTATATGTATTTCTCCTTTAGAAATATCGGTTCTCATATTAGATACTGAATATATTTTATACCTCCCCCGGAAAAATTCAAGATATTTGCAAGTAAATCATCGTAAATAGGCATTTATTATTCATTCATATTTGATAGCTTTTTTTGTATATAATTTAACAAAACAGCAAAATACCACGGGAAAGCTTTTTACGTATTGTAATATGTAATTAAATAACGGGAGAATTAAAATTTATTTGTAATTACAATCAATACATAGTAAGAAAATAACGGCGTAAATTTACGATCTTTGAAATTTCTGAAATATACAGGGTGCGTTCCATAAGTAATGTGATCAAATTAATAAAAAATCATTTATTGGACATATTCGTACAATTAGTTAAAAATCATCAAAATAGCACCCTCCTTCGTCGATACATTTATGGAGGCGGTGTTTCCAGGCCTGGAAGGCCTTCTCCGAAAGGTCCTTTAGAACCGATGTAACATGCGCCTGGATGTTTTTAATCGTGTCCAAATGTTTCCCTTTCAGGGTTCCTTTTAAGTAATGAAATAAAAAAAGTCTGTGGGAGCCAGGTCAAGACTGTAGGTAGGCTGGGGAACCAGTGAGGTATGGGTCCTGGCTAGGAAATCGTTGACAACTAAGGCGCTGTGGCTTGGTGCGTTCGTGATAAAGTTTCCGTGCGTCCTTGATGTCACTTCGGCAGTGCGAGACCCTCCTTTTTTGCTTTTTGAGCACTTTCAAGTAAAAAGCTGCGTTCACAGTGGTCCCGGTAGGTACGAATTCGTGTTGAACTTCAAAGAAGACAAATGAGCACTGCTTTGATCCTGGACTTGATCATGCCTCCTTGAACGACTTGTGCCATCTGTGAACTTGTGATTTGGACAAGCTATCACTCCCAAAGACCTGCTGAATTAATAGAAACGTTTCGGCGGAGGACTTTCCAAGTTTAACGCAACATTTGATAGCGTAACATTGCTCCATCCATGTTCCATTAAGCTCAAAACGGGCTTCAGAGAACGCACGCCCCTGTCTTACCTCCATGCTTGGAGCCGACTGAGAATGGGTGCGTTATGAAGCTAATAACCCTCTCCACCTACCCCAGCAGAAGGCGCTGTAGTGAATAGTCGCGTTAGAAAAAAATTAGTCGCATTACTTATGGAACGCACCATGTATATGTTGCGTATTATAAAAGCCTGGGTTGTAGTTGTTGATATTTATTTAAAGTGGTTTATGACGGCAGCCTGTGTAGGCGAGCATCTGCTCTTTTTTATTTATTTTTAAACATTGTACTCATTTTTAAGTACATGTTTTTTTCAAAATTGAAACTTATGTATTCGGAGCTATGATAAGCATAAAATGTAATAAACAATGAGTGCAGTTTCCTTATTTTTAAATACCTTTTTTTAACAGTGTATAAATACTCAATTTTACAATGTTTTTTTAATCGAAACGGTTTGCAAAAATGAAGGTTTTCTGAAGGTTTTATAAAGGACATTGAAACAGCTACAATTTTTATTAAGCGCTTAATTTCCCCGCGTAAAACCTTTAAAAAATATAGATCTTCTTTCAATTATTTAAATGCTTCAAAATTGAAGGTTTTTTAAGGTGTGTTTCAGATTTTATAAAGGATGTTAAAACAAAAACATTTAATAGATCATCAAAAATATAGCAATTTACTTGTATAAAACTTTCAATTTCACAATTTATACGAATTTTTTTATGCTGACTTCCTTTGCTTGCTTGGAACAAAAAAGCTTCATTAAATGTATTTTATAAAAATAATTTAATATAACAATTAAAAACATGCAAATTTCCTGCATAAAACTTTAATTTGATAACTTTGATAAAGTTTTTCAGCTGACATAGAAAATTAAAATTACTACTCTCCATAAAATCCTTGCACAATTCGTATTTTCTGATATAATAAAATACAACAATAATTAGCTTTTCTTTGTTGCTGAGGGGTAAAATAAGACAGGACAGATTTTGTGGACAATACGTTACATTTCTTATCACCACTGCAAGAAGGTGATACGTTAGATCCTTTAATCAGAAACATATATTAAGCCTTCACGATAACATGTCGCTTATATTTATTAAGGTAGCCACAGCACGACATTCATTACAATTGCGACCCAACTAAAGTTTCATTATTAAGGTTGCAAAGATTAAAACATCTAATTGAGAATATTATCAATTTTAGGATGTGGAACTCAACACTATAAAATCTTTATTATTATTTAAAAAAAAAAAAAATTCTGAATGACTTTGTATTAAATTCATGCACTTTAATTTTGTTTCTTAATGCATTAAGTAAGTTATATATTTAATAAAAAAAATTCAAATCTTTTAAATTTAAAAAATTTGCAATTTTGTGCTAGTTAAAAATTTAAAAGTCTAAAAAATTGCAAGAAAATTGCTCTTTTTTATAATAATAGTTTATTCTTAAAAATTCACATGATAGGTTCCCTTCGTAGAATTTCTTTATACCAATTAGAATATATATATATATATATATATATATATATATATGTGTGTGTGTGCTACTTAATTGAGGCGTGCTGTTCTAGAACTGTTTTGTTAATGTTGGTTGTTTCATGAATGATTTTCTGTAAATCTATAGGATACTACAAGTTTAGAAACTACAATTTAAAATCTTTCTATTTATTTAACTCATTTTTCAGTATATATTTTTTTTTTCAAAAAACAAAATTTATGTATTCAAAGCTATGATAAACATCGAATCTACTCAAAAATGACTTTTTATTTAATTTTGAGTACCTATTTTTAACAGTGTATTGATAGAACAATATTGCGACGGAAAATAAGTTTGACAAACAATGCATTTTTATAAGAACTTTTTTTAAAGTGTCTAGATATATTTTCTATATATATTTTAGTGAAGTCTTGGTAGTCTTACGAATATGTGAGCTTAAAGGATTTCGATTGTTAAAATGTATACCTTTAACGTAAATTAAAGATTATTTATGTAAATTTCTGACACAAGTCTATTTCACACATTAAACTGTAAAATAAGGAACTTAAAAAGGAGTACCTGAACATACTCGTTTTTCTTTGAGTACAATTGCATCGTAAATGAGCGATGACGTGCTCAAGTTTAAGTAATTGTACCATCTCAAAAATGAGGAGTGTGAATAAATATTGATACTATCAGCTTCTGTTCAATGCATCTTAACAAAGCGACCTGGCAAACTTAAAATAGTTGTTCAGAAGATAGTTTTCCACATTATTTGATGTCGATTACTTAAATAGAAGCTGAGTTATTACAACTCAATTATTTTACTTTCTATTCTTTTTGCACACATTTTAATATTTCTCCTGTGTGTAACTTCATCAGATCGCTCTGGTAGTACAACAGATAAGGTACTGGACTACTGTGTCTGTGGATTTGGGTTCGATTTCTGGTAAGTATTGGTCGTAATCGCCTATATTTATCAAAAGTGATTTATAAAGGCAGCCTATGTAGGAAAGAAACTGCTCTTTTTATTCATTTGTACTCATTGTTCTCATTTTTGAGCACATGTTTTTTTCAAAAATTAAACTTATGTATTCGAAGCACCAAAAGTTCTTAAAATTGAGTACATTTGACTTATTTTTGAGTACCTATTTTTAACAGGGTATAATGTTATATTAATAAGTATATATAATATCGCTGGTGGCGCTGGCATTGACGGGTACTTTAAAAGATATCACGTGTTATGAAAGACAGACGAACGGATACAATGGCGTCGCTAATAATATTCCAAAGTTAATCAGTTATAAAAACGAATATTCGTTTTTCCATCAAATATAATTCGATTTTAAGTATTTAACTGTTCCAACGTAATTTATTTATTTCAACACATTTTTAATACAACTAAAACTTAATTCCGACTTTACACGGAAATCTGAAATTTCCCTTTACAACTAAACAAAAGAATACAGTTTTTAATACAGTTCCACCGACATTCCGAAGGCTGCCGAATTCATCAGAAGTTCGGTTAATGCAACGCTTAATTTCTTCTGATCCCGAATTCCTTGTTCCTTTAAAATTTAAATGAATAAAGCCTTTTCCTGCTTACACATGTTTTGGGCAAAAAGATTTCCACAAATCCATTATCATTCCACCAGACTTCTTTAACTGTAACCGGGGAGTTGTATCTTTCATTATTTTTCCCTTTGAATCTTTACATATATATATATATATGGAACAGGAGATTCCTTTATTTATCTTCGAACGCAACAGCATCGTTTATTGAACATCGAGAAATTTGATGATCGGCAAATGGATTTGTTTCGCTCCAGAGATCTTTTTTTATTTTGGAATATCTAATAGGTTCTTTGCCATTTTCGGAACTGGGAAGATACAAAATAAAATATCAGTTTGCGCGGGAAAATTGTTTTTGCATTTTTGGAGGGAGTGCGCGCCGAAATGTTTTGTCTAGAATTTCAAAGCTATGCATTCGCAAGGAATCAATAGGGAAATGTTTAACCCTGCTTTGTGCAAGGAACGTGGAGATGGATTGGTATTGTTACTCTAAAAATAATTTCGTCAATGTGAAATCGTTTTGCCAAATTGAAATAGTTTGAGATCGGCAGTGATCTCTTTCATGTCTAGAACACTAAACTGTGTACAGGGTGCGTTCCATAAGTAATGCGACCAAATTCATAAAAAATCATTTATTGGACATATTCGTACAATTAGTTAAAAATATTCAAAATAGCACCCTCCTGCGTAGATACATTTACGGAGGCGGTGTTTCCAGGTCTGGAAGGCATCCTGGTAGGCCTTCTCCGTGAGGTCCTTTAGAGCCGATGTAACATGAGCCTGGATATTTTCAACCGTGCCCAATATTTCCCTTTCGTGGTTTCTTTTAAGCTAGGAAACAAAAAAATGTCTGGGGGAGCCAGGTCAGGACTGTAGGGAGGCTGTGGAACCAGTGGGGTATGAGCTCTGGCCAGGAAATCGTTGACAACGAAGGCGCTATGGCTTGGTGCGTTCGTGATGAAGTTTCCATGCGTTCTTGATGTCACTTAAACAGTGCGAGACCCTCCTTTTCAGCCTTTTGAGCACTTCCAAGTAAAAATATGCGTTCACAGTGGTCCCGGTAGGTACGAATTCGTGTTGGACAATGCCTTTGACATCAAAGAAGAAAAATGAGCATTGTTTTGATCCTGGACTTGATTATGCTTTCTTGAACGACTTGTGCCATCTGTGAACTTGTGATTTGGACAAGCTATCACTCCCAAAGGCCTGCTGAATTAATAGAAACGTTTCGGTGGCGGACATCCCAAGTTTAACACAAAATTTTATAGCGTAACGTTGCTCCATCCATCGCGCCGTGTTACATTAAGCTCAAAACGGGCTTCGGAGAACGCACGCCCTGTCTTTCCGGCAGCTTGGAGCCGACTGAGAATGGGTGCTTTATGAAGCTAATAAACCCCTCCACCTAGCCCAGCACATTAAAGGGCGCTGTACTCTACAAAATTTGCGTTAGTTTGAGGATTTGACGTCACATTTTTATTTAGCATTCGAGCGATTAAATAAGCCTTATAGCGTTTCACTGAAAAGTTTTTGTTTAAGTGTTTTGGGAGATACTAGTTTCCCCAATTCACTAAAACGGTACATTTTAAATTTCTAAAAACATACTAATAAACAACTTCAAATTGACTATCTAAGCAAAGTTAAGGTGGCTCGTGAATTCTCTTTGAGAATTTGCCACGATAGATCCTAAGTGATTGAAAGCGAGCGTTCTTAAGCACGGTTCGTTTGCCATGGTGGCAATAACGACAGTATTAATGGATTTTTAATGATATATTCACTTGAGTTTATACGTTGTACAACTGAATGGAATGAATTAATGGAAAGAATGAAATATTTTGGATATTGCACTTATTTTCATTTCCAACTAGAGTTGCTCAGTTGGTAAGGCGTTCAGCTACTAATCAGAGGATTGGTGGTTCGAATCCGCGAAATGGACTTGACATAGAAAAGTAAAAAAGTAGTGATCTTGCGGTCGGAGGGTTGCCAGCTTCGCTACAAAAATACTAGAAAGTCGTCCAGAATATCCAATAAATTATACTGGCGTGTATACGGGACTGGTGCACGATAAATCTGATCGGGGTCCAAAGTCCCGACGTCTATTGAAGGCGTTGGGTGCCAGTTCAGGTGTATCCTCGTCATCTGACCATGGTTCTAAAATAACGGGGTGCATGTATGAATGTGTGTGTGAATGTGTATGTGTTCCCGGGTCTTTCCTTCGAGATTGACCCCAAACCGTCGCCAATAGCCCACTGTGCAGCTCTAGTGCGACGTTAATTAACAAAACCAAACCAAACCATTTCCAACTAGAATAATGCAGCGGCATCCAAAAGTAAAAAAAAAGTCAAAATTCAATAATTCGAAAAATACGGAAAATAGCAGGATGCGGTCTGCACAAATATGTCCAGAAACATATATTTTTTAATAACCAATATTTTTTAATATCCCACAGATAGGTGGTGTTTCAACACAAGGCAAAATTATAATGAATACCCCACATGAATATCCCACATTATAATGAATATCCCCTTATGGTATTTTCTTTCTTTTATGGGGGAAAAACATTCTTTAATTCTATTGATGGCGAGCGAATACATCCTAGATATGAGTAAATGCGAATTAAAAATATTGAAATTGCAGTTTAAAAATTTAAAAATTCTTAATTTCCAAAATATTTTTTATTAATTTTATTGCTGGACGTTGGGTACATGCAGAAATGCGGGGCCTTGTGCGGGGGCACGCGCAACACACCCCTAAGGGCGACCCTGTTTGTTAATCAGGTATTTCAAGTCACTATATACGACCCTTAAATCGATAAAACACAGAAATCTCCCCCTACATTTGTTAAAGCAAACGAAATCCATTCGTAAATACGTTATTATTTATATTTATACACGTGTTTCTTCTCCTTCCGCCGTATATAAAAAGTGATGAATTCCCAACAATTTATTTCCAGTCAGAGTATGAGTAATTGGAATTCGTAGGGACCGAACCCGTGACAGCTTGATGGAATATTTCATTAACCGAAAATGCATGAGGTTCCGGTCCCCGAATTGGCCCGTTATCCTATCGACCGCATGGGAACGGGTACGAATGGACATCTGTGATTCTCCGTTACGATTTTAGAGAAAAATCGTTTGCTGCTTTTTACTTCGTTCGCTTTTTTATGAATAAAATCAGATTTTTACTTTGTACACTTGTTTACTTGAACAAAGTAAAATCAGATTTTTACTTTGTTCGGAGCTATGATTAAGCATCGAATGTAATCAAAAATGAGTACATTATACTTATTTTTGAATACCTATTTTTAACAAAAAATAGGTATTCAAAAATAAGTATAATGTACTCATTTTTGAATACATTCGATGCTTAATCATAGCTCCGAACTTCGAGCATGAATGGCCAGTAGTAGAGAGAATATGACGTCATAATCGTGAGGCAAACTTCTCAGACCAAATCGCTACAAACACGTGACTTCTTTTCAAAATTATGAATTAAAAAGTACTCGCGATTGGCTGATGATTTGGGAAATGTGTAACAGTGAAATTTTATGAATGGAATGACGTCATTAGTCACGTGTTTGTAGCGATACATGTTGACCTCACTTTGATGTCAGCGAGATGATATCCCGATGTTTGCTCTACTATGAGGGATCCATGCTCGAAGGCTCCGAATATATAAGTTTCATTTTTGTAAAAGACATGTACTCAAAAATGAGTAAAAATGAATAGAAGAGCAGTTGCTTGCCTATATAGGTTGTCTTCATAAATCACTATCAATAAATATCGATAGTAACAACAAAGACTTACCGGGAATCGAACCCATATCCTATATCACCACAGTCCAGTGCCTTATCCGTTGTACTACAAGAACGACGTGAATAAGTAACAATCAGAAGAAATATTAGAAAGGTGTGCCAAAATAATGGGAAGTAAGAAAATTGAATTGTAATAACTCAGTTTCCATTTAGCAGTCGACATCAAATAATGTGGAAAACCATCTTTTGAACACCTATGTTATGTTCGTTATGTCGCATTGTTAAGATGGCTTGAACGGAAGCTGAGATTACCAATATTAAATCACACTGCTCATTATTCACTCAAATATATCAAATGTACTCATTTTCGAGTACATTCGATGCTTATCACAGCTCTGAAAACATGTTTCATTTTTTTTAAAAAAAATGTACTAAAAAAATATGTACGATGAGAAAAAGAACTGTTGTTTGCCTACGTAGGCTCCCTTTAAAAATCACTTTTAGTAAATATCAACAATTACAACTACGACTTACTGAGAATCGAACCCATATTCTTAAGCACCGCTGTCCAGTGTCTTATCCGTTGTAGTACCAGGGTCAGGTGAAGAAGTGATAAACAGAAGAAATGTTAAAAAGGTGAGTCAGAAGAAATAAAGTTAAGATAATTGAGTAGTAATAACCCAGTTTCTATTTAAGCAATCGACATCAATTAATGGGGAAAATCATCTTCTGAACAGCTATTTTAAGTTTGTCAGGTTGCTTTGTTAAGGTGGCTTAAACTGAAGCTGAGATTTGCACTATTAAATCACACTGCTCATTATTGCCGAAGTACTGTTACTTCAATTTGAGTACGTCATCGCTCATATACGATGCAATTGTACTTAAAGAAAAACGAGGACGGTTACTTACTCATTTTTAAGGATCTTTTTTTACATTGTAATAATGTCGTTTTTTTACCTGTTCTAAGTCTGTACGAGTCGAAGTGTTTTTGACATGGTATGCCTTTAACCATTTGTTCTCTCCTCTAGCAACAACATAACGACCAGTTCTCTTGGTTCTCTGTTCTTTTCATTCTCTGTTATTTAAATTAAACTAGAATATCATAATTTTGTGTTTAAAAACATCGATTTTTTTATTTCGACTCGCTCTCTTGGAATTCTAAAATATCCTCTATCAGCCCCTTTTTAAGCATAGAAAATTCTGAAAAAAAAAAAAAAAACAGAAAGTGGAATAACTGTTCCGTAGATAGAACGCAAATGTCAAAGATGTTTTTGGAATGCAAAGGGTTAAAATAGGTTCCGAAATTAAAAGTTGCATGTAGCAAAAAATAGACGGTAAAAATATGACATTTTATTTCGCTCAAAGTTTTGTAGCTAATAAAAATGCTCTAATGATGCTGATATTGTTGTTGACATAACGAAAGCCGCTACAAAAATATTAACTACTTGCCTCATACGGCGAATATGCGCCCGCAGAAAACCTGGTGATTTTGCGACGCAGTCCGATTTGAGTGCTCAGCATTTCGCTGTGAGATATCTGACTGAAACGTATTGAATTGTACATGTAAGATACTGTAATGTACGTCGATAAATTAAAACTTTAATTTTAATTTGTGTTTTATGGTTATACTTGACCATAATTTTTATTTTTCTCGAAACAAGGCGAAAAAGTGCTGAAATGGACTGTTCAGCCAAGCGGAATTTAAGGAAACGTACATTCGACAATAGAACAGACACATATGAAACAAATTGGAATATGACACTGTAAAGAAATTGTATTTAAAAAGGAGTACCTGAACCTATTTATTATTCTTAGAGTACAATTTCAGCGTAAGTGAGCGATGACGTACTCAAGTTTCAGCAACTGTACTTTCTGAAAAATGAGCAGTGTGATTTAATATTGCTAATCTTAGCTTTTGTTCAATCCATCTTAACAAAACGACCCGACAGAATTAAATTAGGTGTTCAGAAAGTGGTTTTCCACATTATTTCATGTCGATTGCTTAAATGGAAACTGAGTTATTACGACTTAATTATCTTACTTACCATTCTTTTGGCACATCTTTTTAACATCACTTATCTTTATAAATTATTTACGTTGACCTTGTAGCACAACGGATAAGACATTGGGCTGCGATCCCTGTGGACCTGGGTTCGATTTCCGGTAAGTCTTAATTAAATTGTCGATATTCATTGAAAGTGATTTATGAAGGCCGCCTATGTATACTAACATCTGCTCTTTTTTTCATTTTTGCCCATTGTACTTTGGTAATTTTACTTTTGTACATTTAGTATATGTTTTTTTCAAAATTGAAACTTATGTTTTCGGAGCTATGCTAAAAATCAAATGTACTCAAAAATGAGCAGATTTTATTTATGTTTGAGTGCTGATTTTTAACAGTGTCTCGACTAGAAGTCGTGAGAACAGTGCAAAAGGCTCACAAAGTGAGCCTCAAAAGAGCGTCGTTGCTGCAGCAGTGAATTCATGCTTTTCTGACGCTCGCAAACGCTTCTAGAAACGAGAGACAACGTAGAAAGCGTGAAGAGATTTGCACGGAATTCAAGAAGGTGTTACCCACTTGAGTTCGATATCACATGCTTTAAATCCTGAATAAGTAAAAATGCGTTACAGTTTTGAACTTGAATTCATAATCAATAACTCAAAAGAAAGGAACACTTCTTTGCTACAAGTTCAATAATATTCTGAGGTAAATTAACAAGATCTGATGCCAAGCCAGTGTTCACTCTAGGCGTTTTTTGAAGGGCGGTCCGCCCTGCCCGCCCTTTTTCCATCCTGATAGCGCCCTCATGCCCCTTTTTTCAAAAATGCCGCCCTCTTTTGAAAAAATTCCGCCTTTTTTGCCCTTTTCAGTCAAGCATAAGCGTCCTTGCTTCCCTAGCTGTCTTTAAAAAAGTTGTGCAATCGCGATGTGATTCCGCTTTATAATTTCGAGCACGGGGCATTTCCACGAATCCTATTGATTGCCTGTGCTCGCATATGAAATGCTAAGTTTTTTTTAAAAAAAGAAGATGGTTTGGGGCGAGGTTACAAGATTAGGCATTTTATTACCAAATTTTGGATTTAAGTAGCCTTTTCATCCGTTTTGGAAGGTGTCTGATTAGGGCAACTTATAGATTTAGTTTTTAAGGAAAATATTAATTTACGAAGTGTAATTTTTTTATTTTAAGTAGTATATTCATAAAGATACATCAATTTTGTATGGGCCACTCCTCTGAGATAGACCCTGAACCGTCAACAATAGCCCAATATGCAGCTCTAACGCAATATCAACCAACATTTGAAATTTATTTTTTGGTTTGGTCACGTGAACGATGTGCCAGCAGGTGGACACGCCCACCCCAAACTTTTTTTTAAGTGCCCTTTTAAAAACAGGGTGCCCTTTTATCGCCAACAGCGCCCTACCCCTTTTTATTTCTAGAGTGAACACTGTGCCAAACATTCGACACTATTAGGACAAAAGCCATTAACTAGAAATACTTTCTGCTAACTATAACCATGTACCGTAAACTATTTTTTTTGTATAAACTAAGATCATCTTTTTATTTTGCTTTGATAACTAGAAAATTATTTCTTATATATATTTTTTATATTCGTGAATTTTGATATTTTTGTTTTAATGAATATATTAAATAGTTTTAATTCATGCAAAAATGAAAATGCTTTCGATGACTTAAAATTTCAACAGTAATGATTGAATTAAAATGTCAGGATTAATTTAAAATAATTCATTAGTAATACGTTTTAAATTATTTGTCTTTTCAATTTATAGTTTCATTAAATGTTTCACTATTAGTATATTTAATTAAAAAACCTTAATACAAAATTATTTCTTTTATTTTTTCATTTAAATCCACTAAGAACATTTTTCTTGAATATGGTGCTTGAGATATTTTTTTAATCGAATTTTAATTCGATTAACGACTTTCTATAGAAATTCGATTACAGGAGGTGAATTTGGTACATCAACACAATTAATAGTTACTTTGTCAAAAGTTGAATAGAAAACTATAAATAAATTATTTTTGCAGTTATGCAGCATACAAATGTGAAATATTTACACTTAGTTTATATAAAACAATCATAACTTCTATGATTTGGAGTTAAACTTGAACAGATACCCATCGTAAAACTAATATATTCCTCAACTAGTTGATAATGAATTTCGTTTCAACTTCAAACATTTTTTTACAAAATAATTCTGATTCCCAGAATATTATGCAGGGAAAAATGATTATTAGAATTTCTAACAAAATTAAAGTAGCAAGTTAGCAACTAAGTTCTATTTGAATTCACTTCACTTCAATGAAAGAAACTTTTTCACTTAGTCTAACGATTCATAATTAAGAAAAAGGAACCACATTTGTGTCTAGAAACCGTCACAGAAAATGAAAAAAAGAAAAAAGCATTTTAAACTAGAAGCAATCTTCTTCAGAAGCAATCTTCTTTTCCTTCCGTTTATTTTAACAAATGACATCGGCGGCCATTTTTTTTTTTTTACTGTTTCGTTTTTCCCGCGCAGTCGAAAATTCAATTATCGTTTGCGCCCCGAACGTCCTTCAAGTAATTAGCATACGCTAAGTTCTAATCCTCAAAATGAGAGTGTGCCGACCAAAATGTCGTTTGTTAAGCAGTCAATTAGACTGACTAAACGCCGCAATGAATTATTGTTTCCTTTCGCGCCATGTGCTTATTTACTTTTTTTTTTTATTTTGTTCTATTTTTTTTTATCTGCTGTGGTCATTTTATTCTGACGCAGTTTGTAGAATACTCTGATAATTACTTTTTCCTCGTGCGTAATTTCTTTTTAGAAGGAAGGAAATCCAAGTTCTGTTCCATTTTTGACCGAAGTCTTTCACTGAGAATATTCGAAGTATTTACACGACAGTGCTTTTTCTAATAAAACGGTAGAACAAATTATGGAACAATAGACACAATGACCTGATGTCGAAATTAAATGGAATAGGATCGCTTTCGTATGGACACTACACATGACTTGGTGTCGAGAATAAAAAGCAGGAGGAAAAATAAAAACACGTGTAGCAGATTCCTCTATGATTGGTGTATAAAAACCAAGGTAGCTTTTATTCACCAATCAGAGAGACATCTGCTTCTTCCAGTATTTTAATCTGGATACCACGTTGTGAATAATTTCCATTGGAGAAAATAAATCAGATACTATACAATATACCACATGCTTTTGTTTTCTTTATGCAGTTGATGAAGTAATATGTATTAAGCCCATGCGAATCAAATAATGTACAATTTAACAGTATATTAATATAATATTTGCCGGTTCCAAATATTATATTCACCAATCATAGAGACATCTTCTTCCTCCATGCTTTTAATCTGGTTACCAGGTTGTGAACATAGAGTAATGATACAAATAGAGGAATAAAAATGCTGATTTCCGTGTGTGCATCATTGAAACCACGTGATTTGTGGAAATGCCAATTCATTCCTGCGCCAATATTACTTGACATGCCTTGGCGACTTTCAGAACTAAGCGAGATCGAAGTATTGTAATATGGTTTTGTGTTTAATTTTGTATTTAAATATCATTTTTTAAACGAGTGGCACAATTTAAGGGAGTTTAACAGATATATTAAAGATATTTTTCTTACTTTGTACTTTTTAAATAATTGCGCTACGTTTTTATGTAAAAAATTTACCATAAGCGAAGTTCTTTCAATTGTTATTTTGTATAGTTCAATAAGAACATATGAACAATAAAACCGGAGAAATATAAAGAGTTTCTATTTTTCGAGTATTGAACACAAAGAAACTTATATTTTCGTTTCGTTAATGAAGAGGAATTTTGTAGCGCAAATTGTATAAAAATAAATAAATGCCTACATATATGTTAAGAAGTTGAATACGGACAGAACGCCTTATCACCAAAAAGAAGAAACTGCACCAAATTTGGAACTCCTGCAGATGTCTGAACGCCAAATGTGGCAGCGCTAAAACCATGTGATGGTTTTTCTTTTCAATATTGACACCGCGGCCTTACGAGAGTCTGGTATTGAAGGCGCTCTCTATTTAATATTACAACTCTCTGGTTGTGAATAGTTTCCATTGGAGAAAATAAATCAGTTACAATACACGTTTTTGTTTATGCAGTTGATGACGTCATGCGTATTACGCCCGTTCGAATTAAACATTGTTCTATTCAACAGTACATTAATATAACATTGTCAGTTTCAGGCACATTTTGATGATCGACGATTTTCCTGCTTCACACTTCCGAAAATCAATAAATCAATTATTTAACATATGAAATTAGAACATTTAAATTATAATATCATAAAACTTTTCATTCGTAATTCCTCGGCATATACTTAAAGAGTATATCAAAGTTCTGTTCGCAGTATGAAAATTTAAATAATTTATCCGACATATGAATTTTGATTTAGGGTTGTTGAGATAGAAATGTTGTTGTTATTTTGTCGCGAAAGTTGGTTGGTTGGTTAATTAACGTCGCACTAGAGCTGCACAGTGGGCTATTGGCGACGGTTCGGGGCCTATCTCGAAGGAAAGACCCGGGAACGATGCCTCGTATTTTTGAACCATGGTCAGATGACGAGGACAAGACCTGAGCTGGCACCCAACGCCTTCAATAGACGTCGGGACTTTGGACCCCGATCAGGTGTATCGTGCACCAGTCCCGTATACACGCCGATAATTTTTGTGGATGTTCTGGACGACATTCTAGTATTTTGGTAGCGAAGTTGGCAACCCTCCGATCACAATATCACTACTTTTTTACTATTCTTTAGTCTAGTCCTCGCACAGGTTCGAACTGTGATTCCTTTGATTCGCAGCCGACGCCTTTATCCACTGGGCTATCCGGCCCCCTTGTCGTGAAAGCCCCCTTGTCGTTAAAAATAAGTATTCAGAAATACGTAGAATCCAATAATTTTTGAGTACTTTCGATGAACATCATGGTTTTGAATACATAAATTTCAATTTTGAAAAAGACATGTACTAAAAAATGAGGACAAAAAGAAAAATACAATAAAAAGAACAGATACTAGCCTACATAGGCTTTCTTCACAAATCCATTTCAATACAACCCACAATTACAACTAAGACTTATCGGGAATCGAAACCAGATGCTCACGCACCGCAGTCCAGAGCCTTACCGTTAAACTACCAGGGCAACTTAAAGAAGTTACAAACAAAAGAAATGTTAAAAAGGTGTGCCAAAATAATGAGAAGTTAGATAATTGAGTTGTAATAACTTAGTTTCCATTTAAGCAATCGACATCAAATAAATGTTGAAAACCCATCTTTTGAACAACTATTTTATGTTTGTTAAGATGGCTCAAACAGAAGCGGATATCAGCAATATTAAATCAAACTGCTCATTTAAGAGAAAGTACGATTACTTAAATTTGAGCACGTCATCGCTCATTTACGATGCAACTTGGAAGAAAGAAAAACAATTAAGTTCAGGTACTTATTTTCAAGTACCTTTTTTTTTTAACAGTGATGATTTAAACTTCCCTCTGTACGTGAATGTGGACGGTACCCAGCAAAAAAAGTCAGCATAAAACCTTCATCAACATTTTGAAATTGAAGGTTTTATGCAGGAAAACTGCAGTTTTTTTGAAGATCTATAAAATTAAAGGTTTTTGTTACAATATCCTTCAAAAAACCTGTAAAAAACCTTCATAAAAACCTGCAAATACCTTCATAAAAACCTGCAAAAAACCTTCAATTTTTAATCATGAAGGGAAAATGCTGATATTTTAAAGGTTTTATACAGGAAAATTAAAAACTTCAAAAAAACTGCAGTTTTTTGTTTCAATATCCTTTTATAAAACCTTCAAAAAACTTTCAATTTGACAATTTTGATGAAGGTTTCATGCTGACTTTTTTTTGCTGGGTAGGTAATCGTAACGTGCGTAAAGTGTTTCACTCGCGATTTCTCCTAATCAGAACGAATTAAGAAATCGGAAAACTACCCACTTACAATTGTTTTGTCCCGTTCAATCTACCGCAATCACTGCGCTCCATATCGCTCTCATGACAACTCTTATTAGCTCATTAATAATTCTCATTGGAAAACACCGCTCAAGCCCCCCCCCCCCCCCCTCAGGGGATAATACATACCAACCACCTTTCTCGCATACTAAACGCTGACCAATCGGCGTCGCTACAGATTCAACTATACCACAAGGGGTCGTTCATTCATTGCTTAAAGTTTTTTTAAACCTTTTTTTTCACTGTTAAATATGAATTCTCATTTTTTTGGGAAACTTTCGCCAGTCCTTACGAAACAGATACCAGCCGCCCAGCAAAAAAAGTCAGCATAAAACCTTCATCAAATTTTGAAATTGAAGGTTTTTATGCAGGAAAACTGCAGGTTTTTTGAAGATCTATAAAATTAAAGGTTTTTGCTTCAATGTCCTTCATAAAAACTGCAAAAAACCTTCATAAAAACCTGCAAAAACCTTCAATTTTTTTAATCATGAAGGGAAAATGCAGATATTTTTAAGGTTTTATGCAGGAAAACTTAAAACTTTAAAAAAAACTGCAGTTTTTTGTTTCAATATCCTTTATAAAGCCTACAAGAAACCTTCAATTTGACAATTTTGATGAAGGTTTCATGCTGACTTTTTTTGCTGGGTGGATGCTCCGATTAAATATTCTGTCAAACTAAGGAAGTATATGTAATTCACCCATGTTTCTTTTAACATTTATTTTTTTATCTATTCCAAATAAATTCTCTTTTCCCATTATGATATTCTAAATGCCTATTCAGATTATCGATCTCACGCTAATCAAATTCCATTTTTCTGAGCTATAGTTCTGACACTCAGTTCCATATCCTTATATGGTCATTGGAATACGTGTGAACCTAACTTTATTTTCACGTTGGCAACAACCTTTCTTGGAGAATCTTAGTAATCAGAGCATTCTTAACTCAATATTCAAATATGTAAGTTCTGTGCTTCTGCGTTCCTGGCTTTTTATCCGCTTTCTCCAAAAGAAGTTGAATTAATCAACTTGAAAACTTTATAACGAATCTTGGACTTTATCAGCATAATCCATTGCATAATTTCTTATATAATAAACGAAACAATATAAATGTATGTCACAAAATTTATTTCGTTAAATATGAGGACGATTTTTAATAAAAATCGCCGACTCGGCTTGAACCAAGGATCTCTTGGTCAAAGCCTTAAAAGATTTTATGAATTGTTGTAATACACATAGAAAAACAAAAGTTTAAAGATTCTTGTTTCATCAAAAGTCAAGTAATTCAATGACAAAACGATTGTCAAAACTCTCATAAATTAGAGTGTATTTTCTGAGAATGTTTCTATTTGTATGTTATGCTTTTCTTAATATGAAAAATAATAATATTTTTTTCGTTCAAAAATTTTCTAACAAATTTCTGAATTTATTAATATTTAACTTTTATCGGAATGTAAGATACCATATTTAAAAACGTTATATGAGATTTTCTAATATGTCACTTAAAAATTTAAATATCATTCATATTATGTTGAAATTGATCAGCGAAGAATATACAAGCTATACTTATATCTGCTATTACTTTACCCATAAAAATTTTAATGCTGAGGAAAAATTTAAAAAAAAATTGTAATATTTTAAATTTTATTCAAACGTAAGAATAACGTTCTAATAGATCTTAATTAAAAAATGGTATTATTTGTTTGGGATAAAATGTATTGTGGAAGTTTTGGGAACTTTGAATCTTCCTTGTAAAGTTTTGTACAATAGACGTAATGTGTAAACATTTTTAAATGACGATTTATAACCTTTTGAAGGTCGTATAACTATATAAAAACCAAACAAATAAACTATATATTTGCTATAGTTGTAACCACTGATTATTCAAGTAATTTGTATCGCCTTTTAAGTATTTTTTTGACATTTGTATATGAAAAATCTTAGTGAATATTTTTAAGAAACTCGCGTATTTTTCAATTTCGTTAATTCACATATTTTTAAAACTTCCATTTAATTATTTTTTTGTCGTTTCAAAACCACATGCGATTAATTTTTCGTTAAGATATTTGTGAAATATTTAATGCAAAACATTACCTCACGTATTTATTTCGACCCCAAAAGCCCTTTTAAGAGTCAATTTTTAAAATAAGCAATATTTGAAATTGCTCTTATTTTTGACGAAATGAATTACTTAAAATAAAATGACAACATTAATTTCCTTAGTTTGATAAAATAATTAATTAGAGACACTTGTTCCTTTAAAAAAAAATTCTTTAATAAAATAATCTTAAAAAAAAACGACTTTAAGAAAAATGCCCTGAAAAGTAAAAAAAGAATTCTTAAATTTATGAACGAATTGAATTTTTTTTTAATATCAATTTTATACTTAATACAACGTTTTGAAATCGGCGCCAAAATTTATGTACGTTATTTGTAAATTGACACAAACTTCTAAAAGTTGTAATAAGTATAAAATTGATATTAAATAATTAAATTTTTCAATTTGTTCGTAAAATTTAAAATTATATTTGTCTTTTCAGCGCATTTTTCATATAGCCGTTTTTTCTGTTTTTAAAAAGAATATTTTATTTTCCCTCTTTGGTTTCTAATTTAGCAAGAGGCTTCGGGCCCTACTGTTATTCACCGGGAAAGTCAAGTTGTTACTCACTTTCTAACACGCCACGGATAGTATATTTTGAGAATATCCAGTTAAGCCGGGTAAACGAAATTTCATTGTTGTATAACCTTTTTTAGACAATGAAAATGTTTTGAAATCTGAAAAATGTTTTTAAAAAAAGTCCAGTTAATAAGGTTAATAAGGTATAATTCCAGGTATTTTGAGATAAAAGAATGGCAGCAACCAATTACTTTTTGCATTTTTTACCAAAGTGAAATTTTTTCTTTCCAACAAAAAAAAAATGCGAAATCAGACAGTATTTGTTTTTAAACTGTCCGTTTAATTGAACATTCCGGATATTTAAATGCCGGATAAGCATATTTTTTTTCATGCTCAACAAACAATTCCTAATATCTGAATTTGACAGATAGTTTGAACGAACATACATTAAAAAAAATACATAACAATTGAATTGACAAAATCTCTTTTTTTGGCGCGCATCTGAAATAGGTTGGCGGGTTTTTAAGTCAATTAAAAGTGAGTACTAATTTTTAAGAGTATAATGGCAGACTTGAATTTGCCCAAACGAAAGCTTTCTGAAAACCAGTTACTCGAGTTTCAATTTCTTTATGCAATGGATCTCTCAACCAGTGCAATTATGAGACGCCCCCTTTTATCGTGGCAAAGCCCTCCTGCGTGACAGACCGAAACCCCTCCGGGGGCCCTGCGAAACCCGAGCCTCCACAAACGCTCGATTCTATCGCCCACACTCGATAGTTACACATTCACAACTCATTCCGACATGCAAAAGCGATTTAAATTAGGAATTCTTCGAAGCGAGAGCCCGAGCGTGAGGGTGGCCAGATCGCCAGCACACCTGGTGACGACGGGTGCTGAATATTGATGCCACGCGACAACTCAACTCCGCTATGATTTCGTTCCACGCGCGCTCTGGCGGCATGATTCGAATTTCATTAAAGAGTAATGAGGACTAAATACGGGCGATTTTCCTGAAAGTCCTTCCCTCGCTGCAGGGGCCGTTGCTGTAGACTGGGCATGGGATGGGGCTGTAATTGTTCAGCAGTGGTCATTGTTTAGTTGAACCTCATGGTTATTTGTATCCGGTTATTAGCTAGAAGTAAATTGTGTTCTTAGATAAGAGACGGATGGTAAGTCCCAGGGTCTCCCTTAAAGTGTGCGACGTGTGCCCCCGCACAGGGCTCCCGCTCTTATGGAGAGGATTCGCGCACATAAAAGAAAAACGAAAAAAATGACCAAGTGACCCGAACGTACAATATCCTTCCGGAAGACGGAGCGTACTGCCAGTAGGTCTTATCCTTACGATCATAAAGATCTGTTTCCTTCATTCTAGATCGAGATAGACCCGAGCCGTCGCCAATAGCCTACTGTGCAGCTCTAGTGCGGCGTTATTTAACCAAACCAAACCTTCATTCTGACAGAATTTCCTGTATTTTAAGGAAAAGTAAAGTAGTGATTTTGTGATCAGAGGGTTGCCAGCTTCGCTACCAAAATACTAGAATGTCGTCCAGAACATCCCCAAAAATTAACGGCGCGTATACGGGACTGGTGCACGATAAATTTGATCGGGGTCCAAAGTGCCGACGTCTATTGAAGGCGTTGGGTGCCGGCTCAGGTGTTGTCCTCGTCATCTGATCATGGTTCAAAAATACGAGGCATCGTTCCCGGGTCTTTCCTTTGAGATAGGCCCCGAACCGTCGCCAATAGCCAAATGTGCAGCTCTAGTGCGACGTTATTTAACCAAAACAAACCAAACTTTACGATCATAAAGATGATTTTCCTTCTTTCTGTTTGAAAGTCCTCTATTATCACAAGAAGATTCAGAAGTTCTGAATTAGCGTAAAAAAATAGCTTAAACACTGAAAAAAAAAGTTCTTAAACATGAGTACTTTTTGAACAGTACCTACTTTTTGAACCTACTAGTTTTTCTTTGAGTACAATTGCATCGTAAATGAGCAATAATATACTCAAATTTAACTATCCGTACTTTCTCAAAATGAGCAGTGTGGTTTAATAACGCTAATCTCAGTTTCTGTTCAAGTCATCCTAACAAAGAGTTATGACAAATTTAAAATAGTTGCTCAGAAGTTGAGTTTCCACATTATTTGATGTCTATAGTTTATATGAATTTTAATTTGTGTTTTATGGTTATACTTGACCATAATTTTTATTTTTCTCGAAACAAGGCGAAAAAGTGCTGAAATGGACTGTTCAGCCAAGCGGAATTTAAGGAAACGTACATTCGACAATAGAACAGACACATATGAAACAAATTGGAATATGACACTGTAAAGAAATTGTATTTAAAAAGGAGTACCTGAACCTATTTATTATTCTTAGAGTACAATTTCAGCGTAAGTGAGCGATGACGTACTCAAGTTTCAGCAACTGTACTTTCTGAAAAATGAGCAGTGTGATTTAATATTGCTAATCTTAGCTTTTGTTCAATCCATCTTAACAAAACGACCCGACAGAATTAAATTAGGTGTTCAGAAAGTGGTTTTCCACATTATTTCATGTCGATTGCTTAAATGGAAACTGAGTTATTATAACTCAATTATCTTACTTCCCATTCTTTTGGCACACCTTTTAATATGTATTCTGTTTATAACTTCTTTACATGTTTGTTGTTTCTTTTGTCTACTCTAAAAAGTTATGTTTATAACTTCTTCCAGTGAAACGGGTAAGGCACTGGACTATTGTGCCTGTGGATTTGGGTTCGATTCCTGGTAAGCATTTCTTGCAAAATTGTCGATGTTTATTAAAAGTTATTTATAAAGACAGACTATGTAGGCAAGAAACTGTTCTTTTTATTAATTGTACTCATTTCTGAAATTGAATCTTATGCATTCGTAGCCATTCTAAGCAACGAATGTAATTCAAAATGAGTAGACTTTACTTATTTTCCAGTACCAATTTATAACAATGTACAGACAACTGATTCAAAAATTGCATCATAGTAGTCTGAAAAGATTCTTACAGTAGAGCCCATACTCTCCTTTTTTTGCGGTTTGGGGGATGCGCTCCAGGAATGGGGTCTGCATAGGTAGGAGAAGGGTGGGGGGGGGGAGAGATGTTGGGGATGATATTACTCCCTTAGCCCTGCCCGGATCACAATAGAGGTTTCCTGTCAGTATTGCAATGAAGAGGGATGGAAGAGAAAGCGCATAGGAGAAAAATCCGGAGCTAGCGTTCGTGAGACGATCAGTTTTTCGAGAAAAATCCGTTGTTATCGTTATTGAGATGATCAGCTTTGGGATAAAAATCCCAGAGAGCCGTTCTAAGGGTTAAACAATAGGTGTATTTGGAACTATATCCGATTACTACGGTATTTTTTTACTTCTTACAGAATGTCTAATTTTTATTAAAAATTTGATTTAAAAATTTAGGATAGTAGAATAATTTGCTCTCACAATAATTTTATCTCCAGATTGGATTCGCAACTTGACGGTTTTGTTTCTATCGAAATTCATGTCCATGTATTTTAATGCAGAAAAATACAAAGGGAAGAATAATTAAACAAATATAACAAACATTCGTATGTGTTATATGATAAATTTTTTAGAAATTATTTGCTAACAGTGTTTAAAGGAAACAAACGTGAAAAAAGAGTAATTCATAAAATTTCTGTTTATTTAGGAAATATAAAGAGTTTCAGACATGACAAAATCTACGTAGAATAAAAACCTTCCTTTTTAATTGTGTGTCATTATTTTAAAATTACTGCATTGACTTTACACAAATTTTATTTACATAATTTAATTACTGAAAAACTTTTAACCATTTTATTAGCCCTTTGCTGAACTTTTTCTAACTACTAAATGTACTTTTTCAGATATGGTAACCAAAACTGTGCAGTATACTATAGATGGGGCCTTACTAAACTTCTGTACAAGGCAAGATTATATCCTTAGATTTTTATGGAAAACTTTTCCTGATGTACCCGAACATTCTATTAGCTTTCTTGCTAGCTACTGTACATTGAGGAACCGTTTTATAAGTTTTCTTAGGGTAGGGGCAGAGGGTAAAAGTTAAAAATAAATTTACACTGTTAAAAATAGGTACTTAAAAATAAGTGAAATGTACTCATTTTTGATTACTTTCGATGTTTCTCATAGCTCCGAATACATAAACTTCATTTTTGAAAAATACATGTACTCAAAAATGAGTAAAAATGAATGACTACATAGGCTACTTTCATAAATCACTTTCGATAAATATCAACAATTACAACCAAGACTTACCGGGTTTCGAACCCAGATTCTTACCCACCGCAGCCCAGTTCCTTATCCGTTGTACTACAAGGACGAGGTGAAGAAGTTATAAACAGAAGAAATGTTAAAAAGGTTGCCAAAAGAATGAGAAGTAAGGCAATTGAGTTGTAATAACTCAGTTTCCATTTAAGTAATCGACATCAAATAACGTGGAAAAGCATCTTCTGAACAACTATTTTAAGTTTGTCAGGTCTCTAAGATGTCTGGAACAGAAGCTGACATTAAAAATATTAAAACACCCTCCTCATTTTGAGAAAGTACAATTACTTAAATTTGAGCTCATTTACGATGTAATTGTAGTCAAAGAAAAACGAGTATATTCAGGTAGACATTTCTAAGTACCTTTTTTTTTGTGTAGGAAATGTTCTTAAGTAAGATATCTTTATTTGATCGCCGTCTAAACAGCTTCATAAGCCATGACTAAAAAATATTTTCGAATGGTAAATAAACCAATTTTATTTAATTTTAAAGAAATTTCCGCAGAGTTAAAAGTGGAAGATTATTCTTATGAAAGCTGAACCGTCTAAAATATAATCTTCTGCAAACCAGGAGTTTGAAGTAATTAGAAAACCAATTACACATCAGAATATTTTATTACAAAATATAAATGGTTGAAAATAGTTACACGTTTATGTATCCGGAGTTATTATTTTCGTGAAAGTAATTGTATATACAATTTTGTGTATGTGAATTATAATAAATTAATAACTTTTCAATAACCTTTTGCGAATTGTAAATTAAACATTCTTGATAATTTATTTCAATTAAATGTTTACAACATTAAGGATCTCGTTACTAAGATTTGTGACAAAAGGTGTTACATTATTTTTTATAAAGCTCAAAATGGAGTTGGCATTAGAGACAAAAACTTTAAACATAGTTTTCCAGAAATCCTCTCTTTATTGAGTTTGCCTTCGTATCCGAAGTGCCTCACATAAGGTTGTAAATTTTTTTTCTTGAATTCGACCTTTTAAATGTGTAAAAATAATAATGAACATAAGGCTTTTTATTGGGTTTGCCATAGATTGAATATTATTGAACATTTATTGAACAATACATGAAAGTTTTCGAGTTTCCTAAGGCATGACCGAACAACGCAAAAAACGTTGAATAAATATATATAACAATCGTTGAATAAACTAACAAACGTTGAATAAACAAATATAATAAAATATACGAAATTTAATATAACAATTATATTTCATCAATATTACAGATGCAATGAGTATACTCAACATGCCTCATATAACATGCCTTCAGTTAATAGGATATTTCAGATTATATGGCAGATTTTAATAAGGTTTTTTAACCAATATTTCAAATATATTAACTAAAATCTCTGAAGAAGCAAAAACTTTAAAGACATTTTTCTAGAAAACTTCTTATGTTGAGTACACTTTTCGCATCTGCAGTGTCTCATATTCGTTGTTTCTAAAACTTGAATGAAACGAAAAATGCTTTTGTTTAGTATAATACAGTGCCGAATAGTTAGTCCGATATTGAAAATAGCTTCAAGTGTGTGAACACCATTACAAGGCTATTTAAACTTTTGCACCAAAATATTCAATTCAGATTTCTGATAATTCATTAACCGTATATTCTTCATATTTTAGGTATTTACAAAACAAAATGTCTCCTCTCTGCAGTAGAGTGTTTACAATCTATGTTTGGTCCATCCGTCAGCAAGAAGATTAATGTGTTTTGATCAAAGATTGGAAACAGTTTTCAGCAAAATAAAGAAAAACAATACACTTCAAGCTTTCGCATTGCATTTTCTGCTTAACTCACGGAACGCTATCAATCAATTTTTCGCCAAATATCCCGCCCATTCCCGAAATAAACTTTAAATGAAATAAGTTTTGTACTCAGGAAATAAAAAAGTTTAATAGAAGAGTGATTCATAAAAAAAATTATTATCGAACACATTTTTTTCAGTTTTTTTTATTCGAAGAGTTTGAAATTCTTCAAAGAACTTCTATTATATTTCGTATAAAAAAGTAAACAGACCAATACTGAAATAATGCTAGAATATTTGGTGTATTAAATAGATTATAAATATCTAATTAAAAATTAAGTACTTTAGTTTTAGAGCAAAAAAAAACGTTACACATACATTTTAGAATTATATGAAGTAAAATAAAAAATATGTTTTTTAGAAATGTTTACAAACATTTTACAGATAAAAATGAAATACATAAAAGGCAATGATTTTTTAGAAATTGGTGTAATCAGCTGTAATAATAGTAATAATAGGTGAATGATAACTTTCTTTCAAATATTGATATAGATTTCAATGTACTACAAATATTTATTTAAGTATTGAAGAGGTAAATAACAGAAGTGGTTAACTAACATTCTTGAAAAAAATCTAATTTTGATGTAGATGAAAACTTTAAATACATATACGTCTTCCCACACAATTATATTTATCTGCTTGATTTATTTGGGCAGATATAAAGTAGAAAAAAGTATATGTTTCATTTGTAATGGTTCGATTTAATAAACTTAAATGCCAAATGTGCGAAAACGCGCCAATTTTGTTAACCTACCAACACTAATCACGCTGACGGACGATGCATAGGAAAAAGGTTTCTAAAGGAAATGTCATATCTACTTGAAACTTGGCATACTTGCGGATACAAAATTTATTTTTTGTTTATTTACGTTGGTCATTAATAACTATTCGGATTTTTTTGTGAAATTTAAGAGTTTTATAGAAAAAAAAAATTTGAAAAGCCCCTAAAATTATTAGTAGTAGAATATTCTAATTGAAATACGTAATAGTATCTTTTATTTTTTACAGTCCGCCGTTTTAACCCTTTGAACTCTTTACGTTTTCCGTTCTTTCTACTGAACAGTTTTTCATCCTTATGTTATTTACCCTAGAATTTGTTATGCTTATAGAAAAAAGAAACCTCTTTTGGATCTGCAAAAGAACGATTTGAAAAAAATATCGATGTTTTTTAAACACAAGATTATGCTGTTCTCGTTTATTTTAAAGAACAGGGAACCAAAAGAACGAGTCGTTATGTTGTCGCCTGAGAAGCGTTAACGGAGTGCAAAGGGTTAATTTGGCCTGTATAAGGAACGAGTGAAACTGCTGTGATGTAATAGAAAGGGGAAAAAATACTGTGCCTTAGCCTGGTCAGAAAGAAACATGGATAGGTCGTCAAAAAACATTCAGGAATCGAAGGATATATAAGATGATACGTCTGATTGTTCATTTCCCTACTCACGCTTTGTATGTGTTATGCTATATTTCAAGATTTACAAGAGAATCGGTGCGCAATTTCCTATTGAACGAGCCAACATTTATGTCAATCGTGCTATTTTGGAAGTTGACTGCCAAGAAATGAAGTCCGAAAACATATTTCCGAGATAAGAGCTTTTAAAGTTTGCAACTCGCCTTGGTTATAATGTTAAATGGAATGACATTTAATTTATTATAGTTTGGTTTGGTTTGGTTAATTAACGTCGCACTAGAGCTGCACAGTGGGCTATTGGCGACGGTTCGGGGTCTATCTCGAAGGAAAGACCCGGGAACGCATACACAATCACACACACATTCATACATGCACCTCGTTATTTTAGAGCTATGGTTAGATGACGAGGAAACACCTGAACTGGCACCCAACGCCTTCAATAGGCGTCGGGACTTTGGACCCCGATCAGATTTATCGTGCACCAGTCCAGTATACACGCCGTAATTTTTGCGGATGTTCTGGACGACTTTTCTAGCATTTTTGTAGCGAAGCTGGCAACCCTCTGATCACAAGATCACTACTTTTTTACGTCAAGTTCATCGTGCGGATTCGAACCACCAATCTTTGGATTAGTAGCTGAACGCCTTAACCGCTCGGCCACGGAGGCCTCTTTAATTTATTATAGGCTAAACTATTAAACTAGAACCCATACCATACCATTTGACCGAATGATAATCGAGCTAGTAATACTCTGATTACCAGTTGAGCGCTTTTATCTGGACTTGACGAAGAAATGTAAAACATTAGAGATATTGCGATCGGAGGGTTGCTGACGTTGCTACAAAAACACTAGAAAGTCGTCCAGAACATCCAACAAATTATACCGTCGTGTAAAAGGGACTAGTGCGCGATAAATCGGATCGGGGTCCAATGTCCTGACGCTTATTGAGGTTGCGTCGGGTGTCAGCTCAGGTGTTGTCCTCGTCATCTGACTATGGTTCAAAAATATGAGGCGTCGTCCAGGGTCTTTCCTTTGAGATAGACCCTGAACCGTCGCCAATAGCCCATTGTGCTGCTCTAGTGCGACGTTAATTAGTCAAACCAAACTCGTCTGCATTTCGGTTTGCCTGGATTGGGTCTCTCAGACACACCGCGACCTCTGCTGTGTTCACCCTCTAATGTTCACGAAGGCCTCCGTGGCCGAGTGGATTAAGGCATCAGCTGGGAATCTGAGGGTTCCCGGTTTGAACCTGTGCGACCTGTTTGGTTTTGTTAATTAACGTCTCACTAGAGCTGCACAGTAGGCTATTGGCGACGGTTCGGGGTAAATCTCGAAGGAAAGACCCGGGAACACATACACATTCACACACACACATTCATACATGCAACTCGTTAATTTAGAACCATGGTCAGATGACGAGGAAACACCTGAACTGGCACCCAACGCCTTCAATAGACGTTGGGACTTTGGACCCCGATCAGATTTATCGTGCACCAGTCCCGCATACACGCCAGTATAATTTGTTGGATATTCTGGACGACTTTCTAGTAATTTTGTAGCGAAGCTGGCAACCCTCCGATCGCAAGATCACTACTTTTTTACTTTTCTCTGTCAAGTCCATTGCACGGATTCGAACCACCAATCCTCTTATTAGTAGCTGAACGCCTTACCAATTGAGCAACTGGGGCTCTGGAAAAATTGGACATCCCTGGATGTGATATCACGTCCATGAGTGCCAGAGAGTTAACAGCCAACTCGCTCATTTGTCACAGAGTTACAGTGTCGGCATGGATCACCCTAAAAGAATAACATACCGATTTTACGCTTATTCCTCATATGGCTTATTTAAAAAAAAAATTCACGTCAAAATATTTCGCTCCACTTCAGAGAGCCCCAGTTGCTCAGTTGGTAAGGCGTTCAGCTACTAATCAGAGGATTGGTGGTTCGAATCCGGGAAATGGACTTGACATAGAAAAGTAAAAAAAGTAGTGATCTTGCGATCGGAAGGTTGCCAGCTTCGCTACAAAAATACTAGAAAGTCGTCCAGAATATCCAACAAATTATACTGGCGTGTATACGGGACTGGTGCACGATCAATCTGATCGGGGTCCAAAGTCCCGACGTCTATTGAAGGCGTTGGGTGCCAGTTCAGGTGTTTCCTCGTCATCTGACCATGGTTCTAAAATAACGAGGTGCATGTATGAATGTGTGTGTGAATGTGTATGTGTTCCCGGGTCTTTCCTTCGAGATTGACCCCGAACCATCGCCAATAGCCCACTGTGCAGCTCTAGTGCGACGTTAATTAACAAAACCAAACCAAACCGCTCCACTTCAGCTATCACAACAGGTTGTGGAAAGATTTCCCCCGTGCAATCAACCCAAAAACCGCTAATGAAACCTCTAGGAAACAGATTTCCATCAGGGGTGCCTATTTGCGGTAAAATATTCTCGCCTCCCCTTTTTTCCTTTGATCAAGACCGATTACCGACAGCTAACAGAACGACGAGCCTCCGTTTCAGGAATGCATGAGCTGGGGCGTGCCGTGACACTCGGCATGAATCCACGCCACATCCGCACGACACTGGGCTCGATGACGGAGTACGCCACTGCACGGAAGGATCTAAATTTATGCCGTTTTAATAATTATTCAGATTTCCCTGAAAAGGACCCTTTTTTATTGTTATTTGTCTACACGTAACGCTGGGCTCGTAGCCCAAGAGATCTTATAAAATTCGCTTGAATAACCGTTTTTGTTTGCAGTCGTTTTCGCTGCGTCAAGTTCGTGCTTTGAAATGTCACTGCTTGAGAAGTTTTGCTGTGTGAAAGTTGAGTCTTAATTCTTAACTTTTAATGATGCGAGGAAATGTATGTTAATAAGTTCATTTTTTCGAGCAATCATTCTTCATTGGAAGGGAAGTTATGTGTGTGGTGTTGAAAATGTATGTAAAAGTCTTTTGAAAAATTTATTTCTGGTTACAAAAGGTTTTCTTTGTTTAGTTTAAAATAATTAATGCTTGTGTTTCGTTATTTTCACGCTAGGAAATGATTGATTAGTGGTATGAATATAATCCGTCATCTAAACATGGGTGGTGATATGATATATGGGATTAGAAGACTTAATTATGTGATTAATACTTTAGACTAATACTTAAGACTTAAGGTTAATATTTAAGATTGATACTTAAGACATAATATTTCAAATTAATACTTAAGACTTCAGATTAATACTTAAGACTTCAGATTAATATTTAAGATTAATACTTAAATCTTAAATAATAATCTTAAATATTAATCTTAAATATTAATCTTAAATATTAATCTTAAGACTTAAGATTAAGATTAATACTTAAGACTTAAGATTAATACTTAAGACTTAAGATTAATACTTAAGACTTAAGATTAAGACTTAAGATTAAGACTTAAGATTAAGACTTAAGATTAAGACTTAAGATTGATACTTAAGACTTAAAATTAATACTTAAGACTTAAGATTAATACGTAAGATTAATATTTAAGATTAATACTTAAGATTATTACTTAAGATTAAGACTTAATTAGCGATTAGAAGGTGGCGATATGATATATGCGGTAAGAAGTTTTAAATATTGTATGACAGTTCAGACAAATGAGTTATTTAAATTATACTTGCACTTCAAAAACGTCTGTATGACATATTTTTTGTCTACAGAATAATTACACACGTTCTTGCTTTCCCGCCCCCAAATTCTTTGAGGCAACCAGATGACAAAAATAATCAGGTTTTTAAGTTACTAAAAAAACAAGTTACCGAAATATTGTATCATTTTAAAATAAAAAATGTATTCATTTTGTAGGACGGAGAACAAGAGAACATATCGATATTTTGTCGCCTTAACTTTTTACATACATATGGGCGGGCTGACTGGCTGGCTGGCTGCTAAGTAGTATATGTCCCAAACCATATTTCCAAGATAAGAGCGTTTTAAATTTGCAACTGGCCTTGGTTACAATGGTAAATTTCGTTAGGAAAATCCTGTCAAAAATAATGCACTTACTTTGCCAGTTTTTCAGTTTTTTCCTATGATGTTCGCCGTTCGTGGGTTTTTTAGCTTTTCTGCTATGCACCTTCAGCATGTAAACAAACAGGAGCTCTTTTCACTTCTCATCAAATAATATTTCCATCTTCACATATCGAAATGGATTTATTTTTACTGGTTTGGTTTGGTTTGGTTAATTAACGTCGCACTAGAGCTGCACAGTGGGCTATTGGCAACGGTTCGGGGCCTATCTCGAAGGAGAGCCTTGGGAACAATACCTCGTATTTTTTTAACCATGGTCAGATGACAATGACAACACTTGAGCTGGCACCCGATGCAACCTCAATAGGCGGCAGGACGTAGGACCCCGATCAGTTGGTTTGCTTGGTTTTGTTAATTAACGTCGCACTAGAGCTGCACAGTGGGCTATTGGCGACGGTTCGGGGTCAATCTCGAAGGAAAGACCCGAGAACACATACACATTCACACACACATTCATACATGCAAATCGTTATTTTAGAACCATGGTCAGATGACGAGGAAACACCTGAACTAGCACCCAACGCCTTCAATAGACGTCGGGACTTTGGACCCCGATCAGATGTATCGTGCACCAGTCCCGTATACACGCCAGTATAATTTGTTGGATATTCTGGACGACTTTCTAGTATTTTTGTAGCGAAGCTGGCAACCCTCCGATCGCAAGATCACTACCTTTTTTGCTTTTCTATGTCAAGTCCATTTCCCGGATTCGAAACACCAATCCTCTGATTAGTAGCTGAACGCCTTACCAACTGAGCAACTGGGGCTCTTATGGCGATTGAGCCATGTGTATTGGATGCATAACATGGCTGTTTTTCTACAGCTAGTAGCCAATTTATGAGGACTCCCAGCCACGTGCCATGGTTGTTTTTCTTTTCATGTAGTGTTGTATTTAATTTTGTGCTGGATAATTATTTTATAATAAACTCTTATATGAACTTTTATTTAATAACCGAATTCTTTTATTTAAAGTAGGCTTAAGTTTACGGAAGTTTTGCATTTAAACTTTTAAAACTCTGCTAGTGACGTTTCGCAATTGCAACAAATAGAATAACAAGCAAATCTTATGGTTCAAAAATACGAGGCATCGTTCCCGGGTCTTTCCTTCGAGATAGGCCCCGAACCGTCGCCAATAGCCCACTGTGCAGCTCTAGTGCAACGTGAATTAACCAAATCAAACAACCAAATCGTTGTTGCCTGGTAATGAACAATGATGTTAGCTTATTTTCGGATTGTTGTGATTTATACCACTTGACTTATATCACAATCAGGTTTATACGAAAAATTTGATTTGAAATAACACAAGAAAGAGTCTGTCTGTGGACTGCTGAGCACCTAGTTTTTTGTGCATAAAAGGCTTTAAAATTTTATATAAGTATTTTTTATCTTCAAAATGTTCACCTGAGGCTGGGATTTGTAAAATTCTATTTAGTTTTTTTTAACGATTTTATCAATTTTTTTAGGTACTTCTCTTCTAAACGGCCTCGAATAGTCGCCAAGCGAAAGTTTGTCGTCGTATTGATTATTTACAATTTTAATGTTGCCACTCACAAAATAAAGTGTTAAAAACAGTCGTAAATATGATTTACGATTAGATGACGTCAAAAAGTAAACTCTAAAATACAAAAGACAATAAGTCGCACTTAACCTGTGCAATTGGCTATTAGTTACGGTTCGAGGTAAAGACTTTTGCTCGATAGCGGATCTGGCTGTGTATTCAAGTACACACCAAACGACCCGATGCGTTGCGCATGCGTCTTTCTTTTTTATCTTTATGGTTACTTAAGGAGAAATGCACAATTATGGTTAATTACTCAATCGCTGTGTCTTATTTTCGAACCCCGGTGGATGACGTCCACTGCGTAATGGGCTAGCGGTGACGGTTCAAAATTAATTCCGAAGGATTTCTTTAAGGTCTGCACGATTGAATAAAATAACGTCGCACTTGAGCTTCACAATGGGCTAATTTCGACGGTTTAGAATTGATCTCGAAGCTTTGCTTTGGTTAATTAACAGCGCACTAGAGCTTCACATTGGGCTGTTGGCGACCGGCGCCTATCTCGAAGGGAACAATGTCTCGTATTTTTGAACCACGGTCAAATGGCGAGAACATCACCTGAGCTGGCAATCCATCGGGCAGTCGTTTGGGGAATTAAGCGCACGTGCGTACCGCACGCTAAAGTCACAGACTCCTGACGTCGATTTATGGTCCCGGGCAGTTGTGGTCTCCGGCCTCCGACTACTCAGGATTACATCCATGACCCCCTCCGGGCAGTCGATCATGGTGATTACAAGAAATCCTTCGGGCAGTCGTTTGAGGCATTGCGACAGCACCCTAAGAATGGGTAATGGGATCGAGTCCCATTGGGATTTACTTTATCCTTTTTAAGGTATAAGCCTTAACGGGTTTTCCAGCAACGCGGGGTCAAACAGCTAGTTAAATATAATTTGAGCTAGTGCACAGTAAATCCGACCTGATTGAAATATCTTCACGTTGGTCGTGGTGTATCTGTTTTGAGAGTCGATGTCCAATTCAAGTACTGTCTTCGTCACCTGTCCGTGATTCAAGATTATGATATAGCATTTCTTGGGTATTTCCTTAGGATAGATCCAATAGCCCATTTTGTAGCTTTGACGATATGTTAATTCAATTATCAAAACCAACCTTTCTATTTGAAATCTAATTTCACTCGTATATAATTTGAGCGTTAGCTATTGTGAGATTATATCCCAAGACCTGTTGTAACAGCACTGTACCTCGGTGACCACCAGAGGGCACTGCTGTGCAGTCGCAACTCTTGTGCCGATTACACAACCAAATGGTTGTGCTCGGATCGTTGCCTGTTAGAGAGCCGTACTATCGCAATAAATAGAATTACAAAGTCAAATAAGGTGTATTTCATAAATATATAGGACACACCCTATACTATATTAAAGTAATAAACATTTTAATTTCTTTAGAAACCCGCAGCTAATGGTTTAATTAATTTTATTTAATCCGATGTTCTTCAATGTAATTTTTGAGGTTTTAATTATCCCAAGCTGGTAATTATTAATGAATATTATAATCTTCATAATTTCCACATGTCATATTTCATAAAAATCTAAATACAGTCAACTATAAGAATAACATATTTAAAATTATAAATTTATAAGTGTTAACACCGCACATTCAAACTCCACCAAGCATTATTCAAACGACCTATCCAAACGGGCATATTTTCAGCGAAACTTATCAAGCACGCTTGAATTAAGAAAGCACTTCCCAAATCAGATTCACACACACACTTAATCAAGCCCATCCATGAATCTTACAAAGACAACTCATGAATAGATTTCACGATAGCGTTCCCTTAATAAATCTCCCGAACTGTGGTGCGAGTGAGAGAAATTTACGTAGATGTAAATTCCATGCGACATCCCGAGGTGCCTGATATCCTGTAAGTAGATTTTATTCAAACAGCCTCGCTCTTTCTCCCCAAGAGAAATATTAAAGAACATCTCATCTTATTTCCATAATTAGCCCGGCATAATTAGCACATAAAGAGAAATTTATTCCACTTAGAATGTCCGAACCCGCATATCTAATTCCAGCGGTTAAAAATACGAAGGGGGGGCCCGTCCAATTGCACGTCGAAATGACGGAGTGGATTCGGGGGCACGAACTATAAACACATCACGGGGACTCCACAATTTGAGCAGTGGCCAAGAAGAATCTTTTAAGAGGGACAAATAAAACAAAAACCACGTCGATGATTTATCGCCGGGTTACACGCCATTCTAGGAATATGTGGGGCCGTCCTTGAGGGGGGGGGGGGGTATTGTGGTGGCTCATCTCCATCAGCGAAGATCAATATCTTCAAGTTGGTCTCTTTTTTTGTTTTTTTTCAAAGTTGGAAAGGGCGATAAAATGTGCCCCCCTGTTGGGTTTATCGTTGAGGTAAAACAGTCGGCGTTACCTAAAAAAAATTGGATCGTAGAAATTGAAATTTTTTATACAGAAAATGAGGTCAGAAAACAATGACATTCATGGAAAATAAACATGATGAGGTACATAAATTTTCTTTCAAAGATGGTGCTGAATATAGGTTTTTTTTCGCTGTTGGGGGTGTATTTGAAGTCCTATGATTTTGGGGTATATCTTCTGTTATATATATGGGGTCGCCATAATATAAATATCTCACTATTGAGGTGGCTGTAGCTAAAACTAAGGATCAGAATGGCACCAAATTTCATATTCGGAATTGTGAAGGAGTGGAGAGCAGGGCTCGAAATAAGATTGTGAAGCTGGCAGAAAACAATGCTTTGTGTTTTTATAAGCTGTCAGAAAAAATTATTGAGCTCACGGCAAAACTCAAAATGAAACCGATTCTGTGATATGCAATTTTCAACTTATTTCTTATGAGTTTTAAAGCAATTGAACAAATAAATAAGGATACAAACTTGAATATTTTAGTTTGCAAACTATGTAATTTACATAAAACATAAAAATATACCCTAGATAAAAATATATAAAATACTTGAATTTAAAAATATTTCAGATTAAAACAAAACGCGCACATTATACAAGTATGTTTCAGAATGCAGATATGCATTGTTTATTAGCAAGGTCTAACATTACATGTAGAAAACAATTCTTAACTGCTTGATCGGCAAGAAATTCGTAAAGTGAAAAAACCACTTGTTTTTATTTTAATTGAAGGGGCAAGTGGAAGAAAGGGTTAGCTAACATTTTTGAAAAAGAAATCAAATTTGATTTAGATAAAAGCTCTAAGGACATGTGTCATCCCTTAAAATTGCACGGTTGATTTATTTAGGCAGATACAGAGCAGTAAAAAGTAGATGTTTCAACTTATAATGGTCCGATTTCATTAAGCAAACCTAAATGCCAAATGTGTGAACATGCGCCAATTTTGTTAACCTAACACCACTAATCACGCTCACGATCGATGAATAAGAATAGGTATCGTGCTAATTTTTTCTTGGCGACCAATAACGGATGCTCAACGAAAAGCAATCCTTTTCTTCAAGATATCTGTTAGTGCAAAAGCTATTTATATTGGACAGTAATTTTTTGTCAGTTAACTCCGTCTTCCAATTGCCTCCTCAATTAAGTCTCATAGCGTTCCTTCATTTAAAGCAGCGAGTCAATTGGGAGGTTCTTTTTCAAACTACTATTTTACTAATTTACTGTTTTGTAACTTTTTGAGAAAATGCGGTTACTTGCATTTGAGTACGTCATCGCACATTTACGATGCAATATACTTAAAGAAAAACGAGTAGGTTTAGATACTCATCTTTAAGTGAATTTCTTTTTACAGTGTGACAGAGGACATTTCGACTATGAAATATTTAACAAGTACAAGTCCCATTAACGCAACGGTAGTTTATGGACGACGAGAAATGGAACTCGCAAACCTCCGATTACGAATAATTAACTGCACTTACAAGACAAGATACAAACCCACAACTCTAGTTATGCAACTCGATGCGCCGACCCCCCCCCCGACCCCCCTTTCTCCCCCCGACCCCCTGTCCCCTCCAACCTATTAGTCATAAAAACCTACCTATTACATACTTCGAGCATGGATTCCTCATAGTAGCGCGAAATCATAAGGCTATAATCTCGCTAACATCAAAGTGAGGCCAACATGTATGGCCTCAGACACGTGGTTTATTACGTCATCAAATTCATAAATTTTTTCTACTTCATTCATAAAAATATCCTGTACTTCATGAAGTAACACATTTACCGTTATTTCTAAATCACAAGTCAATCGCGAACGTTTTATCGTTCATAAATTTTGAAAGGAAGTCACGTGCCCAGAGCCATCCGGTCTGAGATGTTGGTTTCACGATGATGATGTCATATTCGCTCTACCACAGTCCATTTATGCTCGAAGGTTAGATATGTACGTCAACCAGCAAAAAAAAAATCACCATAAAACCTTCATCAAAATTTTGAAATTGAAGGTTTTATGCAGGAAAACTGCAGTTTTTTTTAAAGATATATAAAGTTAGCGGTTTTTGTTTTAATGTCCTATATAAAAACTGTAAAAAATCTTCATTAAAACCTGCAAAGAAAACTTCAATTTTTAATCATGAAGGGGAAATGCAGATATTTTAAAGGTTTTATGCAGGAAAATTAAAAACTTCAAAAAAACTGCAGTTTTTTGTTTCAATATCCTTTATAAAACCTTCAAAAAACCTTTAATTTGACAATTTTGATGAAGGTTTCATGCTGACTTTTTTTGCTGGGCACGTACATAGAATAAATGTATCCAATAATTCTTTTATTGTAAGAAACTTTGTATTCTGAAATTATATAAATAAATTATAAAAATACTCTGATCAATAAAACAAAATTGCATTCAAAATATGTGCTTTTTTTATACATTATTTCTGATACCTTTAATATATATATATATCCGATCAATTGTTAAAAATCTTCAACGGCACTTCAAATAAATTATACTCCCTAATTTGGATTTCCATTTCCATTTAAAAAACTTCCAACATAATCCCATTAAAAATAAATAAATAAATAAATAAACGAACCATTATAATACACCTATACAATCCTGGAGATTAGTTAACTGTTTATTTTTCAATGAAGTAATAAAAATTTCCAAAGAGGTTTTCTCCCTTATCTACACGCATACTTAAGAGACCAAGTAAAAACAACCCGCTGATGAGTTTGCATAAAATAAGCAGCAGCAGCAGCAGCAACAAACAAAAGCTTTAAAAGAGTTTTAATTCTTTAGTACAAGACGGGATCCTTAAGATGTCCTTTAAAACAAATTTTGCGTCGATGTTTGTTTTAATCCGTCTTTTAATAGAGAATGCTTCGAACTTAATCCCTGTGTAATCGCCATATTTATTCTTAAAAAGAACGGGTTTAGATGTTCTCGTAAGCTGAAGAAGCAATTATTTTAAGTCTATATTAAATAAAATAAAACCTATAATGGATGTGATGTTTTTTCACTGATGAATGCGTAGTTTTGTTTTGATTATAATGCACCTTGTAGAATAACTTTGTTGAAGGTTGAATCCGTATATTGTTAAAATTAAAAAAACAGTAAAAAATAGGCTTATACAAGACAAATAATTTACAAAATTATACCCTATTTGTGGGAAAATATTGATAAACTTCAATTTTCGAATGGAACATCTAAGTTAAAAAGAGTCATCTAAATAATATCAAACAACACATTTAAACATAAAATTAGTTCTCCATTTATAATATGGATATAATTTATTCTTATTTTTAATTGTATTGGTATAATTCGAATTAAATAAAAATGTTCGAACATCTAAATGATTATTTATTAAACAATTAATTTAAATTAAAAAAAGTCATTTAAAATTCGTATGTAAAATTTTAAATAATTTGAAATTGTTTATTTTAAAATGGTGTAGAGATTTAAATTAGAATACATATCATGGTTGTCGATTTCTGTATTGGAAGCAACAATTTGAAAATGTATGTTTGCATTTGGCGTAGTTTGAAATTTATTTTATAATTTGTGGTAATTTACTCTGTAAAATAAAGGTAATTAAAAACGAGTACCTTAACATATTCGTTTTTCTTTGATTAAATTTTTATCGTAAATGAGCGATGACGTACTCAAATTTAGTAATCGAACTATCTCAAAAAAGAGCAGTGTAATTTATTATTGCTAATTTCAGCTTCTGACACACTTAAGAACAGAGGAGATGGTTTTCCACATTATTTGATATCGATTGCAGAAATGGAAACTTACTTATTACAACTAAATTATATAACTTCCCGTTCTTTTGGCACACCTTTTTAACATTTTTTCTGTTTATAACTTCCTTACGTCGTCCTAGTAGTACAACAGATAAGGCGCTGGACTTAGGTACCACAGGATCTGGGTGTTCGATTCCCGGTGTCTTGGTTGTAATTGTTGGTATTTATTGAAAGTTATGTATGAAGAGAGCATATGTAAGCAAGATACTGACTGCTCTTTTTATTCATTTTACTCATTTTTGAGTACATGTCTTTTTTTTTTTTAAATGAAACTTATGTATTCGGATCTATGATAAGCATCGAATGTACTCAAAAGGGAGTACATTTTACTTATTTTTGAGTACCTATGTTTAACAGTGTATGATTAATTTTTATGGGAAAATTCAAATAAAAAAATGGCACGTAGTCCCAAGAAAACATATTTGAATTAAAAAAAATCATTTGGTATTTTTATTTATTTATATTTTTTGGCAATTATTTTCAATAACTCAAATACGCATAAAACCACTGATCTATAACTGTAACTTCTGGATAGGGCAAGACATTTTGTTGACTTGAAGCCGATGTAGAGGCAGCCATGATGTGCTCCACTTTTTTTGCTACCGCAATATTTCGTAAATTTTTCATGTCATAATAAGCCGATGTGTATTGCTTTTGGCCGAGTTTTTTTCCTATTTTCTTATTAAACCCATTTTAAATGCAATCTGCTATTAAAATTGAAAGTCATTTGTAAGTCAAAGTCGAAGTAGATAAAAGCAAGAGCAAACACTATTTGTTTGGCAATATAAAAATTAATTCTCTAAGAAGAAAATATAATATTTATATACATTTAATATTTATACAATGCTATGGTAATAAAAAACACCACTAAATCACTTAAAAAAAATATTGGGGCACAGCATGGCTGCTTTCAATTGGCTTCAACGGGCCCATAGAGGAAACAAGGTTTGAGCCTTCCAACAGTTACAGTTAGAGTTCAGTGCATAGAACAATATGAAAACTTAGTACAATAACTATACATTCCTCTATGGGAAATAACAGTTATTTTTAAATGATTCCGAATCCTATCTGTCCACAATCGTATCCTCCCATCAACTAACAAAACAATCTAAAAAGAACAGAACAAAAAAGCCCCTTCCAATCAGATTCGCAAACGTTTACCGAAAACAAAACCGAAACTTTTAAGAGCTAAGTGGTTTTCCATGTCCCCCTGACTAAAAGCTGAAGCGTCGCCTCTCCACCCCAAAATAACCGTAATCCACGCCCCCTCATTTCACCTGTTACTTCCCCCTCTCTCATTCATTTTGGATCAGTCCATGTCATCGGGGCCGACCCCTTAACAAGAGGTCTGTGGGGGGTGGGGTAGGTGGACTCTCACTTAATCTCATCCGAGACGTGATTGCGTGAGAGCGAGTCGTAAAAGACTTCGTTTGAAATCCGTTGGATTACTTGGAAGAGATGCCGGGGAATCTGGGGGAAAGGGTGGACCTGGATTAACGTAACGATAAAGAAATTGTAGTTTTTTTTTTAGGAAGTGATATCCAATAGGTATTTAAATAATAGACAATGTTTTTTTTTAATTTATCTATGTTAAATATATTCTAAAAAAACCATCGGGTGGCTCAGTGGTATAGTACTGGATTCATATTCTGTTGGTTGGTTGAATAAACGTCGACATAGAGCTGCACAGTGGCCTATTGGGGACGGTTCTATCTCGAAGAAAAGATTCGGGAATACTGCGATGCTTTAGAAATTGAGGGGGAAATGAAAGGTTTTTTCGCAAGTTTTATGAAGGAATTTGCAAAGAAAACCTTTATTGGCTCCAGTTTTTTTTAAAGTTTTAGTAGAACTAAAAGCGTCAGCTTTCCTATATAAAACCCTCAATTTTACAGCTTTGATGAATTTTTTACGCTTACTTTTTTTGCAAGAATATTCAATAAATCAAAATCATTTTTGAAATGTTGTGAAGCTCATGTAATTACATACAACCAAGTGGTCGAGAGCATATGATACCAAACTTATACAGTAATATGAAACAGTTAAATGACAGTTAACACTCCACTTGGTTAACAGTTACAATTTAACAGTTACCACCCCTCTTCTACATTGTCCCAACACCAAATACTACTGGTGTTACAGTACGCGCATTAAAAATCAATGATGCGTCTCAAGAACATTTTCTCGGAAAATTCCAAAAGGAAATCTAATTACGAAAAGACTCTTTTCAAGTGAGTTTATTCATATCGGACAAATATTTTCAATGGATGAACTTTGCTTTGAGAATCGGAAGAAGAAGAAAAGTATTGGCATTCTCTCGCTGCACATTCGTGATAGATAAAGTCTCCACTGATATTTCGAGATTATTTGGAAGGAGAGTGAATCCATTTTAATTCAAGAATTGAGCATATTCAGCTAAATTGTTTAAATAGTTCCTTCGCACTATAGTTGGTGACTCAAAATAACGATCTGTTATTTTCTTCCCCTGTTCTTCATTCATATTTGCTACTTAACACTAAACCTACCACGAGCGGTCATTTGACCATTTGAACAATTCATGTTATTTACGACTATTTTCTTCGGAAAGCGCAATCCTGAAATTGTTTTACTAGTCCACAATGTAATTGTGGATCTAACGTGTTGTGGTAATCCAGCCATCTGGGCACCAAGCATCCTGCGGGCCAACCAGGCAACGCTGTACAGACCGCTTCGGTCCAACCTGGCGGCACGGGTGCAGACCGACTCCGGCAGGCGGCGCTGACGGCAACGGAAAATGTGCAATACAAAATACTGTAATTTGTAAAAAATGTGCTGAAAATGCATAAATGTAAATAAAACTTTTCTAAATAGAAAAAAAAAATTACTATCCAATTGGCTAAAATCTCTTTCTATATTAAGATACATATTATTTTTTAAGCGGTCATTTGACCGCTCATGGTAGGAGTAGGTATACATGAAATGTCGGTAGGTTTAGTGTTAAACATGCATAATTTATCCCTTTTACTGCACAAACAATAAATTTAATTGGGCCATTTCCATAAGCAATATTTTACAAAACGCTGGTTTTGATTTTGTTTGGCTTTCGCAAGACTATAAAGTCGCTGAACATTACATTTCAACGATTGTACAAGTATACCATGACCAATACACCCAAAATGATCTTGCTGCAATGAACGATAGTCTTAACCACTCACAGTATAAGTATATCAAAAACTCACATTTAATCAAAGACTGCTTAATTTCAAATATAGATATCACTATAAAAAGAATTATTATACAAATTCGTTGCAATAAATCACGTATATTTTTTAAAGGAGTTGCTTTCAAAATTTTTCTTAATAATTCCTGTAAATTTTGTAACACAACAGAAAATGAAACCTGGGATGATGTATTTTTGGTCTGTCCAATTTATGATGCATTCAGACGAAAATACTTATCATCAATTGAATCCAATAACATTTCAACCATCTTAAAATTTTACAAACAAGAATATTTCTGTTTTTATAATTACGCAATCTATCAGTTAACTTGTGCAGGAATAACAGATTAAAACCCTAATTATAATTGCTCATGTAATTTCTTTTTTTCTTTTTTTGTATATTTGTCTCAAATTGTGTTTTAATTAAAAAAAAATGTATTATATTATATTTTGTGTTATCAAATTTTATATCCGCTTTTGTTAAAATATGTTGCCAACTTTTGTAAATGGGCTACGGCCCACTACAATAAAGTTATCCATCCATCTAGGATCCCCAGTTGCTCAGTTGGTAAGGCGTTCAGCTACTAATCAGAGGATCGGTGCTTCGAATCCGTGAAATGGACTTGACATAAAAAAGTAGTGATCTTGCGATCGGAGGGTCGCCAGCTTCGCTACAAAAATACTAGAAAGTCATCCAGAATATCCAACAAATTATACTGGCGTGTATACGGGACTGGTGCACGATACATCTAATCGGGGTCCAAAGTCCCGACGTCTATTGAAGGCGTTGGGTGCCAGTTCAGGTGTTTTCTCGTCCTTTGACCATGGATCTAAAATGACGAGGTGCATGTATGAATGTGTGTGTGAATGTGTATGTGTTCCCGGGTCTTTCCTTCGAGATTGATCCCGAACCGTCGCCAATAGCCCACTGTGCAGCTCTAGTGCGACGTTAATTAACAAAACCAAACCAAACCAAACCAAACCAAACTTGATTGCCTGAAAGTCAGCGATAAGTCGTCAGATTTTACGTCTTTATCACTTACTTTTTCGCAAACTGTGGAAAGCACGTTTGACGTCATTCATAATACACTTTATTACCATGAAATTAAATTATTTCTTCGCCAAAATTCAAGGGTTAATATACACCGACGATATGAGCTTTTTATTGGTTAAAGGCGACATTACGTCATCTCAATATTAAATGACCAAAACACGCAACATTTAGAAGTAGAAACTGTTTAATTTCACAATAGTATTAAAGATATTCAAATTAAATTGTATGTTTTGTTCGTCGTCCATTGTATTGGATATACTTTCTTGGCTTTTTTTAGAACTGTATTTTTCATCGTAAGTATTATCTCTACAGCATAAATTCTTAGGATCAAGATAGCCTGTACTCCTGAACATTAAGCTTTCCTTCGAGTTTGACCCCGAACCGTCGCCAATAGCCCACTGTGCAGCTCTAGTGCGATGTTATTTAACAAAACAAAACCAAACCTGAACATTAATAGAAAATTGTGTTAGCTTTCATTCAGATTTAGGCCTCCGTGGCCGAGCGGTTAAGGCGTTCAGCTACTAATCCGAGGATTGGTGGTTCGAACCCGTGAGATGGACTTGACAAAGAAAAGTAAAAAAGTGGTGATCTTGTGATCGGAGGGTTGCCAGCTTCGCCACAAAAATACTAGAAAAGTCGTTCAGAACATCCGCAAAAATTAACGGCGTGTATACGGGATTGGTGCACGATAAATAAAAGTCCCGACGTCTATTGAAGGCGTTGGGTGCAAGTGCAGGTGTTTCCTCGTCATCTGACCATGGTTCTAAAATAACGAGGTGGTGCATGTATGAATGTGTGTGTGAATGTGTATGTGTTCCCGGGTCTTTCCTTCGAGATAGACTCCGAACCGTCTCCAATAGTCCACTGTGCGGCTCTAGTGCGACGTTAATTAACCAAACCACAATAGTATTGAAAATATTGAAATTAAATTGTAAGTTTTGTTCGTCGTCCATTGTATTGGATATACTTTCTTGGCTTTTTTTTAGAACTGTATTTTTCATCGCAAGTATCATCTCTACAGCATAAATGCGTAGGATCAACATAGCCTGTCCCTTGGTATATTAATAGAAAATAGTGTTAGCTTTCATTCAGATTTTTGTGGTTTGTACCACTTGCCCGCCCAAAGGTTACTTAATACATTACTCTTAAACCACTTTACTCCTCACCACAAAAAAATACAGCTCTTTATCTTTTTATCTTCAAACCCCTCTTCATCCCTTAAACTTAAGTGGCTAGATAACTTCTGCAACAAAATAAAATTATAAACGCAAAAACAACATCCAAAAAGTCCTCTCAAACAGCAACGACGGCGCAGTAAAAGTCAAATCGATCCTTAGACTAAAAGTGCCCAGCAAGCAAAGTAAACAAGATTTTTTTTAAGACCTTCCAATAAATGGAGACAATGCTTCAAAGTGCGTACTTGGGGAACGGAGATCTTTGAATAATTTATCATCTCTGAGGCATCCTTTTTCAAAGGACATTTTCAGCTCATGTCGCAGAGTAGCTGGAGATCCAGTGAAAAGCCAATAAAGGAATGAATGTGATATGTGTAGTGGATTGAATTTTTAAGAGAACGGGAGTGCAGCGATATGCACTTGGCTGTCACTCAGATACGAGCCAAGGACCTTCTACATGATACGCCAATATTATGCCAGTATCGGCGTAGCATGGCTGCCACTCGAGACGAAGTGGGAGTATCAGGTATATGAAGTGACCCTACAGTACCCCCTTCTCAGTGAGTCGGACGAAGAAACGAATGATTGATACCCATGATGTGTTATCACGTGGGCAGTGGTTGATGACTTGTATGATGGTGCTGAATTTTTGCCGGTGTTGCATTTTTGCTGAAGGTCGAGTTGACAGAAGGTTGAATATTGCTTGTAGTCGCCACTTTGTAGTTTTAAGCAGTTTGCAGTCACTAGGAATCGATCCGAAGACCTTCTGCAAGGTACGCCGATACCAGTCAGGCTAAAGTGATCACTCGAACCCAAGTTGGAGTATCGGGCATATGAAGTGATCACCGTAGGATCTTTGCAGTTGCAGTAAATTGAGAGATTTTATATGGTCAGTTTGAAATTATTTATTTTAAAAGCATTTAATGGCTTAAATTTACAAAAATATAGATATGCCGTGTCTACCGACGACTGCGGGTTTATCTTACCCTCAAATCCGAGTGAATGGCACTTTTTTGGATTCCAGACAAACTGTTGAACGCTTCCTACATTGTGTTTCATTCCTATAACGATGTTATACAATTATTTTTCACGCGAAACGTCCTTTATAATCAGTTACATGATGTATCGGGATACACTCATCATGCTACGCTTTTACCGTGATCCATTTCTATAATGCAACACGGCAAATAACATGATTCATCTGAATTTAAGCTCGTTCGATAGGTTTGGTTTTGTTAATTAAAGTCGCACTAGAGCTGCACAGTGGGCTATTGGCGACGGCCTCTTTCGATAGGAAATTAGGCACCGATGCAATTAACATATTAAAATAAACAAAGCAAGCACAGGATGGGGAACCGTGAAGATAGAAATTACAGTTTCCATATTTTCGTTCTTTTGGCGAGCTTTTCTTTGGAGATCAATCTCTGTTTATTTAGTCTGCTTAAATGGCACGCTTAATCAATCTGCTTAATTTCACGTAAGACTATTCTGTCTTCACTCTTCGTTCGTGATTCTGAAACTTTTTTAAAGAGAATGAAAACTCTGTAATTGGATTTAAAAGAAAGATATTTGAGAAGTTAGTGTGAAAATAATATGATTAATAATTTGTTGTGAAAGGGGGCCTTTGTTGTTTATCTTTATAAATTTAAGGCGAAGAATAAGAAGGTGAAATTGTTATTCGATAGTAAATTGATATGACGCTTCCTGATTAGTGTATTTACATACTTCATAATATCAAAGTTCGACTTCAATTTTCATATAAAAATAACCTTTGTGCGATTTTTTTTATTATTTACGATTTAGATGTTAAATATACAATAGAATCAAAGCGTTTCAATTAATAGTTATTGAAAAATATTAGAAACTTTCGCGTTCACTTTCATTAGAAAATGTCGAACGCAACTCATTTATGACCACAAATATTTTGATCTAATTCACTCACTCATCCTGTGTGTTTGTTTCGCTGCCTTAAAACTACTATAAAACCAAAACAGCATTTACAGATACCCATTTATACACTGAAATTAGGCTAACAGCGAGCGCACTGGCAACTAAACTATTTAGTTGCGTGCAACTGGAAACTCGTATCCGATCCCTGAACAACTTTTAATTGCACACAATATCCTTTCGCTCGCTACCGCACCAACAGCTTTGGCGATAATTTGGCGATTTAATTTGGCGTTTTTGTATGGATTGTGTTAATTCGAGTTTGGCGATTTTTCATCTTCACTTTGACGTTTGCGGAATCTGATACCCTGATAGCCTTGAGGTGGATCCAATTAAATAACCGCTTATAAATAAAATTACAATGAAATTGGTGTGTGATTTTTTTTAGTTGATCAGTTGATTAAAAGTTCCAGTGAAAGTTGGTTTTTCGTGTGCGGATAGCTTTAAAGTTGCCGAAATTAATGTAATTAATCATCCTAATTGATGACTTTAAAAAGCAAATACTTGTTAAAATTATTTTTTGGATTTAAAAAAAAACACGGTTAAGTAGTTGTATGGATCAAAAAATTTATTTTTATTTCAACACAGTGAAAAAAAGTAAATTACACCTTCCCAGTAGAAAATACCGTCAAAAATCAAATCGTAAAATATTTTGTAAATATTAAACTTTTCATTTTCAACGTTCAGCTTATTTTTAATGAAGAACAAGAAAAGAACCAATTTGAAACAAGATTCACCAACAGTTTTTCTCATATTGTTGACTGAAATGAACTTCGCACTAGAACTACACAAAGGGGTATCGATGATTATATTTATATGAATATTTTACTAAAAATATGAGTACATTACCGAGATGCAATAGATCATAGTGGAATTTTTTTTATTTATCTACGAAAATCCTGATAAAAATGCTGACACAAATACCTGCCACCCAGCGTTTTTGGAATCAACACAACCTCACAATCTCTAAACTCCATTTATAATGCCGCCATTATACGAGTTGTCACTAAGAATTCCTGATCTTTCTCCTTCATTTAACACAAAGCAAAACATCCAATAATCAGCCAAGGACCATTACTCTCCCTACCTCCGAGGAACAGTGGGAAGTCAAGTCTATTAAGTTCCAAGTAGCCGACATTCTTCTTTCGGTAGTGTTTCGTTTTGTTGGTTTTTTTTCTTCCCGCCTCCATGTCAATAACAGTTGCGCCAGGCAACAGAAAACAAATTACATAGAGCCCCTTGGATTATTTAACAAGAAATAATAAGTTTTTTTTTTGTAACGACTGTGTTGGTTGGTGGGGTGATTTTTCATCGAGATGTTTCGCTCTCTGTCATTGGAAGAAGGAAAAAGATGACGTCATGTTTTTTAAAAAGTTTGTGAATGTCAAGGATTTGTGAGTAATGTCATTTTGTGCCTCTGTGGGTAAAAGTACAGAATAAGTTACACTCCGCCAAATCTATTTTCATAGGAAGCTATAGGTAGAGTTTCCATTTCTAATACCGTTTTCGTTGTCACGTAAACAGGTGGGTGTAGCAACTTGCTGTAGATTAAACGATTGAGATGCAAGGAACGAAAAACTTACATGATGTCATTTTGGCAATAGTTTATAACTTATACGAAACTGTTACTAAATATACGAAGTCATAAGTAATTACGAAATACGGGATAGGAAAATTAGCATAATAATTAAAAAGGCGAAAACTTATTCGAAAATATCGATTAACAAGACATTTTTTAACATTTCACCGGTTTCAAAGTACTTCAATTGTTTGATAGCGGTTGTAAGAAAATTAAATTTCGTTTACCCAGATTTATTAAATCGGATATTCTCGAAATATACTATCCGTGGCGAGGAAGAAAGTAAGTAACAACTTGACATTCCTGGCGAATAATTTTATGCTTATTAAAACTTTTTGAAGTCGGGGCTAATTTTTTCAAAAAAGCATACGTAAATTTTATCGCCTATTTCAAAACGTTATAATAAGCATAAAATTGATATTAAATAATTAAATTTTATCAAATTCTTTGAAAAATTAAAAAAAAATTCTTAAAGTTTTCTTTTCTTTCTTTTTTATCCAACTGACGTTCAACCGATTTTTGCATTGGGAAAGCTGTTTTTACTTCTTGGAAATTTAAATAATTTTTTCTAATCAAATTATTTAATATTATTTAAATTTTTTCTAATCAAATTATTTAATATTATTTAAATTTTTTCTAATAAAATTGTTTAATATTATTTAAAAAATTTCTAATCAAATTATTTAATATTATTTAAATTTTTTCTAATCAAGTTATTTAATATTATTTAAGTTTTTTCTAAACAAATTATTTAATATTATTTAAATTTTTTCTAATCAAATTATTTAATATTATTTAAATTTTTTCAGTTAATTGTAAAGTTATAGCTTTTAAGTTGTACCTCAACTCTTCGAATAAAAATATATTGTAAAACAAAATATTTTTTTTTATGATTTAAAAAATTGGGCGCATATGACTATACAAACTGGAGATTCCTGGACGTATATATACAACCTTGAGTGTCAGAAGGTTAAAGACTGGAGATCATTGAACGTATATATACGGCTTTGAGTGTCAGGAGGTTAAAAATGGAGTTCCCTGGACGTATATATACAGTCTTGAGTGGCAGAGGGTTAAAAAAGATTATTTTATTTTATATTTTACACTTTTAAATTAATTTTCACTTAATCTTAGCCTAATTTACCAGTCATTCACAAAATACCTATTTCGTCGAAAATGCTCGAAACGGGCCATTCAAGAAAATCATCACCGAGACACAATTTCCTAAAGTAAACCATATTTGCGATATCCCACGTTTGTAAAATAAATAACAAAAAAACAGCCCGCAACACACAAAACGCGGCAAACCTTCTAATACGCCCGTAAGCCCCCCCGAAAAACGCGATAAAAGCGTACGTCGCGATTGCAAGACAAGACAAAAACAACCAAACAGCATCCTTCATCAGCAGGAGTTCCCCTTAACGATTTGTCTTATAGAAGTTACCGCCTTCCGGACTGAGGAAACAGAACCGAATCATAACAATAAAACTGGAAAAAGAAGCGCAATAAAAGCCGTCATAAAAGTCGCCCGTAAGACTTTGAGACCGTCTATTATTCATGTTTCAATTTTCGTTAGATCTTCTCTGGGCATGGAGTCCCGTAAGTGGATTATGAGTTAGCTGCGTGATCTCCGGAGAAACCTCGAAAAATCATATTCTACCTCGTATGGAAGACTTTTTCCCGCTCTTTTTCCTCCCCCCCCCCTTCCCAGTTCTCGTATCTTTTCTAATTCAGTTTTGCTAGGTTTGGTGAAATATCGCTCATCTGGTGCTGTTTTAATCTTTTGATATGAATAAAGGCACGAAACATGTCGTTCCGTTTTTCTTCTGTGGTGGTTCCGTTTACTGAATAGATACTGAATTAGTTGGATCCAGCGTCTCGGAGCAAAACCGCAACCACTGCAGAAGAAAAACGCGTAAATATGTTTCCTAATATTAAATTATTTAACATTCCATGTTATTCAAATAGGGATTAATGGAAAAATAGGAATTTATTAATATATTCAAAAACTTAAAAAAGGGAAAAAGTTTGGTGTTATTTAATTAATAATAAATATAGTGAAAGAAACAAACTGTAAGGAATATACATGTATATTGTGAAAAGAAAGGAAACTCTAAATTGAAGAAGATGAAAATACAAAATATTGTACATTTCTGGGTAGATTTTTGTTATATCTATTGCTAGGCATGTATGCAGGGTTCGAAATTAGGTGACAAGAGTTAGGCATTATTAGCACTTGGATAATTTTTTTTAGTTGCCAAAATGTTCTACTTAGGCGAAATTTAATTATTTAAGCAGAGCTGCCAATTGTTGCAATATATTTGTATTCGTTAAAACTTTTTTCGAATAAATTAGAAGAATGTTTCCATTTGTATTTTAAAAATATCACCTTCTTACCGGCAATATTACTGAAAATTATGAGAAAGGTTATAGAAATTAAAGTTACACGTAAAAACTGATGAATGGGTGGGAAAATACGGTCGTCAAACTGAAATTTTTATAAAAATTTAGGCGTCAAAAATGACGAATGGATGTAAATTTGCGGCTTCAAACGGACATTTTTAGATGCAAAATACGACTAAATACAGCTAATTTCGAACCCTGCAAATATGTTAAGCATACTTTTCATAAATAGGATATAAACACATATATCATGAATCCCAGACTATTATGCTTTGTAATAAAGAAAATAGAAACTGAAACATTGGTTGGGTAAAATTTTTTCACTCTAGACCTACACAATTTTCTCATGGAGATGGTTTGGGTTCTATTCCGAAGGAAAAACTCGAGAACACAGTCTCGTAATTTAGAACAAGAGTTGGCATCCCACTTTTCAAACTTTAACTACTAATGTTAATCCCTGAAACGATAAATATTTGGCATGCGGACCATTTTTTTAAAAATAGTTTTAAAGTTTACTTTTCTTACACTTTAAACACTTAATTAGGTAGAAGGGTATTAATTAACACAATCTTCTAGCGGTCATGAATATTGTTAACATATAAATTTTTCTAACATTGACATTGTTAAAAAGAAAAATTGCATTTCTGTATTAGTATAATTTGTTTACGAAGATCATCGCGTAATTCTGACTCCCTCAAAAGATATAATGTTGTATTTCCTAAATTGTAACAGTACGTTGACTTTTAAAATTTGGTGACTTTTTCCTTAACTTTGGCGATTTCGAAATGTCTTAATTTTTTTTAAATACGTTAACTTTTAAAATTTGCAAATTTTTCTTTAAATTTTTGCTATTTAAAAAAAAATTATAATTTTTAAAAAAATACTTTAACTTTGAAAATTTGTGAATCTTTTTTCAAATTTTTTTACGATTTCGAAATTGCTGAAATTTTTTTCTTAAATACGTGGATTTTTAAAATGTGGCGACTTTTCCTTTAAATTTGGCGATTTTGAAATTTCTCCAAACGGCAAACCTGCACGCGGGAGAGGGGTAGGGGTTGGGAGGGGGGATTTGATCAGAAACTAAGGAGTTAAAAGAAAAGGGAAATAGACAGTTTTCGAACGTTTTCAAAATGTTCTGGAATGAGCCCTTGCGCCATTTCTTCGAGGATTGCTCTGGGATAGTTCGATTGACTGGGACGATTTATCTCGGGGTGTTCACGTAGTTTTTGTGTACTAATGAAATAGAATTGCCACTAACGTTTCTTTTTCAATTTAGCACTGGAGTGTTTTTATATATTTTCTTGTTTGATATTATCTCAATATAGATTTCTCAGAAACAAGGTTTAAATATAAATTTAAAATACTAAAGTTATGCATTCTTTTGTAATAAATAATTTTAGCGGCTTGACGTACGATGCAACATTTTCAACATGCTCTTATATCAAAAGAAAAACGTGTTTTTTCTTCAAACAACTGGAAAAACAACCGATCCTGTTCGGATTGTTATCTATTATTCGAAAACAGCTCTAATAAGTTCATAATTGATATTTGGACGTATTTTTAAAGTTTTTTTTAAATTGAAAAAATATATATCTGGGTCCAGCATTGTTAAAAGAAAGTGTAAAATTATAAATATTTTTTCCGTATAATTTAAATATTTAGAATTCTTTGCAAATCCGACCGCCATATCCATTTTACGCTATACAAATTAAATACCTTTTTTAAGACAAAAAACTTCAGAGTAACCTGTATAAAGTAGTAAAAGAAGGTTATTGTTGTCGTTGTTCTAAAAGCGAAATCAAGTGAAACACTTCCGATTATTTGGTATATTCAGTAGGGTAGGGAAAAAGATATATGTTTTTTTTAAAGTTTTTTCCCAAATTTTTTCTGTTTTTATCTGAATTTACTTTTAAAAATAAGTTTTATTTTAATGGCTCTAGACGTTGGAAGACAGGAGGTGGCAATAAAAAAAACATTTTTTAGTTCAATATATATATATATATATATATATATATATATATATTATATATATATTATATATATATATATATATATATATATATATATATTATATATATATATATATATATATATATATATTATATATATATATATATATATATATTATATATATATATATATATATATATTATATATATATATATATATATATTATATATATATATATATATATATTATATATATATATATATATATATATATATATATATATATATATATATATATATATATATATATATTATATATATATATATATATATTATATATATATATATATATATATATATATATATATATATATATATATATATATATATATATATATATATATATATATATATATATATATATATATATATATATATATATATATATATATATATATATATATATATATATATATATATATATACAATCTTGTGCTCAACGTTTTGTTAGATCGAATCAATTCGTTCCTTAAAAAAATCGAAAAGTTGTCGCAACAACGCTTACGACAATTTGCTGTACGACACTTGACGTTCCATTGACTTATATAATTGAATGAACATTAACTGCATATTATTAACTAGTTACAGCAGTTAAGGACACGGTAACACCTACATTTTTTATTTTGTATCTTTGAATCAGAGTGTTTATTTGTATTATTTAAATTTATATAAAAGAGCACAATAATATACACAATTTTTTTTAATTTTTTTATTTGTATACGTTTTGTTAAATATTTATATTTTTTACCATTTTTTTTCTCAGATTCTTTGAACTGTAATACAAATTACATGTATTTGATTTTAAATGAAGTTATTCGTAATAATACAATATTTTCCTTTAAAAAATAATTTTTTTCTTTTGTATTTTAAAACACTACTACTCATAAAGCTGATTTGCATGACAATTTATATTTTTCACAAATTATAAAAATATGCTTTAAAAATATACATTTCTCCATTACTAATAAAATAAACCTTACAATTCCGAAAGAATTACTGTAAAAAAAACCAAACATTGAAAAAAAACTGATTCAAAGTTTTCAGTCCTTGAAAAATACAAAGCATCCTCCAACATAAAATCTTAAATAACTCATTTGAACAATTAGATACAGTTCGAGAATTTTGCAAGCGTATTTAGATGCTTCAAAACCATATTTTTAACAAATAAATAAATCGAGTATTTTGCTTTTTTTGGTCTGGTATTGTACATAAGAGAAGTTGTATCCGGCAGTTACATGTATATAATATGAATTACAAGTTGAATTATGTTCTTTGACGAAGAAACGTTCATCAAAAAAGTTATAAATAGTTATCTGCTCAATTTAAAAAAAAAATAGAGTATCACACAACAGTAAAACTCAAGAACAGTTTATAAGAATACAAAACCTTTCTAAAACCTCCTAAATCTTCTAAAAAAACATTTTTAGCAAAATAAATTAAAATACGAAAAACAAAATTTGTGGTTTTGAATGCATTAAAATGTTAAAATGTATTATTTTTACATCATTTTTAATTGGAGAATATTCAATTATCAATAGCTTTTACAACATTCATATATTTTTTTTTATCATATGCAAAAAAGTGCTCCATCCTAGAGGAATTTGGAGTTACATGAACTATCTTGTGGGAAAAGATGCCAGAAAGATGTTTTTCCAATCGTTAGTTCTCGCGTTACTCAATAGATGACAACGCAACAGACGAGCCGGACGTTACAGAGGGGGAGTGTGACTATTAAAAATGTAATTTTCTGTTTTTAAAGATAAGTAATATGCTATATTTCAATTGAAGTTTTCTTTAAATAAAATAATATTATAATATTTTTTTTGGTGTGAAATATTTTTCAAGGAGGTAGACAGGGCATCTATTTGGTTGCAAGAAAGAGGTAGCTCCAACAATCCAACATGTGCCACGTCATCTTGAAGATATTTTTTTGAGTGAAAATGCTGTCATAATACGTAGGAACAATTAAGAAGATTGATCAAAAAGAATATCATCACGCAGCTTGGAGTTTTGAATTTTCAAACGTTTTTTACGGCTTTTTATGCAAACTTGAATAATTGGACCTAACTCCTTTTTACAGCAAACCCCTCATATGTTTGATTAGGAAAAACTTAATTCAGTACATATAAGCACTCGTTTTTAATTTATTAGTTCAAATGATTAACATAGTTCCTTCTTTAAAGTGAGTTTTCTTTATTAGACATTCGGATTATTTGACGTATTGTGTAAATTACCATTAAAACAATTGTAATTAACTCAATTTAGGAACAGGTTTTAGTCATCTCCTTTCAATTCTAATTTGTTAATTTATTTCTAGCCGTGACAATTTTAATTAACGTAAGTGAATTAAAAAAAATTATAAATTATTTCAGTTTGTCTTAAAAAAAATTATATTGAATCTTTGTTAAGGGGGTCCGATACCCAAAATTCGCAAAAAAAGTCATTTTTTTTTTATATTTAAAAAATAATATTCAAACTTATCTTAATAACTCACAAAAAACTGCTTCAAAAAATTCTTATTACTTTTTTAGTTATGAACGTTTTAATGATGTGTTCCTATAACATAGTTGTATCATATGTAAACTTTAAAAGCAAATATCTCTGTTCGTGGTTTTGAAATTTAATGAACATTAAAAATGCTAAGGCTTTTTTAATATTATACTTAAAATCATAATTTTTGTGTGTATAGCAAGATAAATATATTTTAAATAGATGTATGCATTCAGATTTCCTATTTTTACCATAATTTGTTTTTTAAAACCAATTAAAATGGACTTTTATTTTTTTTCGTCAATTTTTTTCTCCAAAATTTCTAATATATTTTATTTTTTTAAAGTGATGTATCTGAATCAAAATTTGAATGCATACATCTATTTACATATTATTCAAGATCTTAAATAAAAAAACTTGCTTCAAAATATTGAAAAACAAAAAAGGAGTAGGAATTTTAAAATTGTTAAAAAATTTACTAAAATTTTAATTTAAAAATACATGTGCAATTTAAAAAAAAAAATTGAGCGTCTTAAAATGGTTTTTTATGCATATTTAGAAAGAGAAAAAAAATTGGATTGTACAAGTATAAAAATAAAGAAAAAAATGTCGAAGGTATCGGACCCCCTTAAAAATAATATAATTTTATTCTGTAATTATATATTAAAGTTATATTGAAAAAGTATATAAATATAAAGTTAAATTAAGCTATTAGTATTTTCAAAAAAAAATTGTATGCTTTAACACAAAACTAAATTTGGTATTTTCCATGTAAATTAAAAAAGTTAAAATATTATATTTTATTACATTTTTGTTAATAGTTCAAAAAAAAGTTATTCACATGTAAAAATGTACTTTTTATTTGAGAATTACTAATAATATTCAAATTAATATCAACAACATCATTATACTAATAGTAAACTTTTAAATTTTAAAGCTATCCATAAAAAACTTTAAAACAAAAAAAAATCTTTTGTTTGAATAGTTTGTTATTCAAAATACTGTACAAAGAGCAGACATGTGATCTTTATTTTGACAAAGTTTTCATATTTAATAATATTAAACTCACAACTTTAACAAAATATTTTTAGACCTTTAATACAAATAAAATGCTTGTTTTCCATTTATTTTCAATAAAACTATGTTTCCTGTGTGAGCTAATTTTACACTCGGAACTATTGGATCGACTTAATTTTACACTTAATTTGTGTGACTTAATTTTACAATTATATACACACAGAATTGACATATTTATTATTTGGAAACTTTTTTTTACAAAGTTCAAATTTAAACTATATGATGTTTTGTACTTTTATATTAAAAAAAAGCTTTCTTAATAAACCAGTATTTGACTTGAATAAGTAATTGACAGATATAATATTTTCATATATTTTTCTTTAATTTTTTTTTAGTAGTTAAAATTTCATTATAAATATCAATTTACAGGCTGCTAGATACGTCAGTGCATTTAGAGTCAGGAGTTTCAAACCAAATAAAGAAATATATAGATTATCAGTGTAGAGTTGGTTAACGTACGTTAAATCTGATGTGGTTAGAATCGTGATGTGGGAGTTTGGAAAGGTAGATGCAAGTACAAATGTTGTCCTAAATGTAGTTAAAAATTACGATCCAATAGTTCCGTGTGTATCCCAGGTGACAAATCACAAAAAAAAGTTATGCATAAGAAAAAAAAACATAACGCTGAAAATAATCAGGCTATCCTATAAAAAAAAAGTCAGCATAAAACTTTCAAAATTGTCAAATTGAAGGTTTTTTGAAGGTTTTATAAAGGATATTAAAACAAAAAACTGCAGTGTTTTTTAAAGTTTTAAATTTTCCTGCTCAAAATCTTTAAAATATCTACATTTTCCTTTCACGATTAAAAATCGAAGTTTTTTTTGCAGGATTTTTAAAGGTTTTTTACAGTTTTTATAAGAGATATTGAAACAAAAACCTTTAATTTCATAGATCTTTAAAACAACTGCAGTTTTCCTGCATAAAACCTTCAAATTCAAAATTTTGATGAAGGTTTTATGCCGACTTTTTTTTAGCTGGGACGACACAAGCGTTATATTCTATTACCTAATTCGCTGGCCGCCGCACATTCAGGAAAAAGTACATCTTTTGTGAGGAATAACTTCCATATAATCTATCATATAAATAACAGATTTTCAAACGCAAATTTATAGTGCAATATCTACGAAGAAAAGCATTTATTCAACGATCTAAAAGATTTAATAGAGATTTCGAACAGTCTCCACGATCAGAAAATTTTCGAGCTAGTTTCTCTTTTAAGGCTGAATTAATATTTAATCTGTGCAGAATACTGTTTAGCGCGTATACATGCGTGTAATCTTCAAAAACTTTTATTTTAAATAAACAAACTATACTTCCTACAAATCAATCGCTCTGTAGAATGAATAGTCAATGCAGTCCTGAAACTGGAAACTTGCGTTAAGGTAAGGTATAGTTTATTTGAAGTTTATGTCTCTTTACAAAGATTTACTCTTGCATCTTTATCTTGAATTTTCCAGGTGACAATTTCAATCAAGTCGCTGTATATTACATCTTAGAGTTAATAGAGATCAAAGTACGCTCTTGGTACTGCAAATAGTAATGTCGCATTAAAGTGGAAGTTGTTCAAGACAAAATCTATCCTGATTATTTATTCAGATACCTTCCTTCGAAAATGATGTTTATTTATAGTTAAAATTATTCGTAGCTTGTTCGAATGAGCCAGTGACATGGTCGTGATCGTAACGCAAAACAAATAAAATAATTGCGCGAACTTACCCAACGCAACACGCTAAAGCAAGAGTAAGAAATAGGCAAATTTCATATATATTATTTCAGTAGTAAAAACTTTCATGTAGCAATGAAGAAACGTAGTTTTGGTTCATGGATATTAATGTTATTTTTAAAAAAGTAATTAGTTTTCAAACAGTGTTTAAAAGAACCGTTGGTAGTGGTGCCATCTATGAGTAGAACGGGTAAACTTTTTTTATATTTTGGCTATCAAAAATGTTCAAATAACTTTGTGTGTGCTTTATTCAAAAAGAATTATCCAATGTTAAGTTACTTATTATTTGTTGGAGATTAATAAAGCTTGTGTAAGCGTTGTTGTAAAAGAAAATCGTAGCATAGATATTATCCTTAGAGAAAGCTATTCAAATGGTGCAGTGTCCAATCAAATGTGGAAATGTTGGTTGTATCCACACAATGAGAATCAATATGTTATTTGGCAACCAAAACAAATTAATATCAATTAAAAAAAGTAAAATCCCTTGTCACAAACATCAATTGATAATCAGTTCTGTCTTCAGGACAATAGAGTCAAAAATGGCGACTGAAATAGAAATTTTAATATTTTCTGTCGTTTAAGATGAGGTTAGTTTCTTGAGATCAGTATTACCCATTCAACTTTCTTCGTTTAATAAAGTTTCAGAGATACAGATTCGGGTGGGATTAGCATTTCAAACGTTTAATTTACAAGCTTACGTAGTCTGTTAAACTCACGGGGGACAAAAATGTCGATTGAAACAGCAAGTTTACTATTTCCTTTTTTGAGATAAAAAATAGAGTCCAAGGATTAGTATTATCCATTCAATTTTCTATGTTCGGAGAAGTTTTTGTGACCAACATCGTTTTGTGTGGCATTAATGTTCCAGTACATCAAAGAGTTTAAAGTATATACTTACGCAGGACAAATATGGCGATTGGGATGGGAGGGGGGCGAGTTTAACATATTTCTCTTTCAAGGGGATAATAGGCTTTGATATTGTCCACTCAATTTTCTTTGTTCAGAAAAGTTTCATTTACGTTCATCTCTGGAATCAGCATTCGAGAACACCAAGGAGTTTATAATACAGGTTATATAGGACAAAAATGGTGATTGAAAGATCGAGTTTACTTTTTTCTGAGGTGATAATTGGTTCCAAGGATCGGTATTAGCCATTCAATTTCCTTTGCTTAGGAAAGTTTCAGAGACCAACATAGCTATGGATAGGATGCGCATTCTAGAAAACCAAAAAGTTTAAAATACACATTATATAGGACAAAAATGGTGACTCGGAGAGCGAGTTTACCTTTTTCAAAGGTTCCAAGTATCAGTTCCAAGGATCGGTTTTAACCATTCAATTTTCTTTGTTTAGGAAAGTTTCAGAGACCAACATAGCGATGAATAGAATCAGCATTCCAGAACACCAAATAGTATATAATACAGATCATATAGGACAAAAATGGTGATTGAAAGATCGAGTTTACCTTTTTCTGAGGTGATAATCGGTTTCAAGAATCGTTATTATCCATTCAATTTTCTTTGCTTAGGAAAGTTTCAGAGATCAACAAGGATAGGATTAGCATTCTAGAAAACCAAAAAGTTTAAAATACAGCTCATGAAGGACAAAAATGGTGATTGAAAGATCGAGTTTACCTTTTTCATAGGTTATAATCAGTTCCAAGTATCGGTGTTAATTATTAAATTTTCTTCGTTTAGGAAAGTTTCAGAGACCAATATAGCTATGAAATGGATCAGCATTCCAGAACACCAAAGAGTTTGAAATACAGCTCATATAGGACAAAAATGGTGACTGAGAGGGCGGGTTTACCTTTTTGAGGTGATAATCGGTTCCAAGGATCGGTATTATCCATTCAATTTTCTTTGTTTAGGAAAGTTTCAGAGACCAACATAACTATGGAAAGGATTAATATTCTAGAAAACAAAAAAGTTTAAATTTCACCTTACATAGGACAAAAATGGTGACTCAGAGAGCGAGTTTACCTTTTACAGAGGTTATAATCAGTTTAAAGGATCGGTTTTAACCATTCAATTGTTTTTGTTCAAGAAAGTTTCAGAGATCAACATAGCTATGAACAGGATAGCATTCCAGAACACCAACGAGTTTAAAATACAGCTCATGTAGGACAAAAATGGTGACTGAGAGAGCGGGTTTACCTTTTTGAGGTGATAATCGGTTCCAAGGATCGGTATTATCCATTCAATTTTCTTTGTTTAGGAAAGTTTCAGAGACCAACATAACTATAGAAAGGATTAATATTCTAGAAAACAAAAAAGTTTAAATTTCACCTTACATAGGACAAAAATGGTGACTCAGAGAGCGAGTTTACCTTTTACAGAGGTTATAATCAGTTTAAAGGATCGGTTTTAACCATTCAATTATTTTTGTTCAAGAAAGTTTCAGAGATCAACATAGCTATGAACAGGATAGCATTCCAGAACACCAACGAGTTTAAAATACAGCTCATGTAGGACAAAAATGGTGACTGAGAGAGCGGGTTTACCTTTTTGAGGTGATAATCGGTTCCAAGGATCGGTATTATCCATTCAATTTTCTTTGTTTAGGAAAGTTTCGGAGATCAACATCGCTTTGGGTGGGATCGCTTCAGATCATTTCCTGCCCGAATGGTCTTTCTTCTGTCCACATCGCAATGGATGGAGCTCTTCCGATGGATTTTCTTTCCAGGGGGACTTATTGTAATCCGACCTCTAAGGATGAAATACCGCTTCCTTATGAAAAGGAGGTGTTGGTTTTGGAGAAAGTGGAAATACACTTTTTAAGATAGGTAGTAGTGCGAAAATGCGGTAAAAGGTGATGAGTAAAGATGCGGAAATTCCGTCGATTGAATAATATATTATTTGAAGTGCAGTAGGCTGAATTTTTCTGAAATGATAGTACACTATTAAAAATAGGTACTCAAACATAAGTAAAATGTACTCATTTATGAGTACATTGATGTTTATTATGGCTCCGAATACATGAGTTTCAATTTTGAAAAACACATGCACTCAAAAAAGAGTACAATTAGTAAAAAGAGCAGATGCCAGTCTACATAGGCTGCTTTCATAAATCCCTTTGAATAAATATCGTCGATTTCAACCAAGTTTTACCAGTAATCCAACCCAGATCCTTAGGCATCGCAATCTCGTTCCTTATCCGTTGTACTACCAGGGTGACGTGATTTTTTTTTAACAGAATAACTGTTAAAAAGGTGTGCCAAATGAAAGGAAGTAAGATAATTGAATTGAAATAACTCAGCTTCCATTGAAACAATCGTCATCAAATAATGTGGAAAAAACGATCTTCTAAACACATATTTTAAGTTTGTCAGGTCACTTTGTTAAGATGACTTCAACAGAAGATGAGAATAGCAATATTAAATCACATTGCAAATTCTGAGAAAGTACGGTTATTTGAATATGAGTACGTTATCGCTCATTTACGATGCTACTGTACTCAAATAGAAACGAGTATGTTTAGGTATTCATTTTTAAGTACCTTTTATTTACAGTGTATGGTTTTGTATTTTTCACCTTGTACACTGTACAGTACTAGAGAGTAATTAATTTTCAACGCATTGGTTGTATTGGGGATCATCAGGAAATCTGATTTATCTTTAAGTTATCTTCAGTCTTGTTCTGTCACGTTTTTGTGTATTGCACTATGTAAAGCAAACAGAATGGATTTTCTGTATATGTAACTTCGATTTGGTTTAAATTAGATTATGATTTTGAATTATATTTAAAAGTAGCATAATATATAGCTGTTTGGTGAAGAATATAAGATAACTGACCCCGATGCACTAGATACTCAAAAATAAATAATATGTTCTCATTTTATTTCGCACATTGGATGCTTATCATAGCTCCGAATAGATAAATTTAATTTTTGAAATAAACATGTACTCAAAAATGAGTACAATGAGTAAATATAAATAAAAAGAGCAGTTGCTTGCCTCCATATGCAATCTTCATAAATCACTTTCAATAAATATCAACAATTACAACCAATACTTATCGGGAATCGAACCCAGATCGTCAGACAGCGCAGTCTAAAACCTTACCCGTTGTACTACCAGGACGACGTGAAGTTTTTAACAGAAGAAATGTTGAAAAGATGTGGAAAAAGAATGAGAAGAAAGATCATTGAATTTTAATAACTCAGTTTCCATTTAAGCAATCGACATCAAATACTGTAGAAAACCATCTTTTTAAGTTTGTCAGGTCGCTTTGGAACAGAAGCCGATGGCTGGAACAGAAGCCGACATTAGCAATATTAAATCACGCTGCTCGTTTTTGAGAAAGTACGGTTACGTAAATATGAGTACGTCATCGCTCATTTACGATGCACCTGTACTCAAAGAAAAACGAGTAGGTTCAGGTACTCATTTTTAAGTAAATTTTTTTTACAGCGTGTCGGCACATAAATAAATTTTAAATATAACAGACTATAAACCTAAAAAGATACTCCAATTTATGACCATTTTGTAAATTGTTGTATGGGAATCGATGTGTTAATAAGATTGATATTTGTTGCATTTTATAAAACTGTTATTTTTTATAAAATGGAATATAGTCATCTAATATTCATTATAAAAGATCCCGGAGAGAAATGTTTTGTAGTTAAAATAAAGTTGATTGGGATTAATTAATCTAAAATCCAATAAAAATTCTAAAATATTTGTATTTTTGATTGTTGAATTGTAATATATGCAAATTTCTATTTATCTAGCATAGGCGAAGTTTTTAAGAGTATAATAAAATTTACTGAAATTTTTTTATTTTCGAATTGTTAGTTCGTTTTTAGTATTTACTTAATTCTCCTATTGTCTTAGAATACTATCATTACCGATTGTCTGCGTGCTATTTTTCTTGTTCGTTTAAATATTATATAACATACTTATGCTTTTAAAGTAAAAGTAACATTTCCTATCATATATTACATAAATATATATTTCAATTAAATGCATGTAAAATAAAATAAGATCTTCTCGCTGAAAACATGTAGACTTTCTGCATTAAAGTTGGTTGGTTGATTGGGGTTTATTGGCACAAGGGCCAAATATGGCCAAGCTGCGCCAAACTCTAGTTCTGCATTGAAGAATTGAAGAAAGCTTTCTTTTGCATCCAAAATATGTTATTAACATTTGTTAAAAGTACATTTAAAGAACAGTATAAAACTTTTTTAAAAAATTGTGCTAAATAACAAAGCTCAATATATCCTGATTTTTTTAATATTTGAAGGAATTAAAAACTACACACTATTCTATATACTAGTGTTTAAAAAAAAATAAGGAATTTAAAACTACATAAAAACAATTTAAAACCTTGAACGATGTTACTTTTATACTAAATGTAGTTCTCAATGCTCCATATGCTATGCTGTTATGGTATGTTTTACAGAAATCAACTAAACTATACACCCTGTTTCATCTATGTTCTTCCAAAAATAATTTTATCATATTGAAAAGACCATACTGCACTATTGGCAGTCATATTTTTCACGAAAAAAATAATAATCCCATCCAATTGTGGTTCTATAATAAAAGAACGCAACACAAGAGAATCTTTCATAAAAGGACACCGAATATAACAACAAAACAAATGTTCTCTCTCACAATAACAAAAATCTGCACCCAAAAAAGAGAACTTGGGACACAACCCCACCAGCACAAAATCCATTCCAGAAACCGCGTACGCCTAATTACGCAAATACGATTGGCATCACGCAGCATTTAATACGATCTCCCCCTTGTTGCGAGTCGCACCAACATGTGGACCGGCCCCCCTCTTCACTTCGCTTCGGGAGGAATTAATCGCGCTGCCAGAATCGCCTATCTCCCAACCTATTTGGATACTCTCCAGTAACTTAATGACCGGGCATTACTCTTCTTTACAGCGCTTCGAACATTCTTCTTTTGGGGCAAGGGAAAAAGAGGAATTTCTTTCGCTCGCTTGTCGGACATGATTTTGTTAGAAGGCACCAACAGGATCTTTGTGGAGTTATGACCCGTCACGTGGTTGATTGTGAAGGATCTTTTTTGCAGGTCGTAGAAACAACAATTACAAATGTGTATGGGTGGTTATTTTTTGTGTAACAGCGTATTTGTGTTAGAGCAGGGGTCGACATTGACTTTTCAAATCTGGTGCACCCACGATTTAAACTTTGGTGCACTAAATATTATTTACATTGTTAAAAATAGGTACTCAAAAATAAGTAAAATGTACTCATTATTGAGTACATTCGATTCTTATCATGGCTCCGAATACGTAAGTTTAAATCTTCGAACATGAATGGACTGTAGTAGAGCGAATTGTGACAGTGTGCTGTCACACGTTGCAATTTTTATATAGGGATCTGACCAATACTGTACGTTGTGCAAATTGGTCAGTTGGCTAGACTGACTGTCGCCGGTTTTATTACTGTGTTACAATGTGGGGAGCGTTACGTCACTGAGCTATTTTATGACCACACCAGGATTGGTTAGGAGGGGTTATCCAGAAGGGCGGAGCTAATCTCAATTGGTGGGTATGGTAATTCATGCAGAATTTCAGCCACCAACAAGATCTTCGTGGAGTTATGACCCGTCACGTGGTTGATTGTGAAGGATCTTTTTTGAGGGACGTAGAAACAATTACAAATGTGTATGGGTGGTTATTTTTTGTGTAACCGCTTATATGAGTTTGTTGCTAGCAGGGGTCGAAATTAACTTTTCAAAGCAGGTGCGGCAGTGCACGCAAGTTTTAAGCTTAGGTACACTAAAAAATATTTGCACTGTTAAAAGTAGGTACTCAAAAATAAGTCAAATGTACTAATTTTTTAGAACATTCGATTCTTATCATGGCTAAGAATACGTAAGTTTAAATCTTCGAGCATGAATGGACTGTAGTAGAGCGAATATGACTTAATAATCGTGAAACCAACATCTCAGACCAAATGGCCTCAAACACGTGACTTCTTTTCAAAATTATGAATTAAAAAATTCTCGCGATTGGCTGATGAATTGGGAAATGTGTAACAGTGAACATTTATGAATGGAATGACGTAATTAACTACGTGTCTGAGGCCATACATGTTGGCCTCACTTTGATGTTAGCGAGATTACAAAGAAATGTTTTCTCTACTATGAAGGATCGAAGGTTTAAATTTTGAAAAAGTCATGTACTCAAAAATGACTGCAAAATGAATCAAAAGAGCAGATGTTAGCCTACATAGGCTGCCTTTATAAATCACTTTCAATAAATATCAAGAATAACAATCAAGACTTACCAGGAATCGAACCCAGATCCTCAAGCTCCGCAGTCCAGTTCCTTATCCGTTAAACAACCAGGACGATGTTCAAGAAGTTATAAACAAAAGAAATGTTAAAAAGGTGTGCCACAAGAATGGAAATTAAAATAATTGAGTTGTAATAACTCAGTTTCCATACAACTTTTGAACAATTATTTTAAGATTGTCAAGTCGCTTTGGTAAGATGGTTTCAACAGAAGCTGAGATTAGCAATATTAAATCACACTACTCATTTATGAGAAAGTACAGTTGCTTAAATTTGAGCACGTCATCGCTCACTTACGATGCAATTGTACTCAAAGAAAAACGAGTAGGTTCAGGTACTTATTTTTAAGTACCTTTTTTTACAGTGGGAAGGGGGGGGGGGGGCACAAAAAATTTATGGAACCGAAAGTAAAATTTATAAGTGATTTTTGAACAAATAATCTAACAATGGAACCTTTCATTTTTCGTTTAGTCATCGTTTAATTGTTCATTAAAACATGTAAACATACAATAAAGATATATTCAACCAGCACGTGATGAGAAAAGCACGTGTCAGAAAAAGGATATTTTAAGCATGAGAAAGCATGCGTAGAACACAACTCGTAGTTGAAGATGGATCCAGTACCAACAAGAGATTACTGGTAAAACCTGACTACGATCTCGTTATATACTGCGCGTTCAAAAGTGAAAATCGGAATCTTAGGTTTTTATTGGGCAAATGATTTGCAGGCGAATTCCGAGTTTGTTAACCAAAATCGTTTGCACCCTGGTTAACCGAATTCTTATATAATTGAATAGTTTGGAATGACAATTAAAATCGGCGTTTATCATAAAAGTTAGTGCACTGCGTGTACACAAATAAAAAATATAGGTGCACTTCAAAAGAGTTAGTTGTACTCTGAATCGGCTAATTTCGAACAATGTTAGCAAAATTATAACCTTATGATTTCTCTACTATGAGGGATCCATGCTCGAAGGTGTATCCACATGGCTGCTTTCTAAGTTTCTAACATGTATCTTTATATTTTCTTATTCTTACACCATTTACAACTTCTTCAATAAACTTCTTTTAAGGGAATCCTAAATATATTCAAACACTGCTATTAGGAGGAAACTAAGCAAAATCATTTAATAAAATAGCGATGTCACTGCATTTGGATTTTATTGCCACTTTCAACTGAGATTGGGTTACGTTAAGTACACACACAAATGAAAGAAAAATAAATAGTAGTTTTAGAGTAAAAATACATTTTAAAAATGGTCTTTTTTGTATCATTGAGTAAATTCACTTTTCAGATATATCTTTTCCTGCTGAATGCTGTTTAACATAAGAAAGGAATTTATAGCGCTTTCTCATCACCATTTGTTTCACCCACGAGTTCTATTGCATTTAAATGTGCTTCGGATTTTTTTTGTGTTCTGCAGATCACTTCAAAAGCTCCATTTTTGTTCTTAGAGTTTTCCATTTTTAAAGAAAAATAGGAAGACCTCAGTTTGCAAAAAAAGGACTCGAGTATTTTAGTAACATTGTTTCTCTGAACTAATTTACATTTTAAATCAAATCGCATTTTCTCGTAAAATGTTAGTACTCTATTTTATAATGAGGCAGTGTCCCCTTTTTATTCGATTTAGATATTTTTTTTAAATAACTATTTATATAGAATTTGAATAAGATTTTATATAATACAATTGTAATAGTAAAGGATAAAAATTGTTATGGGATACAATCGGAATGTTATGGGATACAAATGGAATGGTAGGTTATGCAAATTGAATGGTATGGGATATAAATGTAAAGGTATGGGATATAAATGTAAAGGTATGGGATACAAATAGAGTATTATGGGATACAAATGCAAAGTTATGGGGTATGAATGCAAAGTTATGGGGTATAAATGCAAAGCTATGGGGTATAAATGTAATATAACATGCAAATGGTGGAAATGGAATACAAATGGAATACTTTGAAACAAGTTTAACGTAATAGGATACAAAATTTATTATTATGGAATACAAACGATATGTGATGGGATACAAATGCGAAGTAATGGGATGAAAATGTAACAGTATTATAAGATTTAAATTCTAAAAATGGAATACAATTGAAATACTTTGGAACAAGTTTAACGTGATAGGATACAAACTTTATTGTTATGGGATACAAACGGAATGTTATGGGATACAAATGCGAATTTATGGGATACAAATGTAATATACTATTTAATTGGTAGAATTGGAATATAAATTGATTACTTTGAACAAGTTTAACGTAATGGGATACAAATGGAATGGTATGAGATACAAATTGAATGGTATGGGATTCAAATAGAGTATTATGGGATACAAATAGAGTATTATGGAATACAAATAGAGTATTATGGGATACAAATGCAAAGTTATGGGGTATAAATGTAATATAACATGCAAATGATAGAAATAGAATAAAAATGGAAAACTTTGAAAAAAGTTTAACGTAATAGGATACAAAAATTCATTATTATGGAATACAAACAAAATGTGATGGGATACAAATGCAAAGTAATGGGATGAAAATGTAACAGTATTATAAGATTAAAATTCTAAAAATGGAATACAATTGAAATACTTTGGAACAAGTTTAACGTAATATGATACAATCATTTATTGTTATGGGATACAAACGGAATGTTATGGGAATGCGAATTTACGGGATACAAATGTAATATACTATTTAATTGGTAAAATTGGAATACAAATTGAATACTTTGAACAAGTTTAACGTAATGGGATACTACAATTTTATGTTTGGGATACAGGCGAAATGTTATGGTATACAGATACAACACTACAAGATCAAAATGTGATTAAAATTGTAATACTGTGGAATAAGTGTAATGATATGGAAAACAAATATAATAATATGAGATGATTGGAAATAGAACACTTTGGAATACAAGTGTATTGTAATAGTATTAAAAAATTAATGTTATGAAATTCAAATAAAATTTTATGGAATACAAATCTAACGCTACAGGAAACAAATGCGATGATTTGGGATACATATGTGATGATACGAAATCCAATTGTAATGCGTTGGGGAACAATTCGAACATTATGATATTAATGGTGAATAAAAAAAATTACAGTTACGGGATACAATTAGAATTTTAAGGGATGCAAGTTGAGTATTGTGTGATACAAATGGAATGGTATGGGGTACTAGTAAAATTTTATGGGATACAAATATAAAGTTACCGGATACCTATGCGATGATTTGGAATATTGTTGTAACACTATGGAATAGATATGTAATGTTGTTGGATGTAAATATTATTTTATGAGACCCAAATGGTTAAAATGGAATGCAAATGGAATACTTTGGAATACAAGTATAGTGAAAAATAATACCAAGATTTGTTTTTGGTGTATAATTGTAATGTTTATTGAGGTTAATATAAATGCGTGTAATATCGCATATCCGATCTTTCTATGCATTCACAAACTCAGAAAACAAGAAACACGATTTATTAGTTTGAGAAATTAAACATATCCTCAAACGAACTCTTTAACTTAAGTAAAAACACAGTTTTCTTCTATAAACCCTTTCCTTTAAAAGAGATAAACAACCGTGAAATATGACTCAATGATCCACCTGAGATTTCCATTCAAAATTCTATAACAAAGAATTGACTTTCCCTTCTTCAGAATCTTTTCGTACCATTTAATGAACTTATTTTGTTGGGATCCAGTGCCATTAATAACCCGAATGTTTAAAATCCTTCCACCCTAAACCAAAGTTAGCGTTTCCGGGAAATAATACACTTGAAAAGTTTTTCGCCTTTGTTAAAAATAAAAGAGCCAAATGTAATGGTTCCTTTCTATCGTAATATATACAGCAAGTCGATGTAAATCATTAGTAAGCTTGAGGGGAAGGTGTATTTATTCATTTTTGCGTGGTGTTATTAAAGAAGAATAAATGTGAATGTTCGTATGGTAGGCAAAATAATTTTTTCTCTTTTAGAGAGAGCTGTGCTGATCGGTATTTTGTTTGTTTTATTTTTTTTTACTTTTGAGATTTTAGTTCATGTTTATGGGATTTATTTCCGAGGTTTGTTCTATTTTTTTTTAATTCTGATTTAATTTTTAAAGTCTATACTTTTATTTTGTGGGCATGAATAGGTTATGTTGGTTCATATATTTAGATGTTTGAAATATAAAAAGCTTCAAAACACATTAAAAAAAATCGAATGGTTTTCAAAATGGCGGAAAAAAGTTTTTCTTATTTGTAGTGTTAATTTGGTTTCCATCGCACATAAATTGTTTATGTTCAACGCTGAGACCAGATTTTTTTTTAAATAGAAAATGAATAAGACAATGAGTGATTGACTGTATAAATGAGGAAATAAATATATAAATAATTTTTTTTAATAGAACGCCTTTTTATATGCATTAAAAGGAAATCAAAAAACTAGAGTTGTTAATTGACTAGAACTAAAAACGTGGAGCACACAAAATATGAAAACTCAAAACTGTTTTTAGTTTAGCTTGCTACACTTTTAGATTTAGTATATTTCGTTTTGTTTTTACATTTTTTTGCATTTAAAAAAAGGTTTATTTAAATTTTTTTGTATAATTTTAAATTATGTTGTGACGATTTAAATGCATAATCTCTTTTTAATTGAGACAATTAAGCATTTGTAAATAAATAAACAAATGAAAAGATTTAAAATTGGTTGCCGAATATTCTAAAAAATATCGGAAATAATATTTTTTGAAGCATTTCTATATAAATACTAGCTTATAATAATAGTATTACAAGTAACATGTAAGTTTATTTGAAGTGTTTTCTAACCTTGTGCATGCACATTAAACATTCTCAAAGTGTAATTGAAATAGTTAACATGCACTTTCATAAATTATACACATATATAAAAAAAATTATTGATTTTATTCCTAAAAAACATTTACCTGGAAAGAATTCCCAAACATACATCAGCAATGTAAAATAAGCAACCATAAAATCTTTTAAGTACATTTTTATGCGGAGTTTTAAAAAAGCACTACCGTTTATACATTTCTACAGACGTAAACTTATGAAATATTTGTGTAAAAATAAAACTTGTTGTTCTTTTACTATTTTGACTTTTGTGTATTTTTTCAAAACGGAGATGAATTTCTTAAAACATATTTTTTTATAGCTATATTGAGTTATATTTTTAAAACTCAATCACAGGAATTAACCGTCTAAAGGATTTTTAATTTTGTAAGTGAATACAAAATAAAACTGTTCTGTTATTTATACCAAATTGTTTAGTGTGTTATTTATAGCATTTATTTTAAATCATCATTCAATCAACTGGATTTTGGCGTTTGCTTGGACACTATTTATAATTAAGTTTTTATTTTTTATATGATATTTTAGATATTCACATCGAGCTATTTTTCGATTGGTTGGTTATTCAGTTAAATTAACGTTGCACTGGAGCTGCAAAGTGGGCTATTGGCGACGGTTAGGGGCCTATTTCGAAGGAAAAACCGCGGGATCAATGACCTAATTTTGAATCATGGTCAGATGACGAGAAAATACCTGAATTGACCATCACGCAACCTAAATAGGCGTGAGAAGGTTTAGATAATGATAGATTTAACTTGCACTAGCTCCCTCTACACATGACGTATAATTTTCTCATTCCTAAAAGAATAATTATCTAAAGGGGGTCACTCTAAAAGCAAAACAAGTTGTTTCTCTCTTGATATCCGACGTACCGTCAAATTAAGTGACAAATTGCCTAGGGGGAAAATTAACGTCTTTCTTTTCAATCAAAACAAGGTGACACTTTCTCATCCTTCAAAATTCCATTTTTTACTTACCGCGCAATACATAATCATATGAAGAGGGGACTGGCACAAGTTAAATTTGTCGTGGTCCGTATATTTTTACGCCTATTTAGGTTGGGCGAGGTGTCAATTCAGCTGTTTTCTGAATGAAAATGCTCTCAGTTAACTTTTTTTTTTAATTTCTAACAAATGGTTTTAAAAACAAGATTTTCTCCTTTCTTAAATTTAGGAAAAACTCTTTCGTTTCGCTTCGTAGATGGGAAATGTATATAAACGAATTATGCTGAGTGGAAAGTTACCACGATGCGTTTCTGATACGTCTTCAATGAAAGGTGTGCCCCAATTTTTTCATCGCGTTTAGCGAAAAACATTCCCCCTTTCTTTCATTATAACCTTTTCGTTTAAACTTATATACTAAAAGTTAAGATGCATATATTCGTCGTGTTAAAAATTCTCACTATCCTTTTACCAAAAACCTACCACACTATTAAAAAAGGTTTCGCCAAATATGCTCCGATTACATTTGTCGTCAGATACGAAAAAAAAAATTAAGTTTTTCCCAAACGACGAAATATTTTGTTATATTTGACGAATATATTTAGCATTTTTGAGGAAATATTTCATTAAAGCATTTAGCAGTCATCTCTTTCATCAAAATGATAAAAGGTGCGTTATAAATGAGCATGAATTTGAAACAGTGTACCATCACAAACAACATCGTTATTTTGTTAGATCTTCTCCTTTCACACTATTAAATATGGTTTTGCCAAATACGCTCCGATTACATTTGTCGTCAAATATGACAAAAAAAAATTCAGTTTTTCCCAAACGACGAAATATTTTGTTATTTTTGACATTCGCACTTTTGACGAAATATTTAATTAAAGCATTTAGCAAGCATCTGTTTCATTAAAATGACAAAAGGTGCGTTATAAATGAGCATGAATTTTCAACAGTTGTACCATCACAAACAACATTGTTATTTTGTTAGATCTTCTCCTTTCACACTATTAAATATGGTTTCGCCAAATATGCTCCGATTACATTTGTCGTCAAATATGACAAAAATAAAATTTCTGTTTTTCCCAAATGACGAAATATTTTGTTATTTTTGGCGAATTTCCTTCTCGTTTTCGACGAAATATTTAATCGGCAGGCATCTGTTTCGTCAAAACGACGAAAGTTGCGTCATAAATGAGCATGAATTTTCAGCAGTGTACCATCACAAACAACATCGTTATTTCGTTAGATCGTCTCCTTTCATTACGCCGTCCACGAGTCCACTATTTGCAGTTTAATCAAACCATAATGACTCATAAACGGGTTGGTAGTTGGAATAAGCCAGGGCTGTTGGTAAAATCCCCGCCCCTCCTTGCCCCGGAACCCCCGGAAACCTTGCAGGTGGTATTATTTACTGCTTCCAAGGAACCACCCTCGGCCGATGCATTATTCAGGGACATGGATTGGGTGTCGGTTTCCCAGTGGTTGCACGCCACTGGGGATAGATGCGATGAGGGTTGACATTGTTCCTTCTTTTGATGTTGTTCTTTGTGAGTTGTCTCGCCGCTCCGGGAAAACTCGGCTGCGTGTTTGGATAAGGAGCTTGGGGTGTTTATCAGGGTAGTTGTTCAGAAACCGTGGTCGGTTAAAAGGTTGGTTTGGGGAGAGTTTTATAAAAGAAGATCAAATTAAAGATTTCACACTATGAAAAATGGATACTAAAAAAAAAAACAGAAGTAAAATGTACTTGTTCCTGAGTACATTCAATGCTTTTCATGGTTCTGAATGCATAAGATTCAATTTAAAAAATAACGTACTCAAAAGAATTATGTACAATGAATAAAAAGAGTACATACTAGCCTCCATAGATTGCCTTCATAAATAACTTTCAATCATTATTGACAATTACAGCCAAGACTTACCGGGCATCAAACCCAGCCCTCAGGCACCGCAGTCCAGTTCGCTATCCGTAGTACTAACAGGGTGACTTGAAGAAGTTATAAACAGAAAAAATGTTAAAAAGATGTGCCAAAAGAATATAAAGTAAGGTAATTATGTTATAATAACTCAGTTTCCATTTAAGCAATCAACATCAATTAATGTGGAAAACCATCTTCTGAACAACTATTTGAATTTTGTCAGGTCGCTTTGTTAAGATGGCTTAAACATAAGCAAATATTAGTAATATTAAATCACATTGCTCATTTTTGATTAGAAAGGTTACTTAAATTTGAGTAAGTCATCGCTCATTTGCGATGCAATGGTACTCAAAAGAAAAATGAATTGGTACAGGTACTCATTTTTATGTACCTTTTTTTTACAGTGCAATATGACATACTTGCTTGTAACATTGCGTTGCTGAGGTTCGATTGAAGAATAGATAAAATCATCTATTGAAAAATCAAAGGAGTGAAAATGAGTTTTTATTAAACTCTTTAATGAAATTGCACTTTAACATAAAACCATGTGCATCACTCACCTGAGCGTACGGTTGAAGTGGAACTTCTTTCATTAACTTTCTTAGGCAAGACAAACTTGGTGAATAAAAGGAGGGTGTGCGAAGCCCCTTGCTAAATTAAAAATGAAAAATAAATAATCTTTTTTAAAAGAAGGAAAACCGACTCTAAGAAAAATGCGGTAAAAAGTAAAAAATAGTTTTTAATTTTATGAACAAGTTGAAGAAATTGAATTATTTAATATTAATTTTATACGCATTACAACTTTTTGAAGTTGATGCCAATTTATAAAAAACATACCTCAATTTTGGCGCCGATTTAAAGAAAAAAATTGTAATAATTATAAATGTTGGAAAATCACTTGGACAAAACTCCCACGCACGTGACGCGCCCAATGAAATGGCCGGAGAATGCTGCGCAGCAAAGTTATGTTGACGCTGGAGCGTAGCCATCTTGTTAGAGAGATAGAAAGGCTTGAAAACGAACTGTACCACGATTAGGAGGTGCCAATCTTGTAGGCGCACTTTCCTATAATTGTAACTAAAATGTAACCTCTTCAAGTTAATTAAATTTAAATTAGATACACCTGAAGAGTTGGTTTCTTTGAGTATGCTTGAATTTTGATTAAAAGCCTTTTTAGAGTGCCTGTCGTGTAAGGATAGCAGCAACTACAGTAACCGAGGATAAAACCTTCTGGGATACCCTTTAATAAATTTGATATTAAATCTTTGATTTGTTCATCTTGTTTGTAATATTAAAATTATTTCTTGCTTTTTAGCGCATTTTTCTTAAAGTCGGTTTTCCTTTTTTTTTTTAAAAAGATTTTTTTTACAACACTCCATTCAACTATTCTTTACAATATTTATAATATTTAAGACTTATATTTGAGAGCAGCATAAATAGTAAAAGATTAAATGACATTATAGATAACTATAATAGTAAACGATAAGATACATTCTGTTTATTCCATAAATTAACGCTTCTGTAAATCGATGATTGAATATAACATAACATTCTCGGAATAACAATTTCACACAATCATGCAATTCCAAATAGAACCTTTTCGAACAATTTAATCGCTTGAATTCCTGTTGGTTAATAAATATTCCATTCGTTCGACTAATTCACGGATCTGAATTATTTCGGAAATTATTGCGTTACAAGTCAGTTATGCTTGAGGCCCCGAATCAACTGCGGATATTCCGTGTATAGAGTAAAGAATGATTTAGTAATTCGCTATTAATATCGTCTGCAGGAATACTCGAGAGAATTTGGTAATTCTTAGCGAATTAAATCTTCGCGATTCGTCGTTTCGTCGGGATATTTGGAATATTTCTGACGAGTTGCGAAAACAATTACTTTGAGTCGAGTGAAAGCAATGGATTAATCTTTCTCGATCTTTAAAGTTTAATGGTTGTTCTAAAGGTGTGGATGGCGACAAATCGTTGGACTTGTCTCTTCATAGAATATTTATTTAGCGAATGAAATGGTCAGATATAGAATGGTCATTTTGAAATCGATTGTTAGATAACGATTGTTAGATAACGATCCGAATATTTTTTAAAGAATATAATTATCAATGGATTGTTATGCACGTGACGTCATCAATTGGTCAAATAAAAGCAAGATTTTTATTCCGTATCTTTTTTCTTACAAAATGATTCAAATATACGAGGTAATGTTCCCGGATCATTCCTTCGACACAGACTCCAATAGCCCACTGTGTAGCTCTAGTGCAACATTATTTAACCAACCATTTTATGTATAACAACTGCTGAACAGTTGGGTTTGGTTTGGTTTTTGTTAATTAACGTCGCACTAGAGCTGCACAGTGGGCTATTGGCGACGGTTCGGGGTCAATCTCGAAGGAAAGACCCGGGAACACATTCACACACACATTCATACATGCACCTCGTTATTTTAGAACCATGGTCACATGACGAGGAAACACCTGAACTGGCACCCAACGCCTTCAATAGACGTCGGGACTTTGGACCCCGATCAGATGTATCGTGCACCAGTCCCGTATACACGCCAGTATAATTTGTTGGATATTCTGGACGACTTTCTAGTATTTTTGTAGCGAAGCTGGCAACCCTACGATCGCAAGATCACTACTTTTTTACTTTTCTATGTCAAGTCCATTTCCCGGATTCGAACCACCAATCCTCTGATTAGTAGCTGAACGTCTTACCAACTGAGCAACTATGAACAGTTGGGAGTTTCGTCGCCTATGTAAAATAAATATGTTATCTTATTCCATTTAATATCGACATCAGATCGTATTTAGTGTACATTTCTTGAATGTTTTAAAATTATATCTTCTGACAGTTTATGTTTTATAAAATAAAATATTACGTGCAAATCAACTTACTGTTAACCTAACTAATATTTTTTTAAATTTATTTTTTGATATTTTTGTTGTATAAAAGTACGGGGAATATTTCGAGTTCCAAAAAAAACTTGAATCTATTTTATTTAGAGATCTTGTGTTTCCGAAAACAATATTGTCTATGAACAGAAACTCGCCATGTTTGTTAAATATCTCGTAACTCAAATCTCCCCATTTCTCCTTGAACGTGGTGTGGAAGCCTTTAAAATGAAATATTACCTCAGGAGTTGTTTTCGTCTTCTTACCGTGGTTCAAAATTATGAGGTAGTTTTCCTGGTGTTCCCATCTCTAGATAGTTGTCAAAATCCCTTTAGCTGGTACAATGTTCATTCCACTAAACAAACATACAACGACAAACAATTGAAGGGCGCAGTGACAAAAGCAAAATGTCAAATAAAATGTCTTTTTTTAAAAAAGCCAAGTTTTTATTTTTAACAACGCGTCTTCTTCCTTAGTTTACAAAAACTTTTTCTATCCAGCATTTACACTTGACATAACGTCTTTATTCGATTACAATTTAATAGTTCCTTCAGATGCTACAAGATGACATGAAAATAGTTTTGACAAAAGCTTGACATTACGCCTATATCCTTATTCCCGTCAATTGTTTTTACGGTAAGAAAATGCGATATCGTTAGATTAGCGGAAAAACTCAGTGTGTCGCCAAATGCTGTCTTGAATGGGGTTTTTGTTTTGATGGGGCCATAGACTACTGTGATAATCATAATGTGAAATAGAGCCTTATTTCTCAACCACACTCTTTATTGACTTGGGGGTTTCTAACAACTGTTTACTTTGGCATTTGCAGATGGATTAAAAACAAAAAGCAAAAAAAAAGTAGAAAAATTTACTTAGTATATTTTTTCACCAAGCCGTCGATATATCTTTTAATATTTGTTATATATCGCTGGCTTGATGAAAAACGCACTAAGTCACAAAGTTTTGAGGTAATGTGGTATTTTTTTTTGATGGAGCCATAGAATGCTGTGATAATCTCAATGTGTAACAGCGCTTTATTTCTCAACCATACTCTTTATTGACTTGGGGATTTCTATTGTAGCAACTGTTTACTTTGGCATTTGCAGACGCATTAAAAACAAAAACAAAAAAATAGAAACATTTACTTAGTAATTTTTTTCACCAAGCCGTCGATATATCTTTTAATATTTTTTATATATATCGATGGCTTGACGAAAAACTCACTAAGTCACAAAGTGCTGTTTTGAGGTAATGGGGTTTTTGTTTTGATGGAGCCATAGAATACTGCGATAATCTCAACGTGTAACAGCGCTTTATTTCTCAACCATACTGTTTATTGACTTGGGGATTTCTATTGTAACAACTGTTTACTTTGGCATTTGCAGACGCATTAAAAACAAAAACAAAAAAATAGAAACATTTACTTAGTAATTTTTTTCACCAAGCCGTCGATATATCTTTTAATATTTTTTATATATATCGATGGCTTGACGAAAAACTCACTAAGTCACAAAGTGCTGTTTTGAGGTAATGGGGTTTTTGTTTTGATGGAGCCATAGAATACTGCGATAATCTCAACGTGTAACAGCGCTTTATTTCTCAACCATACTGTTTATTGACTTGGGGATTTCTATTGTAGCAACTGTTTACTTTGGCATTTGCAGACGCATTAAAAACAAAAACAAAAAAATAGAAACATTTACTTAGTAATTTTTTTCACCAAGCCGTCGATATATCTTTTAATATTTTTTATATATATCGATGGCTTGACGAAAAACTCACTAAGTCACAAAGTGCTGTTTTGAGGTAATGGGGTTTTTGTTTTGATGGAGCCATAGAATGCTGCGATAATCTCAACGTGTAACAGCGCTTTATTTCTCAACCATACTCTTTATTGACTTGGGGATTTCTATTGTAGCAACTGTTTACTTTGGCATTTGCAGACGCATTAAAAACAAAAACAAAAAAATAGAAACATTTACTTAGTAATTTTTTTCACCAAGCCGTCGATATATCTTTTAATATTTTTTATATATATCGATGGCTTGACGAAAAACTCACTAAGTCACAAAGTGCTGTTTTGAGGTAATGGGGTTTTTGTTTTGATGGAGCCATAGAATACTGCGATAATCTCAACGTGTAACAGCGCTTTATTTCTCAACCATACTGTTTATTGACTTGGGGATTTCTATTGTAACAACTGTTTACTTTGGCATTTGCAGACGCATTAAAAACAAAAACAAAAAAATAGAAACATTTACTTAGTAATTTTTTTCACCAAGCCGTCGATATATCTTTTAATATTTTTTATATATATCGATGGCTTGACGAAAAACTCACTAAGTCACAAAGTGCTGTTTTGAGGTAATGGGGTTTTTGTTTTGATGGAGCCATAGAATACTGCGATAATCTCAACGTGTAACAGCGCTTTATTTCTCAACCATACTGTTTATTGACTTGGGGATTTCTATTGTAGCAACTGTTTACTTTGGCATTTGCAGACGCATTAAAAACCAAAACAAAAAATAGAAACATTTACTTAGTAATTTTTTTCACCAAGCCGTCGATATATCTTTTAATATTTTTTATATATATCGATGGCTTGACGAAAAACTCACTAAGTCACAAAGTGCTGTTTTGAGGTAATGGGGTTTTTGTTTTGATGGAGCCATAGAATACTGCGATAATCTCAACGTGTAACAGCGCTTTATTTCTCAACCATACTGTTTATTGACTTGGGGATTTCTATTGTAACAACTGTTTACTTTGGCATTTGCAGACGCATTAAAAACAAAAACAAAAAAATAGAAACATTTACTTAGTAATTTTTTTCACCAAGCCGTCGATATATCTTTTAATATTTTTTATATATATCGATGGCTTGACGAAAAACTCACTAAGTCACAAAGTGCTGTTTTGAGGTAATGGGGTTTTTGTTTTGATGGAGCCATAGAATACTGCGATAATCTCAACGTGTAACAGCGCTTTATTTCTCAACCATACTGTTTATTGACTTGGGGATTTCTATTGTAGCAACTGTTTACTTTGGCATTTGCAGACGCATTAAAAACAAAAACAAAAAAATAGAAACATTTACTTAGTAATTTTTTTCACCAAGCCGTCGATATATCTTTTAATATTTTTTATATATATCGATGGCTTGACGAAAAACTCACTAAGTCACAAAGTGCTGTTTTGAGGTAATGGGGTTTTTGTTTTGATGGAGCCATAGAATACTGCGATAATCTCAACGTGTAACAGCGCTTTATTTCTCAACCATACTCTTCATTGACTTGGGGATTTCTATTGTAGCAACTGTTTACTTTGGCATTTGCAGACGCATTAAAAACAAAAACAAAAGAATAGAAACATTTACTTAGTAATTTTTTTCACCAAGCCGTCGATATATCTTTTAATATTTTTTATATATATCGATGGCTTGACGAAAAACTCACTAAGTCACAAAGTGCTGTTTTGAGGTAATGGGGTTTTTGTTTTGATGGAGCCATAGAATACTGCGATAATCTCAACGTGTAACAGCGCTTTATTTCTCAACCATACTGTTTATTGACTTGGGGATTTCTATTGTAGCAACTGTTTACTTTGGCATTTGCAGACGCATTAAAAACAAAAACAAAAAAATAGAAACATTTACTTAGTAATTTTTTTCACCAAGCCGTCGATATATCTTTTAATATTTTTTATATATATCGATGGCTTGACGAAAAACTCACTAAGTCACAAAGTGCTGTTTTGAGGTAATGGGGTTTTTGTTTTGATGGAGCCATAGAATACTGCGATAATCTCAACGTGTAACAGCGCTTTATTTCTCAACCATACTGTTTATTGACCTGGGGATTTCTATTGTAGCAACTGTTTACTTTGGCATTTGCAGACGCATTAAAAACAAAAACAAAAGAATAGAAACATTTACTTAGTAATTTTTTTCACCAAGCCGTCGATATATCTTTTAATATTTTTTATATATATCGATGGCTTGACGAAAAACTCACTAAGTCACAAAGTGCTGTTTTGAGGTAATGGGGTTTTTGTTTTGATGGAGCCATAGAATACTGCGATAATCTCAACGTGTAACAGCGCTTTATTTCTCAACCATACTGTTTATTGACTTGGGGATTTCTATTGTAGCAACTGTTTACTTTGGCATTTGCAGACGCATTAAAAACAAAAACAAAAGAATAGAAACATTTACTTAGTAATTTTTTTCACCAAGCCGTCGATATATCTTTTAATATTTTTTATATATATCGATGGCTTGACGAAAAACTCACTAAGTCACAAAGTGCTGTTTTGAGGTAATGGGGTTTTTGTTTTGATGGAGCCATAGAATACTGCGATAATCTCAACGTGTAACAGCGCTTTATTTCTCAACCATACTCTTCATTGACTTGGGGATTTCTATTGTAGCAACTGTTTACTTTGGCATTTGCAGACGCATTAAAAACAAAAACAAAAGAATAGAAACATTTACTTAGTAATTTTTTTCACCAAGCCGTCGATATATCTTTTAATATTTTTTATATATATCGATGGCTTGACGAAAAACTCACTAAGTCACAAAGTGCTGTTTTGAGGTAATGGGGTTTTTGTTTTGATGGAGCCATAGAATACTGCGATAATCTCAACGTGTAACAGCGCTTTATTTCTCAACCATACTGTTTATTGACCTGGGGATTTCTATTGTAACAACTGTTTACTTTGGCATTTGCAGACGCATTAAAAACAAAAACAAAAAAATAGAAACATTTACTTAGTAATTTTTTTCACCAAGCCGTCGATATATCTTTTAATATATGTTATATATATCGATGGCTTGACGAAAAACTCACTAAATCACAAAGTGCTGTTTTGAGGTAATGTGGTTTTTGTTTTGATGGAGCCATAGACTACAGTGATAATCTAATTGTGTAACAGCGCCTTATTTCTCAACCACACTCTTTATTGACTTGGGGACTTTTTCCCCCTAACAAAAGTTTACTTTGGAATTTGCAGACGAATTAAAAACAAAAGTAGAAAAATTTACTTAGTAATTTTTTTCACCAAGCCGTCGATATATCTTTTAATATTTGTTATATATATCGATGGCTTGACGAAAAACTCACTAAGTCACAAAATGCTGTTTTGAGGTAATGTGTTTTTTTTATGGAGCCATAGAATATTGTGATAACCTCAATGTGTAACAGCGCCTTATTTCTCAACCACACTTGTTGTTGACTTGTGGATTCCCCCCCCCCCCCCTTAACAACTTTTTACTTTGGTATTTGCAGGCGCACTAAAAACAAAAGTAGAAAAATTACTAAATAAATTTTTCCATTTTTTGTTTTTAATGTGATAAGTACACATACCTGAATGTTCAGTATCCAATATATGCAGATCGTGTGCAATATTAATCACAATCAAACAGATATAAAAGTAGAATGACTCAGACTGGTAGATAAGCTAAAATTGTACAGGGTGATCATACACTGTTGGATAATGATCATTGTTTTTTTATATCACTTTTAGCTGTACTAACATAAAAAACATTATTTTTAAACAACTGTTTTGCTTATATTTTAAGAAAATCGTTGAGCTTTAGAAGTAACAAACAAATTTGTTAAACAATAGCAAAAAGAATGGATTATTCTTGTAGTTAAAAGTGCACAACGATCATCGCCCAATAATTTGTGATCACCCTGAATATTAGTGAAAGTGTAAGTGGTAAAAGCAAAATACGAATTATTAAATCGCATTTTTTTTTGTGCATAATTATACGATCACATGCTTCATTTCATAAAAAATATTGATAGGATATTACAGAAATTCATAAGTTTTACTCGAAAAATATATTTTATATATGTAAATTGGAATGTATAATTTAATTGGATAGTTTTAATTAACGAAAAACTCTTAATATATTCCCATACGTTTTAAAAGTTTTTTTTAATTATTATTATTAGTATATTGCTGTAGTTTCAAACCATTCATTGAATATGAATTTGTACTCAAAATGCATTCCGAATCGACACCTATTTATTTTTAACCCTTTAAACTCCACATTTGCGTTCTTTTTACGGAACAGTTATTCCTCTTTCTGTACTTTTTCCTCACAATTTTTTTTATGCTCATAAAGGGAAAAATTCATAATCTAGTTTGGAACAAGAATCTGGCCTGGAAAGAACAAATTAAAGAAGTTCGAAGTTTTTTAAACACAATATCATGTTGTTCTTATATATTTTAAAGAACAGGGAACTAAAAGAACTGTTTGGTATGTTGTCACCTGAGAATAATCATCGTAGTGCAAAGGGTTAATCATCATTTAATCAATAAGTTAACATATCATCAACAATAAAAATAACCCTAAATCACATCCATCTCAAAACACAGCTTCCAGCTCTAAGTCAGCTCTAAAATATCTCAGCAAGGATAAATTGCAGTTTACATTAAACTAATGCTTACTTTTAAATACCGCACCTTCCGAATTCCATTAACGATTGTGTAAATATTGCGAATTCCGCCGGCGACCATTGTTCTGTGAAACCACGCCTCCGCAGAAACGACACCCAATCAAAGCTCTTCTTTAACGGCCGGAAAACCGAGAAATAACGGATTTCAGATAGCTTTGTTCTAGATTAATGTGAGACGCATTAACGGCGTGTACATTTGCGTACGTCACATTAATGACACATGCGTTCGGAATTGTCGCCTCGTTTCAAGCGAGATTTGGCGAGATTTTCCGAGACAATCAGATGTCATTCGTGGAACAAAGTCAATGTTTGCCTGGGAATATTTTAAAACTTCCTTTTAAGTTATTGATGAGGAATCGAATGTTAAACTATGGAAGCTTCAATGATAAACAAGAATTCTGTTAGTCAAAATAAATGTTGTTGGCTCAGAGTCGAGTTTTAAGTAAATATCGGATGGTTGCCTTCAGCGTTCATGTAACGTTTGAAGATGGTAAATACTATGAATACCTTAATTTTCCTTTTAAAAGCTTTATAGATGGGAGCATTGCGTAAAAGTAAATTCACATTAAGCACATTTCTTGAAACGAGTATTGTTGCGTTTACAATTCTTTTATAAAATTTAATGTTATTAAAAATGTTATTCAAAATTTAATGTTATTAATTAAATTAAAATGGTTAACATGAACGCTGGGATCTTCAATCACATTTTAATTTATATAATAATTAATAAATTTTAAGATATATCCATAAATTATAAGATAAATCCATAAATTATAAGATAAATCCATAAATTATAAGATAAATCCATAAATTATAAGATAAATCCATAAATTATAAGATAAATCCATAGCTGATTTGGATCCATCCATAGATAAATCCAAAGAATTCTTAAGATGTAAAAGATGAAATAAATAGATATTTTTTTTAATTAATTAAATTGTAGTAATTATTTAATTAAATTGACGTAAATTTCGAATTTTGTTCGCGCTAATAGCAACATTTGTTGGACAACAAATGAAACAACAAGTGTCAAAATGCAATTCTGAAGAAGATTTTCCATTTTATGTATGTCGATATATCGAAAAGGAACCGAGTTATTACAACTTCTATTACCGGACAATAAGACTACCATAGATGTGAATCCTATGGTAGTCTCATTCTATAGATTTTCTTTTTCGTACGGTTTATTTCCCCCGTAGAATAAAAGTTTGAAAAACCGCTAAATATGATATTTTGAATTATTTTATTTATTTATTTAATATGCCTATTTATTGCTACGGTGCTTCATTTCAATTACCCCTACGCGAAGAACGGGTGTTTTGTGGAACAGTGCGTTCGGAAGACACCCGGAATCGAACCCTGGGCACCATAGATGCTACGCCGATACTCTACGGTTCATATACCCGATACTTCCTCTCGTGATCGAGTAATAGCTTTAGCTCAATGGTTAAAGTATCGGCGTAGCATGCACAACGTACCGGGTTCGATTCTGGGGATCTGCCACGGGAAAATTGAAGACGTGGTTGTAAGAATCAGACAGCTCCAGTTTTCAAAATTGTTCAGAGAAAAACATTACACGTTTTTTGCATCGTATCATACAAAAGTACAGCTCCTTTTTTTTTCTATAAATATATAGCCATGTTGAGAGTTGTCTGGTTCTTTATCAATTTATAGAGGATTTTTTATATGAATAAGAGAAAAAATACAAATCAGAAAAAATGGAGCTGTCTGGTTCTTGTCTTCAATTACTGAAGACGTGGTTGTAAGAATCAGACAGCTCCAGTTTTCAAAATTGTTCAGAGAAAAACATTACACGTTTTTTGCATCGTATCATACAAAAGTACAGCTCCTTTTTTTTTCTATAAATATATAGCCATGTTGAGAGTTGTCTGGTTCTTTATCAATTTATAGAGGATTTTTTATATGAATAAGAGAAAAAATACAAATCAGAAAAAATGGAGCTGTCTGGTTCTTGTCTTCAATTACTGGAATCCGAGAGTAATTATCGGATATTTGAAGAAACCACCACGTGTTTACTATTTGACAATGTATTTGCAATAGCATTTGTATTTAGTTGTGTAATATAACATTGATGTATGGAACGACTATTATAACTAATAAGTTGTAATTACTTGAAAAGTGAGAAAAATTAACTTTAAGTTTATTGAGTTTTCCGATTTAATGACTTTAACTGCATTTTCGTACGTAAATTTAGAAGTTAGTTTTATTAAGTAAACTTTAGTAATTGGGTATGTTTAGAATGTAAATATTCTTCAGTGGTTTGTAGTAAGATTAAACCTTTAAAATGAAATCCTTACAACTTACTGGGTAATTCCTGGATTCGAACTTTGATCCCCAAAATAAAATACTGAATAAAATCCCTCGAAATTAATGTCAAAATTATGAGTCCTTTCTCAAAAACAATTTTAACAGCAATTTAATGATGCTCTCTTTATGCAAATTGACTTTAATATATCGCAGTATTTCACGCGGCCAAATATTAATTATTCAACACCCATAAATATAACTACGAATATTGCACCCCCCTCCTTTCTTTTCGGTACATCTATTTAAATAAATATCCAGTTTCACGTAGATTTTATCGGCAAAACCCCAATCTACGAAAACCGACATACAAAAAAAAAAAAAACACGACAGACGAGAACAAATCTTTTCATTTCCTAAATGACGAAACTGTTACTTTTTTTTCTATTATTTGTGTGTTTTCCTTATTATTTAATGTTTTAGAATCCCAACCGCAATCTCACAAATCAAAAGTGACGAAGAATTTAAATGGATTGCACGGAAGTTGAAAAGCCCAGCGCTAGAAATTGATTTTTTTTTTACCTTTGGGGAAAAGAGGGGAGGGGGGGGGGAGCGATGGCTAAACAAAAAGGCATCCGCTAACAAATGCGAATGCCAATTTCGTTTCTGCTTTCATTCCCTGCTACTGATGAATGTTACGCTGGAATGAAGAGGAAACGAAGCTTCATTCATCAGCGATGTGGGGGATTCGTTGTAGCGTGAAAATTAACGCGGGTGACTCCATCTATTATGAAATAAGCGAACTAAATTCTGGTTATCTTTTTTTTTCTTTTTCATCCATGTTGTGTTTTTTACATGAAGTCTTAATTGAGGAGAAAATAATCAAAATGTGTTTTTATCGCATTAAGGCGATTCGTAGAAAAACGCAAATATTTTTTCCAAAATGCATTGATACGTACACAAATTATATATTTTTTTATTTAATTTGAAAGGGACAAACCAGTGACATACGCAATTGGGGGGGGGGGGATAAAACCCCTCCCATCGGTGGTCTATGAATGTCTAATTTTTAATTTATTTGCACACACACGTCGCCAAAGGAATAAAAAAAGTTCGCCAAATTAATAAATATATCGCCAACTGAACTGTATTTAAAAATATCATCCAGGTTTTTCCCGAGCAACGTCGGGTACTTCAGCTAGTAACAAATATACATGAATAACGAATAATAAACGAAATAACGAACTAATAGACCGTGTTAAAAATACGTCAACTTTAAAAAAAAACAGATACTCCTCATATTTATTTATTTGCAAAAACTTTTAATGTGCCCAGGACTTCCAGGACACCCTTTACATTAATTCAAACGCCAATACTCAAACAAATGAAAAACATGTTAAGTAGACAGTAGAAGAATTTAAAAGTATTTGGACCCTTTCTAAAATAACTTCTCCTCCGGTGTCATTGAAGAAATTTCTGCCTCATTTACAGTTCTCTCAAGCCAATTGAGGAGATAGGAAAACCTCCCCAATTTTTTCTTTAACCTTTTTTTTTTTTAGTTTTTGTTTTTTACCAATCCTTGAGAGTAAATTTTAGGAAAAAGAATGGGTTAGAAGGAGTTTGGATTTCTTTTAAGTCCACTTAATTATTCGACTTCTTCTGACTGTTTAGTGTAACTTAGTTGCCTAGCGCAAAGTGTTTTTAAAAAAATAGAGCTAACAAAGAAGCCAAACGCGAATAAAAAACACTCTTTGGCGAAACTTTATTTAATGGAAATGAAAAAGTCAAGAAATAGTGGTTTTGTGATGGCCTGATTAGCAGAGTACTGAGTTCATAAACGGAAGTTCGATCATTGTCGTTCGGCAAATAATTGAGGAGGCTGATGCACATAAAATATATCGGGGTTTAAATGTCCTCATGTTGGTGTCATGATGGGTAAATTTGGAAAGTGGAGTGCCAGTTCAAACGTACAGTGGAGGCTTCTAATAGGCGAATGCGGAAGAAATGAATGGTTTGGTCGAATTTTAATATAAAGTTATGCACAGCGATGAAAATGTTTTCCGTTAATTGAAAACATTTATTGAAAGAAAAAAAAATAATTTCAAATACAAAACATTTCTTCTTGTTTTTCCTGTTTGATAGCTGAAAGAAAGCATCAATACAATCGAAAGTTTCAGACCTGGAAATGAAATTATAGTTTTCAGTGAAAAACAGGCACATCATACCAAGATCCACATTTAAGGTCGCATGGTCTGTGCTCTTGGCACACCCGATCTATAAATAATTTCAAAAAGCTTTTTTTCTCCCGGGTGAGTCATTCTGGCGTAATTCTGAGCATGCTCTCTAATCGGTTTTATGATTTTACTGAAATACAAATTTCGCAGGCAGACGATAGATGGCGTTGTCCCGAGGTGAGACACTATCATTTCACACGTGTTTTACGGTAACAAAAAATAGTCGGTTTTCTACTCGTTTTATAATACAAATTATAGTTGCGATCACTTTTAACTGAATATTGTATAGACTTAGAAAGTTCTTGTTTATATATGAACAAAAATATATTTAAAAAAACTGGAGGAAGTGCATTCTTCAGTTTTAAACGAGCCTTTACCGCACTGTAAAAAAAAGATACTTAAAAATGAGTACCTGAACATGTTTTTCTTTGAGTACAATTGCATCAAAAATAAGGGATGACGTACCCAAATTTAAGTAATCGTGCTTTCTCAAAACTGAGCAGTGTGACTTAAAATTGATAATTTCAGTTTCTGTTCACGCCATTTTAACAAAACGGTCTGACACACTTAAAATATTTGTTCAAAAGATGTTTTCCCACATTATTTGATGTCGGTTGATTAAATGAAAACTAAGTTATTACAACTCAATTATCTTACTTCTCAATCTTTTGTCACAACTTTTTAACATTTCTTCTATTTACAACTTCTTCACGTCACCCTGGTAGTACAATGGATAAGGCAATGGACTGCGGTGTCTGAGGATGTGGGTTCGATTCCCGGTAAGTCTTGATTGTAATTGTCGATATTTATTGAAAGTGATTTATGAAGGCATCCTGAAGATTCTCCAAGCAGATTTTATCCTCGGGTATTGTAGTTGCTGCTATCCTTACACAACACGGACTCTAATAAGGCTCGCTTAATCAAATTCAAGCATACGCAAAGAATTTAACTGTTCAGGTGTATCCAATCTAAGTTTAATTAACTTTAAGAGAGGTTACATTTTATTTACAATTAAAGGAAAGTGCGCCTACGGGATTGGCACTTCCTATTCGTGCACCTCTTGGTATAGTTCTCTCGTCTCTCTCTCTCTCAAGATCGCGACGCTTCAGCGTCATCAGAATTTTATTGTGTAATATTCTCCGGCCATCTAATTGGACGTCTCATGCGAGGGAGTTTTGTCAACGTGCTTTTCCAACACATCCTATATAGGCAAGCATTTTCTCTTTTTATTCATTTTTCTCATTGTACTGACTTTTGAGTACATGTCTTTTTCAAAAATGAAACTTATGTATTCGGAGCTATGATAATCATCGAATTTAATCAAAAATGAGTACATTTTACTAGCTTTTGAGTACCTATTTTTAACAGTGACCTGTTTGATTTACATTTTCTTAAAAATCACACCGGACCGTTTCCTCCCCCACCCCCACGGACTCTGCAATTGAAATACACTTAGGATTTTTCAAATGCTATAAACAAACTACTTATTCAACAACATCATTAATTTACATTAATTTATGACAACTCTTAATTTTTTAACTTTTTACAAACCCACCCCACTTCCCACTAAATGTATCTGAATTTTAAACAGAAAATAATTAACTTTCACTTTAGATATCCCTACAAGTTGCGACTTTGTATTCCTCCCCGAGTGTGATTTAACCCCCATTTAAGAGGGCTGCTTTCCGACTATTGCGTCACTAATTGTTTCTCGCCAAATGAGGAGTGACGTGCCTCATTAGCCCCGCAAATAATATTAATCCTTATTAGTTCTAATGAAGAATTCTCCGATTGTTTTGGATATACTTCGGGTCTAGCTCATTAGGAATCATCGGGGATTGCGAATAAATACCCACGGGGATGGGTTTGTTTTAGGATCTACCTCAATGTATGTGAATTTTTTTTTTTAATATTTTAAAACTTTAAGTGATTTATTTTGCTAACTTTATGTTGCTTAAAAGTAATTAATTTTAATTTACTCTTAGGAAGTAAATGATGTAATAAGTGGGAGAAGGAGGTATGCAACACAAAGTTTTGAGATATTTGACTTTAAAGTTTTCATTTCGTATTGGATTGTGGTCACGTTTTTCTGCCATGGCATTAGTACCTCTGTTAATAAGATTTCACCTGGTGATGCTGTCAGAGACAAAAACCAATTTCTTTTAATGTTACACTGTAAAAGTGGGATATTGGCGACGGTTCGATGCATATCTCGAAGGAAAGACTCGGGAACGATGCCTCGTATTTTTTAAACATGAACAGATGACGAAGACAACACCCGAGCTGGCACCGACACAACCTCAGTAGGCGCCAGGAACCCCGATCAGATTAATCGTGTACAAGTCCCGTATGCACGCCAGTATAATTTGTTGGATGTTCTTGACGACTTTCCTGTAATATTGTAAAGAAGCTGGCAACCCTCCTATGGCAAGATCACTACTTTTTTACTTTTCTTTGTCGATTCCATCGCCCGGATTCGAACTAGCAATCCTCTAAATTACTAGCTGAACGCCTTTATCTACTGGGTCACTGGAGGCCCATATTTATATAACAGAATTATATATCACACAAAAACTCCATAATTGTTTGTTATTTTCTTCAAAATTTAATTTAAACTTTGTCAATTTTATAAAAGGTTTTTTTTTAAACACTAAACTTTTTATATATATATATATATATATATATATATATATATATATATATATATATATATATATATATATATATATATATATATATATATGTAATGTAATGTGCATATATATATATATATAATGTAATGTAATATATATATAAATGTAATGCCAATCCTTAAGCGTTCCAATTAAAAGGAACTGAGATAAAAGTTTGAAGAATATATGAATATATATATATATATATATATATATATATATATATATATATATATATATATATATATATATATATATATATATATATATATATATATATATATATATATATATATATATATATATATATATATATATATATATATATATATATATATATATATATATATATATATATATATATATATATATACAGTGTTCACTCTAGGCGGTTTTTGAAGGGCGGTCCGCCCTGCCCGCCCTTTTTTCTTCTCAATAGCGCCCTCATGCCCCTTTTTTAAAAAATTCCGCCCCTCTTTCCCTTTTCAGTCAAGCACAAGCATTCTTGCTTCCCTATCTGTCTTTAAAAAATGCATTAATTAAAAAAAAAGTGTGTGGAAATTGGAATTAAGTGAAATATGACAGTAGAAAAACAAACTGCTTTTAACTACGCTTGTTGTACAATCGCTTTGATTCCGCGGTTATTTCGGGCATGGGGCATTCCACGAATCCTATTGGTACGGGTCTTTCCTACAAAATAAACCCTGAATCGTCACCAATAGCCCAATATGCAGCTCTACGGCAATATTAATCAACAAATCGGAACTTTTTTTTGTTTGATCACGAGAACGATATATCAACAGATGGGTCACACCCATCTAAATTTTTTTTTAAAGTGCCCTTTTAAAAACAAGAAGTGCCTTTTTATAAACGGGGTGCCCTTTTACAGCCAACAGCGCCCTGCCCTTTTTTGTTTCTAGAGTGAACACTGTATGTATATATATATATATATATATATATATATATATATATATATATATATATATATATATATATATATATATATATATATTCTTCAAACTTTTATCTCAGTTCCTTTTAATTGGAACGCTTAAGGATTGGCATTACATTTTTTTAATACTACATGTATTTAATTTGATATAAAGTATTGTTTAATACGCAGACGTGGTAAATGACAATTCACTCATTTTTCACAACAGCCATTTAGGTCGTAATGTATAATTTAAAAATTCTGCTGGCCTCGTTATCGCATCATAATTCAATAATATAGAGCAGTTTTACCGGGTCTTTTCTTTGGGGCTAATCCTTAATTTTTGTTAATATCCCATTGTTCCGCTCTAATTCGACGTTACCTCAACCGATTACTTTATATGGAGATTTCGACTTTAAAAATAAATCGATTTACCTCAAAAGATTAAGACCCATTTTCCGAGATATTTCTTCTAAATTCACGCATTAATCAATCCGCGCCACTTACCTAAGTGCAAGGGAGACTTGTTCAACAGACTCGCCCATTAATATAATCAAGAGACAGAAGTTGCATGAAACCGTAGCATTTTTTTCCACTTCGATGACAAAGAAAAAAGAGAAGAGAAGTGAGACAGAAAGGCAGAGATAAATGAGGGCTGAAAGAAATAAAGTATAATAAAATAAAGGATCAATCATACGAAAAGGCACAGTAGATTCGAAGGTCAAAAAAGGTCAAAAAGCCTTAATAAACACCTAAATTTGATCTATTGTTTATCCTAAGAAAATAGTGACTTTCTTTTGCTTTCGTTTGTTTTGATTTACTCTACTGAACTAAATAAAACATTAATTTACTTTTTCCAAACCGTTATCAATAGATCATCTGCACAGTTTTATCATATTCCAATCAATAAACAATTGAATTTAATCAATCATCTGCCGTTCAGCACGCAGCAATAAAAACAATGTTATTTAAGGGTCAATCAATCATTAAATATTAATTAACCATAACAAATATATTAAATGTATTTAATCAATCACCAATTGAGACTTTCAGAGGTAGAGTGGATCAAGTCCAGAAGTTATAGTTTCGAGATATATAAGGAAAAAGATTTTAACACTCGTTGAATCCTACAGTGATTTAGAGGATAATAATGCCGTCTGTTATAAAATAGCAATTGCAGGGACTTGGTTCACTATGGTTCCGAAAATGTGCATCATTAACAAGTATTAATCTGCAACATACAATTTTTTTTATACATTCAAACTTGTTTTTGTGCGCTGGATAGGGACCGCATAAAAATATTCTCCCAAAACTTCACGAGTAGCTATAAAAAAATAGTTTTCGCAACACAATTAAAAAAAAAAAATTATGCGGTGAATAGGGACCGCATAAAAAAAGTCTCACATAGAAAATAACTCAAAACCTTTCGAAATAACTAGGAATTGCTTTTTTAAACGAAATCAAGACACGAGGCTTAACAGCTACTTGGAATCTTGCCAAACCTTTTGGAATCTGATTTAGAAAATACACATGCGAGCATTTTTAAATATTTTATTTACATATGTACTTATTTTACACATACAAAACTTTTCAAAACGTATAACCATTATCTTTCGTAGTCTGTCAATACGCGAACTTGGTTCAAAATCGCTTTCGTCACTTGAAGATACTACCTCGCACTCGTTTAGAGTTGATTTTTTTTCAGTTACCAAGTAGTCAGTGATCAGTTTTTGCGACGACTGTCGTTTCACTAGACGCTTGTATATGTCTCGGTAGCCGGATAATCATTTATGTTCCAATTTGAATGAAATTTTCATATACCGCACAAAAAAAAATCGCACATAAAAAGACCGCACAAAAACAGGTTTGAGTGCACTTTTGGAGTTGATTCACTTTAGCTCGGAACGCTGCAATTATCGATGAAAAAATGCAATCATCAATTAATCTATGGCAATCATTTAATCATTCATCAATTAACATATTGCGCACTGTATATTTGTCACTTGATTCGGAATATAAAAGTGTAATAAATCATTTGTATCATCATTATCATTAACATTGGATGTTATTGCTGTCGTATTGCATGCGATCGACCTTTGTGTTAGTTTCGCTGCCGAAATACTACTATGAAGGTAAAACAACATTTACAGATCAACTTTTGCCCAAATCTTCCACATCGGACTGATCAAAACAGTACAGAGCTAATAATCGGAGGGTTGTGGGTTGGTGGAAAAATTGTCGCACTAGAACTACATACTAAGCAATAGGCTATGGCTTGAGATATATCCCGAAGGAAAAACCCGGGAACGTTGTCTGATAATTTTGAACCATGGCCAAATGAGGAGGACCAGGGTCACCCTTAGTTAGGCCGAGACAAAAAATGCGAAGTTATGAATAAGATTTTAGGATTTTTTTAAACCTTACAAAAACACTTGTAAATTATAGTTTGAAGTTAGAAAGTTTTTATACCGTTTTTGGAATGAAGGCTTTCAAGGTTTTTTAGCTTTTATTTTTTAAATATATCTATACAGCCACCTATAATTCTTTATAGTAGCTTCGTAAAAATGGTCCAACTGAATTATAAATACTATTTAGCTGTTGGTTTAACTTAAAAAAGTAAAAATAAATTAACTGTGGAAAAGTTGAATTTTATTTCTTTTGAAATCAATAAATTATATAATATTCATTTCTTTTCAATCTCCAACATTTGATATTTTGAACTTTCCTCCGTATAACACAATGACAGAAGCGCCTTGAATAAATATGCAGAAATGCGAAATTTTAAACTATTCAGTTTGTGTGCGAATCCATTTTTTGTTTATGATCGTTTAGAATATTTTTCAAAAAATAAAGCTGCAGTAAAGTAGTCTAAGAAAAAAAAAAAAAGGAAGCCGAATTTAAACTTTTTAACCAAATATTTGTTTTTTTGACAGCGAAAAAAAACCCTTTCCCCCTCCCCCCCCCCCCCCCCCCAATACGCGGGACCCAGCGAAAAGTTACCTGTGGCTGACCTTTAGAAGTTCTTTCTTATATTAATTACTTTTGTGCTTGAGAAATATAAGTTATTTGAATTTTGATTGGCATTCCGTGTTTCAAAATAAGTGAAACGTTCTAAAAAAAAAAGTCAGGTAAGTGCAGCCCAGCAAAAAAAGTCAGCATGAAACCTTCATCAAAATTTTTCAAATTTAAGGTTTTTTGAAGGTTTTATAAAGGATATGGAAATAAAAAACTGCAGTTTGTTTGAAGTTTTTAATTTTCTTGCACAAAACCTTTAAAATATCTACATTTTTCCTTCATGATTAAAAGTTGAAGGCTTTTTGCAGGTTTTTATGAAGGTTTTTTGCAGTTTTTATGAAGGTCATTGAAACAAAAACCTTTACTTTTATAGATCTTCAAAAAAACTGCATTTTTCCTGCATAAAACCTTCAATTTCAAAATTTTGGTGAAGGTTTTATGCTGACTTTTTTTGCTGGGAGACCACATATCGCAAGGTTTTGTTCGTGAATACATTTGGAACCCACTTGGTAAGAAAGACAGAAGGGTTTGGTTTGGTTTGGTTAATTAACGTCACACTAGAGCTTCTCAGGGGGCTATTGGTGACGGTTCGGGGCCTATCTCGAAGGAAAGACCCGGGAACGATGCCTCGTATTTTTGAATCTGGATCAGATGACGAGAAATTCAGAAGTCGGACTGAGTTAATAAAAGCCTAGTGGTGGCGGATCACCTTTTTCTACAGCATGATATGTAGTTTATACGGTAAATTGTAACAACTTTGCTAAGTAGTACAACTTTGTCAAGTGGTACAACTTTGTCAGTTTTTGAAAAAGATTATGTTTATCACTCTGCAAACTACATGATCCCACCAATAGAGGTTCCAATGTTTTAATTGCACAGAAATGACAACATATCGATTTTATAGGCGTATACACACCAAAAATAATGAGACATTATTACCAAATATTTTCTAAAATCTAAATCGCGATTCAAGATTACGAAAGCTATGTTATAATGTACTTTTCTTATAAACAGACGAATCCTTAATTGGATTCTTTTTTGGTTTGGTTTGGTTAATTAACGTCGCACTAGAGCTGCACAATGGGCTATTGGCGACGGTTCGGTTTCTATCTCGAAGGAAAGACCCGGGAACACATACACATTCACACACACATTCATACATGTTCCTCGTTATTTTAGAACCATGGTCAGATGACGAGGAAACACCTGAACTGGCACCCAACGCCTTCAATAGACGTCGGGACTTTGGACCCCGATCAAATTTATCGTGCACCAATCCCGTATACACGCCGTTAATTTTTGCGGATGTTCTGGACGACTTTTCTAGTATTTTGTAGAGAAGCTGGCAACCCTCCGATCACAAGATCACTACTTTTTACTTTTCTTTGTCAAGTCCATCGCCTGGCATCGAACCAGGAACCTTTGTATTCCCAGCTGACGCCTTAATTGGATCCAAAAACCTATTTGTGAATATTTAAGGCGACGATAAAACATCCATCGGAAATTTTACTTCTTCAATACAATAAGCAGACAGAACAACAAAAAGTAATTCATCAACGCAAAAAAGTAAGTAGATTAAGAATTTGTATTTGATGCTATTATTTTTAATACCAATCAAGATACTTTTATTTCAGGTCGAGATAGATAGATAGATAAATGCAAGAATAAAAAAGTGCAATTTCTGATTTTGGTGATAACAAAATTAGATATTTCACCTCTTCATCACAATAAGAAGACATGAAATCAACAAGTTCCTACCTGTGGTAGACGCCTTCCTTTGTCGAATCTCTCACGGCAAGTACAAAAACAACTTATTTAGTTGTTTGGTGGATTGATTGGCGAATTGTTTAGTTGGTTGGTTGAAGTAATATCGAACTAGATCTGCACAATGGGCTATTGGCGACTATACGAAGTTTTTTTCAAAAGAAATACACGGAAAAACTGCCTCGTATTTTTGAACCATCAACTTATTTGGTGCATTTAATAAAGAATTCGTACAACAAGAGACTAAAAAGTACTTACATAGCTGTTTTTGCTATTATCCTAAGTAATTCAATTTTTAATACAATACATTAGTTTGGTTTGATAATTAACGTCGCACTAGAACTGCACAGTGGGCTATTGGCAACGGTTTGGGGCATACCTCGAAGGAAAACCCCGGGAACGATGTCTCGTATTTCTGAACCATGGTCAGATGACGAGGACAACACCGGAGTCCTGATCAGGTTTGAACCCCGATCAGATTTATCGTGCCCCAGTCCCGAATACACGCAGTATAATTTGCTGGATGTTCTGGACGACTTTCTAGTATTTTTGTGGCGAAGCTGGTAACCCTACGGTCACAAAATCACTACTATTTTACCTTTCTTTGTCAAGTCCATCTCACAGATATGAACTAGCGATTCTCGGATTGCTAGCTGAACGCCTTTATTCTCTGGGCCACTCTACAGTACTTCAAAGCGCATCTTCAAGTATAGACAGAAAGTTTAACTTTTCACTTCTCGAAGTTTTTAAACAATCATTTGTGCTGCCATCTTGTGCTCATTAAGACAAACAAAACGCCAACCTAATTCTATATTGACTAATGCAGCCTAAAGATTTTCAGAGTTTCTTTCATACATGTAAACATAAAAATGTAAAGAGCTTTCTCTAAAAGCATTGTGGTGTAGAATCTATACCAGTTTCTATGTGAAATTAAATAGCTTAACAAAAAAGTTAAAACTTAAAACGAAAAATCTTATTTATTAAATATTAATTATCTTAAAATGTATGTAAACACAAATCAATTTTGCTAGCTCGAATAGTTGTTGATTTTAGAGAACATTATACTTTTTTCACTTATCGTGAACTTAATTTTTTTGTATTAAACGTTTATATAATATAAACTATTTACAAGATATATTTCAAAACTGCTTCATACATTAAAAAAAAATACGGCTGGTAAATTGAATCCAAACTGGTAAGATTAGTTAAGAGGTTTCGGCATGTGAACATTTGATTTTTTTTATTTAAGATATTCACTGTTTATAAAAATTGGAATTGTTCTGTTTAAACCTTAAAATGATATCTTATATAAATCGTTAAATGTAAAAACGGGTCATGTCTCATTTTTTAAAGTTTTGATGACAGGAAGAAAATCTCCAACTGTACGTTTTTAGTAAAACTGTGAAATGCGTTTAACGACCTGAGGCAGGATTTCAAGTTTTACTTGCCTAATGAAAAACACATAAATAAACAAATATACACAATGAAACAAACTTTGTATACTATACCAACTGTTAGTTAGACAGGGATAAAAAAATCCTCTTCCGGGTTCCTTTCTAATGAATTAATGATTTGTGCACTAAAACTCTGGTCCCCAAAATCAGTTACTAAATTGAATTTTTTTTGTCTAGTCGTCTGTTTTTTCTTTGGTAGTTGGAAATGTTGTCGATGAACGCCTTGCTTTGGGAAATTATCATATATACACCCGCTTTTATTAGTGGGAAGATTCGAGAGACAATGCCATCAATATACTGTGTACATTTCACAGTATAGGATCAATCTTTGTATCATTAAGAATGAATATACAACGACGCGTTGATGCTTCTATAACACGAATCCATTAAAACATAAAAATTGATGAAATAAGACATGACCACCTTCTTACATTCAGCGACTGATTTGTACGCAGCCTAACTTAGAGCATATTTTAAATATTTTTTTTAAATAAACAAACATTTCGTATTGTATTCGTACGACGAACTTAGAAGCTAATGTACTCAACATGTAGTTTTCCCATGTTTGAGGCCACATTACTTAAAATTTACTAATATCAATATATTCCTGAAACTTATTTTCTAATTATCTTAATAACACTTTTAAACACTTTTACACAAAGAATAAAATATTAGATGCGTACTTTTAAAAAAAAAAAAATATTTTTGTTCGAAAAACTAGTAACATTTCAGGCACATTTGGGAAATTTAATAACTTTGTGAATTAAAATAAATAGTAAATACATGTATTAGAGTCTTAAATACTATTGAAATATTTCTCCTTAAAAAATGTATTTTTATAAAGTAATGTGTGACTAAATGAGATGCCCTAAAGTTAGAGAATTTAACATGGGCGGTCTATGAAAGTGCCGGACCCCTTCAACAAAGGTCCACTACATATTAAAACATTGATATTAAAACAGTCAAAATTATGAGTTTTATATCAATTGAAAAAATACATTGGTTAATTTTTTAAAGTTATTAAAATTCTTCTAATAATTAAATTGCAAATAACATAACATAAGCGCTTTTCCCCCTTAGTTATAAAGATTTTGACAAGTCTCAATATGATCGAATTATAAGTTTTTGCGATTTTTATGAACAATGAAAGACAATTTTATAATATATGTTACATTGATTTTTTTTAATAATCATTACAATGAATCTTATAACCGCAATACTATTAAAGTCATAATCTTAAAATAAATTCAAAATAATGCATAAAGCAATATAAAAAGAGACTAAAATATTATTTTTTACAGATACCGATAGATGGCAGCAGGAAAGCACTATCCTTTAATCAGAGCTGGGCCGAACTTGATTGTGTGCAGTCCTGTACTATGCCTTACTGACCTTTTACTAATTTTATATGTACAGGGCTCCATTTGAGGCGGCAATGTTTCATATAGAGGAAATTTCCCTATCTTTTCTCCATAACGATTGACAGAAAACTTAATTTGACATTTTTCTATAAATGCACAAATAGTTTTATCTTTGGCGAGTTTTTAAAAGTACTTTCTGCTTTTTGTGTTTTATTTCAATATAATAAAACTTAAAAGAATTCTGTTAAAATAAATTACTTTAAAATAATTAAGAATTAGTTAAAATTAATTTATTCTATTTTGTAAACTTGATGTTGGCATACTTATAAAAAAAACCAATGATATTAGAATTTTAACTAAAAACACACATTCTAATAAATTTCAAAAGATTAGTTATAAAATTTTATTCTGATATATTTGATTTAAAATAAATCAAACATTTTCTGCTACGAATTTCGTGTTAAGTTTACAATTTGATAGTTTGATTCCATAATGACAACAATTTTAAGTCTTACTGGGAAACATTTTTATGTATGGAAGTTTCAAACTTAAAATGCACCAATTAAAATGTAAACTAAGATTTAGATAGAAATATTAAATACATTTCATTTGTAAAAATCTTTATTACATTTTGAACACTAATTAATTTCTTAATAATCAGGATACCTAAGTTTTACATTTATTTCACAAGTTGTTATTTTTAATTTATTACTTATAATTAATTATGTTCATCTGCAGTGAATTATAGAAGTGCATCACTAAAAAAAAGTCTTTATATTGGCGAAAAATCATCTGTTCCTTCTTTATTTGAAGGTTTATATTTAAGAAACTAAGCCAACTTAAAAGCGGGACCAGTTCAAAAACTAAGCCAACTTGCTTCATCTACGATGAAAATCTTAATTACCATGAACGTTTAATCACCTAAAATATACTTCAAAGCGCACAAGACATTTGCAGTTACGCCAATCGCAATTTTCAAGCCACTCTTCAAATAAGAAACCCATTCATGATTTTCAGTGAACAACTCTGGATTTTTTTCATATTTCGCATATATTGGCTTCAAATATGTGTTGTATATCATGGCACTGATTTTTAGATCAGGGAAAATTAACCAAACAATGACAAAAAGCCGGAGTTCGCTGTAAAAAGGCATCCAACTTCCCAAAAGAATATCAGTCACACTTGAAAATTGAGTAAATAGAGCAAAGACGATCCAATAGATGAGCCATTTCTTTACATTGTTCATCTTCTTCGATTTTATAGCCAGGTACGACCAATACGTTGGAAGAAGCACACCATAAATCGTTGTAAGCAAAATAACGAAGATTTTTAGAATCATTTCGGTCTTGATTTTAAAGTTCTTTTTTTTTTTCAAATGTGCATCTGATGTCAATACTTAAGTTTGAAATTGCTGATACGCAGTGAATTGCGAAAATCGGAAAGATAATCCAATTTTGCCTTTTGAATTATAAAATATATATATATTTAATATTTAAATCAAGTTTGTTTATAGAATTTTGGTTAAATAACATGTAACGAGATTAGTGGTAACGGCAATCACTAATGGTCCATATGCACGACCTGGTGCGAGATTACACGCGGCGTCATTTTGAGGTATAAGTGATTCACGCGCAAATATTATTGGTTAGTGGTGATCACGTGGATTTTTATTCACCATTCACATAGGCTAACAGACCGTCTGCTTTTTTTTTTAACTTACTTCCAGGCGCCAACCAAGTTAAAAGTTGATCAATCGAGGCTGACGAAAAGGGTCGGTTTTCATCAGTGTCTACTCAATACACCAATCAAAAGCAAAAGTAATTAAGAAATCATTAATTGGAATAATTGTTTGAGGTTTGGAAAACTTTTATTGTATTTTAAATCGACTAGTTTCTGGGTTTATTGGCCCCCATTTCGGATTTAATGATTGGAATAACAAAATTTCAATATTCTGATGGCATAAGTTAATTTTCTTACCCTTAGAAGAAAAAATTATTATATACGCTCGCGACTTAATAATGAGGAAGATACAGAAGACACAATCATTTTTAAGTTAACGATGTCCACATTAAACACCCCGGCACTTTCTATTGTCAAAATCATGTAGATTTTTCTACTGTGAGTCAGCATACCAGGTAGAAGCAAAACCCGTTATGAAAAACCTCTTGTTGCAATTTAATTCCGGTTAAGTTATTTTTTATAGTACATCGATCCTACTATCCGAAGAAATGGGTAAAAAGTTGAAATTTTCCAAACTTTGACCGTGGAGCATTGTCCGATGGCATTTTTTTTTATTGTATGCATTTCCTAATTACCAATGACAAGTTTTCCGCATTATTACATTTCTATTTGAAATATTTTCATTTTTTTCGGCTCACCTTAATAGTAGGTTGGTTGATTGATTGAAATAACGTCTCACTAGAACTACACAATGAGCTAAGCGACGATTTGGGATCTGTATCGAAATGAAACACCGAGAGTAATGCTTCGTAAATTTGAACCAACCATTATGAGATAACGAGGACACTAAGCAAAACCTATTATGTTGCATATAGGTATTGGTGACACAACGGGGTACAATTCGGAATGTATCAAAAAATACATACTCAAGAATTGTACATGAAAAAATTTTGGGACAACAGATAATACAAAAAGTATAGTAAATTGTAATGCAGTACTCAAGTATCAATGTGTAATTAACATAATTAATTAATTGATGGTTTTAGCACTAAGCACTATAGCTACAGAATATATTGTCGTTGACAGAGCAAAAGGTCCTACGTACAACCATAGCAATTTCCAGGAGAGCAAAGAGAAGAATTACTTCCTTATGAGGAGAGCCCCAGTTGCTCAGTTGGTAAAGCATTCAGCTACTAATCAGAGGATTGGTGGTTCGAATCCGTGAAATGGACTTGACATAGAAAAGTAAAAAAGTAGTGATCTTGCGAATGGAGGGTTGCCAGCTTCGCTACAAAAATACTAGAAAGTCGTCCAGAATATTCAACAAATTATATACTGGCGTGTATACGGGACTGGTGCACGATACATCTGATCGGGGTCCAAAGTCCCGACGTCTATTGAAGGCGCTGGGTGCCAGTTCAGGTGTTTCCTCGTCATCTGACCATGGTTCTAAAATAACCAGGTGCATGTATGAATGTGTGTGTGTGTGAATGTGTATGTGTTCCCGGGTCTTTCCTTCGAGATTGACCCCGAACCGTCTCCAATAGCCTACTGTGCAGCTTTAATGCGACGTTAATTAACAAACCAAACCAAACCAATCCTTATGAGGATTCTATGGTAACACTTTTTTTTTTGTTGTATTGGGTTAGCTGATGACATCAGGCATTTTGGCACGAGGTGGAAATCACAAAGTGCTACTATAGCAATAATAATAATAATAAAATTTACGAACCCAGACCGTGCCCACTTGGTCCGAACGAACTCAGGCCAAAAGGCCCATGAGTGTTTGGTTGTCACGGGCCGGGAGAGACAATCCCCCAACACTTCGGAAGCCTACCGAGCCGACCCCGCCGGACGAGGAAGGCACACGGCGGCTCCGCAAAGCGGCACACGCGCGGCCCCGGTCAACATTTATTAGGTCTAAAAATGGATAAATAATAATAAAATGGAATTTTTTGACATACGACCTTTTTCACAATCAACGGCGATAATATATAAAACGACGACAAAAATGCTAGAAAGTCCTGAGACGCTTATTGAGGTTGCGTTGGGTACCAGCTCAGGTGTTGTTCTCGTCATCTGACCATGGTTCAAAAATACGAGGAACTGTTCCCGGGTCTTTCCTTCAAGATTGACCCCGAACCGTCGCCAATAGCCCACTGTGCAGCTCTAGTACGACGTTAATAAACCAATCCAAACCAAACCGAACCGTCGCCAATTGCCCAATCTGTAGCTCTAGTGCGACTTTGATTAACCAAACCTAAACAACGAAATGTAATCTATCCCGACCATGTGAGCCCAACGGACCAAAGCAAGTTTGGTTTGGCTTGATTAATCAACGCACACTAGAGCTGTACAGTGAGCTATTCTAAACGAGGAACACTGTCACATTATTTTGAACTTCTCCGGTGATGGCCCTCATGCAATCGCAAAATCCTACGCTTGGATTCGAGCCGTTACTCTTCCAAACTAAGGTACCCTTAAATATAAAAATACTTTTATCTAAGTTTAATGCTTTAAAATAGATACGATTGCCTGTCTTGCGGTTATAGTACGATTGGAGAGCAAGTCAAATTAAAATATTTGTTTGTTGTACACCAAATGACGAAGACAATATCTGTATCGACATCCCACTTTCTAACTTTCCGTACATCTAACAATGCGAAGACATGGGAACTATAATATGCTTAATGCGAATCATTCTCTATTAATGGTGAGTATTTATCTTCTTAGTTTCTAATTTAAAATTCAATTGTCAGGTGTCAGAACAAATTTTTTATCACGCCTCGCAGAAACTATTCGTCAAGCCATTATTATAGAATTATCGTTTAATCAACTAAACTAAAGTTTGTTGTGGCAACACTACACAATAAACAATGTGTTCTACTTTTACACTACGTTCTTCTATGCTGTTTGTTCAAGGTTATTTGAGATATTCTTAAATAATTATTAAAAGAAGATTGAGAAAGCCCATTTATTGGATAAATTAACGCTAGATCCAGATACAACTTTAGCGGCTGCCTTTAGCAGTCTTTTGTAATTGCGAAATAGGTAAATCTTCCATTTATTTTCCCATTGCGCCATTTCGTTCTATACGATAAGCGCCATTTTACTGCACGATTCATTCTAATCGCTTAACATGATTTACACTTTTCTATTAATAATTATTTGCTGATTTACGTAAAAGATATTTTAGATAAGTGAAATTCTCCTTTTATGTAACTTGCCAATTGTTTGACATTGGCTTCTGTCTTGAAAGATTCTATTCGTGAATTTAATTTAAATTTAGTGTTCATATGTGTAAATAAATCTTCTGAATTGTCATTAGAAATTTTACTAATATAATCATATAACGAATTAATTCGTGCTTCCAAGTTCGTACAGCACAATTTTTCTGTTTCAAATAATTCATTAAACACGTGTGTAACATATTAATCTGTAGGTAAGAAAAAATGCAGCAATGTTAACAATAAAACTTGCCAATATAAGTTTTTCTTCTAATTTAACCAATGTTCTAAATATCTAGGTAATCTGATGTTCTTAAATAGTAGTAATTAACATTTCTTAAGGATCGTTGAACTATAATTTACAAATCTTAACTACATGTCATTCCAAAGTGACATTTTAATTTTTATCCATATGTTAATTTGCATATACACACTATAAGCACTTGATAAAATTTAAAAATCAAATTTATATTTTTTTATTATTGATATACTTAAATGTTAAAGTTAAGCTCAAGTCTTTAATTCAGTAAGAAGGCATAGGGTTAAAAAATATTGGTAAATTACTAGAACACAGTGCTACTTGTGCGATTCTGAAAATTGGCGGTTTTCTGAACGCCAACATGTTCTTGACAACAAAACCAGGGTTAATCTGTGTTATTGGGTAATTCTTGGCAACTTTATTGAAAATCCTACATTGGCCCCACTAGGACGTTGCTTGGTGACAAAAACTAGGGGTCAGGTTTACTGTACGGTCACCCTTGGCGCGATTTTTCCGCATTTGGCGATAATTTTTTTTAAATGGCAACCTCTCTCCGAAACGACAAGGAATTGCAGCAACCCTATTGGACAACAGTCGCCAAAATGTCGACTTTTGGCGATATTTTGAAAAAGTCGCCAAGGGTGACCGTACAGTAAACTATTACCAAAACTAGTTTGTTTGGCAATCAAAGAACTCTTCCATTTTCCCTCTGCAACAGTGGGTAAAGGTTTACTGTACGGTCACCCTTGGCGACTTTTTCAAAATCTCGCCAAAAGTCGCCATTTTGGCGACTGTTGTCCAATAAGGTTGCTGCAATTCCTTGTCGTTTCGGAGGGGAGTTGCCATTTAAAAAAAATTATCGCCAAATCCGGAAAAATCGCGCCAAGGGTGACCGTACAGTAAACCTGACCCCAACAGTGTTTGGAGTCGGGTCAGATTTTAAGGAAAATCAGAGGGTAAAAGTCTAGTGTACGGTGCCACCTTGATGCGATTCTGATAATTAGCGCCAATGTCTAGGAAAAAAAAGTAGGGTTGTAGTAGATCATGACATTGCTAGGGACGTCATGAAATAGGGTTGTCAAAATATAAAATTTATCGCCCACCAAATATCGCCAATTCACATTTGGCGGGAGCACTAGGAATTAACCAATCAGGGTAACCCAGTATTACCAAAACTGGTTTTGTTGTCAATTAAAGGACTTTTTCTTTTTTTTCTTCTCCTGCAAGGTTGTCATAATATCAACTTTATTGCTCACCAAATATAACATTTGGAGAGGGAACCATGTTATAGGAATTAACTAAGGTGGTTACTATTAACTCAAAGTGTTGGATTATCTTAAGGACTGTGTCGGACTGATAGTACCGACCAAGTCACTAATGTCAGTTCTTAAAAACATGCAAAGGTGCCAGTATATCACAGTAATTAGTCAATCTTCTTTCTTGCAAAATTTTTACATGGAAATTAAAGTCAAATTGGATCTCTTGCTTCATGAATTGTCCCCTCGATTTTTAATTCAGTGTAGAGATAAATGTAATATGAGTTGATTTTCTATGTTAATACATTCAAAATACACGCATAATATTAGACAGTGTTTTTGTTTGCTTTTTTCAAGTAGAAATTGTTAATAGCATTTAGATTAACTTGACTTAGTGTTTTAAATTTAAACATCTTTGTAAGGTATATGTTGACAATAAGTCTTATGACATTTAACATGTTAATAATATATACTATATTACTTTTTAATAAATACTTAAAAATTAATTATTCCATTTAAAAGGTTCGGAGCTCATATTTATAACAAAATATATTTTTCAACAAAAATAGGAACTTCAAAAACCCAAGATAAAACAAGAATTTTATACTTGATATATTTCCAAATGGGATGTTGAGTATATTTAATACATGTATAGGATTTTTCTGTAAATTTCACATTATTGAAATTGAATGATTGTTTCAGCTAAGTAATGCACTATCAATCACCATGAAAGTAAAATTCTTTGAGGGGTATACCTGCCAATTTTCATTTTGTAAGATAGTATTTATGTTTCTGAAAACCGATTAGGGCATATGTGTACGAATATATTTGACATGTTTTCAAAATTCCTAAAAAATATATATTAATCCAGTATTAAAAATTTCTTTTAGACTACTACCACCTACCTACCTGACTTGCCAATAAATTTTGTCTAACATTTTTATTTGGCATCAGAGTGAACATTTTAAACAAATTCACCAGATAGTAGGTTGCCATACAGCTATAGTGAACTTTGTAATAATAGGCTTAGTAATTTTGTGAAATGAAAAAGTTTTTGAATGGGCATTTCACAATTTATTTTTCTGAAAATGCTTCATTTAATGCCAAATTTTTCAATTTCTGAAGTTTCCTATGTAGAATACATAGTTTACTTTAGTTAGTAAGCATAAAACTCACTGCAATATTTTGTGCGTAAAAATGCAGAAATACCTTATACAAACAAAATATCTTCAATAAAGTAATCAGCCATAGAAATTTTATTTTAATTACAATAATTTTGTATTTTTCTTATTTAAATATTACATTACTAATTTTCGAAAAATGAAAAAGAATTTGAAATTATATAATTATAGATTATAATGAATTGCAATCATAAAAAAAAATTCTTTTGAGGGAAATGATTTAATGTAACTTATAAAAATCAAGGCAAAGTGAAATTCTAAATACACTGTCTGCAGTTGGTTCAAAAAGCTGAACTTTGACAGCATATTAAAAAGGCTTTATAATCTTGAGAAAAGTATGCAGCTAAAAAAAGTTAAGATGCCATAAATGATTGATTTCCAAATTGCCACAATAAGAATCACTGTTTGTTATTTCTATGAAAGTAAATAAAACAGGCAAGTTATTTTTGCAATAGAAATTCTGATAAGAAAATTTAAAATACAGATGTGCACTATGCACAGTGATTTAATATTTGAATATTTCTCCAAAAAAACACTGTCAACTGGAAGATACTTGCATTCTTGTAATCAACTATTTGTTGTTTAGTTAGCCAAACTTCATATTTATGTATACTGTTTTACCAACTGTATTGTCCGACATTGCTGGGAACTGATTAAGGCATATAGATTAAACAATGTAGTTGCCCCCGTCAGGTTTTTAACCCTCGGCCATCCTTCTAATAACTTAGGGAAAATATAATTGTTTCACGAGACTTCAGAAAAATATCAATAAATAAAAGGAAAAAGTCTTGCAGATAAAGTTATGGGTAAAAAAAAGTAAGTGCACATATGGTCAACGTTAATATAAAACAACGTTAATTAGGTCAATTAATATAAAAATTAAATTCATTTTGATGGAAGTTAAGTAAAGATAATTTTTTTCTAGCATAAAACCAAATATTAAAGGAAGACAATAAAAAAAATAAAGTTATAAAATTTTGAATGAACTACAGAAAAAAAATATGCAAAATAGAAAAAACAAATATAGATGGTGCCATGTACATACTCGCTACAATTTCTTATGGATGGAAACTATAAATATTTTTAAAAAACTAAATAAAATTTTAAAATTATGACACTGAAAGTGCTATATTAGAAGTCTGAAATTTTCAACATACACATTATTCAACCTTTCCGTGCTCATAAAGTAGGGGTTTTACGTGCCACAGACTATTTTTATAAATGCAAAGAGCAGGAAACATAGAGTTGCCACAATTTTAAATTGAAATGGAATTATAGTCCCGTTGCGATAACTTGCAGCTATTTGTATTGTAGTAGACTATTTATTAATGATGTCACAACTTTGTTATAATTGATGACAGGTGGGGTTTTGATAAGTAGTCATATTTCTTCCTTCATGTTTGTATACTCAATGTTGTGAACAACTTTGGATTCAATTATGAATAATTATTTGGCTAACAAACAAATGGTATTTGGGTAACACATTATATATTTATTATAAACAATACAGCCGTATACTTCTTAAAAACTATGTTTCAAAGGTATAGTGAGAATTCCTAAAGTGCTATCTAAACAAGTATTATTTGTAGATCAGATAAGATGTAGAATGAATAGCTTTAAAAAAATATATATTATTATATTAATGACATATATCAAAGACAGGCAATACAGATTTGTAGTAATGTAAAGAAATGTTAATCTTCTGATTGATTTTTTTTTATCAGGCGGCCAGTAATAGTAAGTTTATTTTGACCTGCACCACTATTTCTTTCAGGGCAAATCGAATCTGGACATATTTCGGGAATTTTAAGTTTGCTGTGAATGTATTAATGATGCAAGTCAAAATGAACTTGGATCTTACTTCAACTGCCTCAAATAGTACATTTTTAAGATTCCTAAGTCTTTAAAATAGTTAATAACACACACTTCAGCATCCGCCTATAAGTATTTCACTTAATAGCTAATTTAAATGAGATTTGAATGTTGACTTATGGATTTATTTATAATCTATAGCTATCAAGGATTTTTCTTTATACTGAATGCTAAGAGTCACATCAACACCCTTAAAATGTTTTAATTGATTAATTTTTTGAAATATATTTACTGAATGTTTTTACATCTATGTTAAACAATCATTCTGTCTATTTAAATTAATGCATTAGAGCAGGCTAGAAGTAAAACTAAACATAAATTAGTATTAACAATTTGTAAGAAAAATCATATTTGACACTTTATTCAATATAATTTATGCAAGCTGTAAAAAGATTGTACAAACCTAAATTTTAAATAGTATGCTTTATTACTGCCCACAGATTCTTAGTTACTCGTATATCTTAACTTCTTGAATATCCTTGTAATTTTATACTTTGCGTGTGCATACTCAAAACTTTCGATATAAATGTGTTACTTCAAAATTAGATATAATTCCACCTGACTATCTTTCCTACCTTTAAAAATCTTAGGTAATTTACATAAATATTTCAAATTTAGATTACTCAACTTAATATATTTAATTAACTTAATGCCTAACAATAACAGACATAACTTTGGATGGTATAATTAAAATAATTATTAAATAATGTTTTAAGTTTCTGTAAAAAGAAAAGAAAATCTGAAAGTTATTGGAGAAGAAACAGCAAATGAGAAATTTAAGATAAACATTACTTTTTAAGATTACTTATGACTGTTTTGAAATGACCATCATTAATTCAAAAATATCAATTGTGATTTACAAATTATTAAAATTAACTGTAAAAACTATCATTCAAGTTTAACCAGATAATTTTTGAAGAAAAATCGCGAATGTCAAAAAACTGTGTATTGGGGGATTCTTAAGAAATTGGCAGGTTCAAAATTGATTATAACTTAATTGATATACCATTTCATGTTTTCTCAACTCTGCAATTGGTTCTGTGGAATGGCATGTTCTACATCTGTAATCGACATTCAGATTGATCAACGACATGTTGCATACTCAAATCACACACAGAACTTATTTCAGATACCTATTTTGTGGAACACTTGGCAAGACATCAATTGAAAATAGTGTAAATTGTACAATAGTCTTAAAGATATAGTTTGACATCATGAAACAAAATGCAGAAAAAGTAGCAATTAATTTTTGTAAAAAAAAAAGCCAACTATTTCCATCTACCAAGTATAAACTTTTTACAGTGTTCGGTATCTTTAAGTTTGGGGCTCTGGGAATTATAAGTTTAAATTTTACAACACCATTGACACAAACAAGTAAAAAAAACTAAAGCAATAACTTCAGCTGAATAATTTTCAATGTATTATTTAGGTATTATGTTAGGAACATATTCATATATAACTCGTATATATTTACAATATTAGTATTTCATGATTCCGCTGTATCTACTAAGTAAAGTGCTACTTCTGTTTGTGGCATATGACCCTTCAAATTGCAGTTGTAATTTAGAAACATTATTTTTTTAAAAATATGTCCATTAAAATAAAAATAAGCTTTAAATTATATAAATAATTGATGGAGTAGAATATGCAAACTTAAATTTCATAGATTTATATTCTTAAACTTGGTAATAAAAACAGAAAGAAAAATATAACGAACCCAAAATAATTCAATCAGTTATTTATTTTGTATTTACTGAATAAGTAGTTTCAAACTAATAAATCACAATTAAGTTGCATTAATTTTTATTCGATTAGGTGTGAAGTACATAGTTGCTCAATGAACAACATTATTGCATTCTGTATAAAATAACTTCTTTCTGGAAAAGAAGCCACTTCTAGTATGTTTTATATTTATTAAATTTAGAATGAATATTAGATATTTAATTTCGCTGTTTAACAAAATATTGTATTTCCAATGTTAAATATTTGATATGCCAGCGACATTTTCAAGATAGCGTAACTTATTCATTTAAATTGTGTATTTCAAGTTAGGAATTCTTTAAGAGAAACGTGCGTGTATTTTGATTTCGAAGTATTTTTCAGCATTTATTGTTTTATGAAAACGTAGGGAAATAATTTTTATACTTAATGTAGTAATTATTTTAGAAAGAAACTAATTAAAAGCTTTTGTACGATTTTTTTTCTTCAACTTATTTTGAAGAAATATTGTTTTCACAAGATTGCAACGCACCTGGAAAATAAATTCTTTATTTTCAATATCTTGCGAAGTTAATTACAATAATGCATTGTCGTATATTTCAGTACTCGATATTGTCGGGTAATTTTTATCTTCATATTGAGTGGTCATTCTGAATTACGTAATAATGAGTTTTCAAGTTAACACCCGTAATAATAAATGCTGATTAAGAACAAATCCTTGTTTTCATGCAAAACATTTCATTGGTCTTGATTACTTCTCAATTCATCTGACAGCCAATTGAATGAAAAGTTGCGTTGTTTTGAGAATGATCGAGCTGAAGGTAGTTTATATCCCCTTGTGCAAGTGGTTCAATTCAAGTAAATTTGAATAGTGTACCAAAATGATGTCAACATTTTAAATTGTAAAACAAAAGCTAAGTTTTCTGCATATTTAATTTTGCTTGCAAAAAAAATCAATTTATTAGGTTACGGTGAGAAATACATTAAAAAATTATTATATATGCATTAAAATTATTATGGAGTAAGTTATCAATGTTAAGAATTTTTTTACCTTTAGGATGAAAGTTTCAACCTGATGATAATTATAACGGTTAAACAAATTTTATGCGGTACAGAATTTTCCATGGATCAACGCGGATGAATAATTAAGTTAGCAAAATAACACAACTTATAATAAACTGCAAGTAAGTTTTTAATGACATGAGCATTTGTCTTTATAAATTGACATTTATAGTTAATTGTTTACAAATAAAATATAATAACGCTAAACTGCTAGTTGTGTTGCATAGAACGGACCACATCTTACTGGTTTTTATTGAAAGGTTAATTGAATGTTTTGACTATCTGTGTAAAGTACATAAGAAATATATTGTCTAATAAATATATATATTCAAGTTGTGGGCAATGCACGGTGCAACTACTATACAAAAGTGTCACCTTTTTGTGGACATCAAAAACAGTTGATAAAGTTTATTTTAATAATAAAAAAAACAATTTAGTTTTGTATAAACTTATATATAATGCAATTAATAAACTGACATAATTTAATTTTTAGACAACATAATGAAATAAGTTATCGCGCACTAACGGGAAAATAAACAATAAAAACAGTTTGTCTTAATAATTCTTTTGAACTATTTTAAAACTACATGTACCTTAAAACAAGTAAAATCAAGAGCACATTTTTTTTTATCTAAAGGTATTGGTATAAAGCATTTCCATATTTAAAAAAGAAATTTCAGAGATAGGCTTAAAAAAAATCTTATTTGATCATTAACGCATTTGGTCTGTTTTTACAACTCGAGACCCTTCAGAGTCATGCCCATTATTGTTCAAAATTCTTATTAGACGTTTCTAGTAAGGATTCGAAGTTTTTTTGTGCAAAATTGTCTGCCTAAAGGACATAAACTTCTTTTGCGTTGTCTGTATAGTAAAATCTGCACAAGCTTTAAAAGGACGAATGAGGAACTATGACATTTGTCGACCAGGAAATTTGCAGTTGATTTTTCAAAACTAAGGAAGAGAAAACATTTATGAAGATTATTAATATTTGTACAAATTGTCACTTATGAGTATATTAAGGTTTATGATAAATCCAGAAAAAGTTGAGATTTTATTACAGTGAGAAAACGCTAAAATATAAAAAGATTAAATTTTCAACCCTTTTTTTTCAAGTTGTGGAATATTGACCATTTTCCCTATTTCTTGAATTGCCAGATTTCCGTAAGTTCTCCTTAACTTTTAGAGTTCGGCACCCAGACTGGGACACCTAATGTTTTGTGTCCGTCTTGCTACTCGCAGGAACAGTACAACTTCAATTTAAGGCCAATATACTTGGGAGTGTAAATAACTTTCCAAAAAATTTCCCGCTGGAAAAACTCCAGGAGTGTTCCGAGTCGAATTTCTTTCTGCAAGTTCTTCCAAGAAATTGTTGATAATCGTAGAGCTACTCTGGTACAGTGTTATTTAATTAGTTCCAGTGATGTCAAATATAATCGTATGAATTGAGGTGGTAAAAGTAAGTGGTATCAGACTTCATCACTTTTCCACCAGTTATATTCAGTAACCAAGGAGTGGATTACACACACAACTGGCTTGCAACTATTACTCTATTTCAAACATAAATTTGGGACTGAAAGAGTTACAAGTCCGAAAGGCATCTTTCACTTCTTAAAAATACATAAATATGCACTTTTAGATTTTTGTTAATAGGGGGAATAAAATGGTGTTTTTTGACAGTCTCGCGCAATACGTTGGATTGGATAATGAGGTCCAATACCACACCATGGCCAACTAGATATCCATATCGCCTCTGAATTTATTTTCTGAGGACAAAAGTAGAATTTCTAGTGTATGGATACTTTCAGGGTATTCTGTATTTTCTGCCAATAATAATTTTGTGAGTGGGTGGTGGTCCGAAGCTGAAGAATGTGAGAGTATTAAGATCTGCTGTTACCGAACGATAAGAAATCAGTTTAACATAGTTTTCTTGCAATGGAAATGAGCTCATTACAATTTTATATTCCCTTTTTAAAATAAAATAAGAACACTGAAGTTTGCAAACATATAATCTTTTCTTCGTTGCCATCCTTAGTTGATTGCACATTTAAAAATTAAACAATTGAAACATTAGAACCAAGAACAAATAATATTTTATATATTTAACGTCAACTGAGACATTTGTTGTTATTTTCGATAAATGATAAAATACAAATTTCACCGAGTTGTTCCATCTCCAGTGCGACGTTAATTCATCCAATCGAGTGGCCCTAGCCAGCAAAACAGTTAATTTTTAACAGGTTTTGTCTTTAAGAGATTTTAAATTTTATCTTATGTTTAAATTTAAAGATGGAGGTTTGGGTTCTGACGGGGAAAATACTGGGTGCTAAACTTAACAGAAAGAGTTATTAAATGCATTATGTCTTTTTCCACGGATGTGCTAGATGTGTGCTGTACTCTGATGGTTTCGTTGCACTGCAATATCTTGATTGTGCCCTAGAAATGTCCTAAAAATTGTAATACACTATAATCTTTATCTTTTGTTTATCTCGTAGTATAGTGGTTGAAAAATTATGCACAAAATGACTGAATTTTCTGAGTGGTTAAATATTTCAAATATAACATTACATTGTAACTAAATCTATTGTACCAAGTACATACTTATATATACTATCAGGTTTTTCAATCTTGGAAAGTTGCCGGCAGTACTACCCCCTACTACTACTTCTCATGCTTTGATACAAATGAAATGTGTATTACTATAAGCGATTGTGGTACTTTAGTGTTGAAAAGGAGAAGGGGACTAATGAGAGAAAAAAATGTAACATGCATAGCAATTTTTAAATATTCAATACTACCTCCGAGAAAATTTTCTTGTTAGTTTCCAGATTAAGAACTGAATCTAGAATTTTTTTTTAATTTAAGCTCGTCCGCATTCGAATCGTCAATCAAACAAAATGTTTGTTAAAATTAACGAAATTAATTATTTATAATCCTCTACAGGAATAGTAAAATCCGCAGAAACGCTACAAATCAGTGAGGTGCACTTAATCTAGCTTAAGTTTAGTTATAAATTTTAAACTTAATTTATTTCACAAATAAACATACAAATTCTACATAATGTCTGGATTAGGTCCTTTCCCGCTAAATCGCTTTTAAAATTGGCTGCAGAAAAGCGTCGACAGTACGTTTTCTTTATGTAAATTAGAAGTTTACCATCTCGTATAAATATATTTGATTCGTTGCTCAGAAACGGTGAAATGAATAACGGTAAAAGTTAGTACTGACAGAGAGAACACAACCTTGGATATGTTTATGACGCTAGATTTTGTGCGCAAGTTTTACTGTTGAATATATTGAATGGCAACAGTTTAAATTAGTTGATATATATTTATTTTTGTCATTTATTTTAACGTTGATCATTTATTTTAACGTTTTGAAAATATATAAAGTGACTAGCTGAAATACCCTTCGAGCATGAATGGACTGTAGTAGAGCGAATGTGACGTCATCATCGTGATGCAAACATCTCGCACCTGATGGCAACTGACAAGTGACTTCCTTTCAAAATTTATGAATGAAAAAACGTCCGCAATTGACTTGTGATTTCGAAATAATAGTAAATGTGTAACTTCATGAAGTACAGGATATTTTTATGAATGAACTAGAAACAATTTATGAGTGGATGACGTAGTAAACCATATATATATATAAAGTTGGCCTCATTTTGATGTTAGCGAGATTATAACCTTATGATTTCTCTACTATGAGGGAGAAGGAAATAAGTTACGAAATTGATACAAATACAATATTTATAGCAAAATAAATAATATTCTAAATTTTAGCACTCTAGGTCTTTTGGATTTGGAGATTTCGTGATCAATGAGACAGTTAATCAATCAGTGGCTTTGGCTTATATATATATATATATATATATATATATATATATATATTGAATTACTTGTTATAAAATGTTTATTAAAACTTTATTTAGCAATCAGGAATTATATATTTAATGGAAACTTAATATTTTAACTGAATTATACGCGTTTAATTTTAATTAAAAACTTTAAATTGCGTTTGCCAATGGTTATGAATAATATAGTAGATTTTTATGTGTTTATTTTACGCTAACTGGACGATGAATTAAAACTTTGTACCAAGTGCAGTGTAAAATATTTAAATTTTAATTCTCTTAAGGAAATGGGCGTATTTAAATAAATTTAAAATGAACGATAATTTAACATAGAATTGAGAGTTGGCGATTGAAAATGGCTTTGGCGAAATACCTCTTTCCTTAAGTTTCAGCAAGAAGTTCTAACGGAAAAGTTCTCGGACATGTTGCGGAAAACAATTGAAGATGTTGGTGCAAGAACAAGGCAGCTCCAGTATTCAAAATTGTTCATGAAGGACGAAAAACACTAAACGTTTCTTGCATCGTATAATACAAAAGTTCAACTCCTTTTCATCTCTATAGCCATTGTTTAGAGCTGTCTGGTTCTTGCACAATTCGATAGAGGATTTTATTTCTTTGTAGGAAAATGAGTAACGCAGAAAAAAAAAGTGGAGCTACCTTGTTCTTGTGCCCAGGTCTTCAATTATTCCTTTAAAAGTCATACAAACTTCGCTACATTTTCATTACAGGACCTATTCCAACGAGCAGTCATTTGGAATAGAATAATCAGTGTAATTGATCAAAGAAATATGATTATTTATATATGTTTAAATGTCCTGAATTTCTAAACAGACAAATAAAAAATCGACATTCGCCCTCTTTAGCAATTAAGTATCTATTTTGAAGTGAGTTCGTGGACTTGACAATTGAATCAAAAGGTGTATTATAAAGAGGATATGTTTCACACATTTAACATCTATATATATATTTCTCTTACGCGGTGATTGAAAAACGCTGTTTTTCTGTACGCTGAGTGGCAACAGTTAGTTTGTTTACGAAATTCTGTTGCGCCCGTATTTTTATTTTGCCATTATGTAAGCCATTTTGACGATTAGCCCCTTCAATTCATTAGTAAATAATTATTTTGTTGATGTCAGCTTAAATTAGGAAGAATATAAACCTTATTACATTAAAAATAGAAGTTTTGAAAAACGCTTTTGAGTTTTCAAATGAGCGGAACATTGACGTGTCGCCATCTATTGGCAATTTTGAAAACTAGATTTCTATGACCTTCATTTTTATGACGTATTAACTTAGTTACGTACGCACTTCTGGTAGGCAAGACTATGGTAAGCTTAACGTCAATTATGTCAAAACAAACTACCAATAATGTTAAAAACTAAACTAAAACGCAGGAAAGGTGGGAAAATAATAAATAATGGTAGAAATAAAATAATAAATAATGGCTCCATAAATAGTGGTTCCATTGTTTTCATTTGTAGTTTAAAAGAAATTAAATGATTTTATATTGATTTACATGGCCAAAAAATGTATTGATGCCAAGATGAATTATAATTTAAATTTAGTTTAAAATTTTTGGTAATATAATTAAAAAAAAGTATTGTTACTAGGACACATTGTTATTGTGTCCTACCTTTTAGCGAGCGAAGCGAGAAGGGGTTTGCGGAGCAAACCTATGAGGATTCCGTAGCAATCCTCCGGGGGTTGGCGGAGCAGGGGGCGGAGCCTCCTAGTATCATATATTTCCTTTTTAACCAACTGAACAGGGCGCCAACCAAAACTCCGAAATAAAACCGTTAGAAACTTTAAATTAAAACTGCCAAGGATAGAGGTTATCAATTCGACAGTTATGTATGTTCGCACAAGATGTCGGTTCTAATTCATATATTTGAACAATTTTTTTTATTGGATAGGGGATGTTTCACTGAGCCATTTGAAAAAAAATATCCGATTATCCGGCATTTAACTAGCCAGAATTCGGAATTAACCGGACCGTTTTAAAAAAAAATATTTTATATCGAAAATTCTTTTTTTATTAGATGGAGAAAAATACACCTAGGCAAAATGTGCCAAAAAAAAAAAATCTGTTATCCGGCTGTTATATATCTGGAAATGTCAATTAACCGGAATTTTGGTGAATAATAATAGGGACAAAGCCCTCTGCTAAATTAAAAACTAAAAAAAAATTATATTTAAAAAAAAAAAAAGGAAAACCGACAATAAGTACTTTTTGAAGTTGCTTCCAATTTACAAAAATCATAAGTTTAGGTTCCGATTTCAAAAAGTTTTAATAAGTATTAAATAATTAAATTTTTTCAACTTGGTCGTAAAATTAAAAAATATGTTTTACTTTTTAGTGCATTTATTTAAAAGAGTTTTCCTTAAAAAAAAAAAGATTCCTTTATTATATATTCCAATTCAATAGAAGCAAGATTGTGATCGGAAGGTTGCTAGATTCGTTCTAGAAAATATGGGCAAATTCACCCGCCGTGTATAGGGGACTGGTGCACTTTAAATGTAGTGTGATCTAATGTCTTGACAACTATTGCCAGCTCAAGTGTTGACCTCTTCATTTTACCATGGTTAAAAAATTCGTAGAAGTCTTTCCTTCGAAATAGGCTTCGAAACTCTGACAATAGCTCCCTGTGCAGTTCTAGTGCATAATTCAACCAACCAACGTTATAAAAGAATTTTAAAATTAAATAAAAATTCTGCAACAGAAGTTTTAAAAATAATTGCTCAGGTTTACGTCAGAACTTATTTTACAGAGGTATTTACGAGGTATACAAAGGAATTTTTTTTTACTATTTGAGCATTAAAAAATGTTTTTTTTCGCAATACACCATTTGACGAAAGTAGGCATGGCAGCAGCCATACCGATAGAATTAAGATTATGAAAAAAGAGTTAAGAATTTAAATTGAGCCTTTTTTCGATTGTTGCCTTTAAAATAATTTATTCAAACATTTCAAGGTAAAAATGTTTTTCTGAACCAAGACAGTTGTTATTTGCAATTTATCAAAAGTCTACCCAAAATAGGAGCATGCAAAGGCCGGCATTTTGCTGTCATTATAAATTTATTATTGAAGCAGTAAAATGCACATAACCAATTTTTTTCAAATATGCATCATATGACAAACAGCGATCCTCTTCCATATTTTGAGTCAACTTAATAAATAACTATTGGATAAATTTAAAATTTACTAAGTTTTTTTTATAAATGTTTGACGGAATGCAATTATGATTTTTTTTTTTTTTGTAATAAAACACTTGTTTTATGTTGAAGTTGAAAAATGCAAGAATTTGCGTTGTGTCAAGGAAAACGAATAAAATAAAATGATGATAAAACGCCCATAATCGGCTTTTGGATAACAGTTCACTGCGCAAATTGAATTGCTTCGAAAACCAGGATATACAATGTTTAATGCCATTTTGGCGTCATAAATTAAAAAAATTAAACAGAAATTTTTAAACGTACACAATATGCAACCAATTTTTGATTCAATATTTTTAATATTTGACCTGTACCAACCAAATTACGTGAAATCCAGTTTGTGTACAGGTCTGTTCATACAAATTGCAATTTGCTAGGTTTGAAAAATAAAACAATACCGACTTGGATTAGTTTTTTTTTCCGTTTTGCATGTTTTGTTGCAAAAAAGTTGCAGACGTTTTATTGAATAAAATATATTGAAATTGTGTATAAAGATTGATTTTTTTTTTCAATTTCATTCATTTGAGGAATAAAGGCGAGGTATTCTTGCGCCCCTCGGGTGTGAACGAGCAACAGCAAGTAAAGGGCGAAGAGAGAGAGAGAGAGATAGCCCACTATTGTTCTATAAAAACACAAAAAAAATATTTTATGTTCTGTTTAATGATAAAATGACAACTATTGATCTAAACTTGTTCTAACTGAACGGAATTATCGAAATGTTACCCGCCGGTAATATATCCAGAATTAATCTATTGAAAATGACTGACCTGTATCAAGCGAACCATTTCAAGCTATCTCTCTAAGTGACAGGCCAATAAACAAAGAAATAATCAAAGTTCATCTGTTCAAATCTTATTGATTCTAATTGAAACGTGTGCAAACCCTTCCTGACAATATAGTTTCAAAGTAGGTTGCATAAACAAATCGAAATTTATTATATAAGTAATACTATATTTCTCGTTAGATTTCCCATTTTCATATACATATCCGAATGTTAGATTTTCCATTAATTTTCCCTTTAAAATATATAAATCTCTAAAAGTTAAAAAAAAAAAAAAAATATTTGCGAATCGTATATTAGGTTTAGTTCAGATTCACGCCAAGCAGATGTTGTAAATTAATTTAACTTGTAGGTTTTCGTAAGAAACTGGTATAGCTTAAGGAAATAGGTATTTCACCAAAGCAATTTTTATATATTAAAATGTTTTTCACTGAACTTAGTACACATATATCATTCGGTAACAGGTCAATTGCGGCCGAAATGAGCCGGGTTTACCATATTCTCAAAGAAGAAAACATTTGTTTATCGCCCAGACCAAGGTTACCATGTGCCTGCCGCCGTTGGAACTCTCCGTTTCATTCATCGCAGATTTGAAGCAAAATAAAAAAAAAACACGCAAAAGAAGCCACTATTTTTTTTTAACCACTGTCAATCGTGATTTAAAGTTTTTCAATTAGGATTATCCTCATTAATTCAGTTAAAATAATACGCAGTAAAGTTTGGATTCCATATAATGTCATGTCCATATGAAGAAATTCATCGCCAAGCTCCTGTCCTACGACTGGCACACGATTTCAAACTTTTAATGTTTAAATATTAGAATTAATTTTTATTGTATATTTGTAATTTTTAAAATTTATTTTAATAGTTATCGATTCAAAATATTTCAGTTAATATTCCAAGTAACTTTTTTTTTTTGTAATTTGAATAAATTCTGCACATGAAGAAAATATTGGCTACAAATTAGATTTTAATTTTAAAATAATATATATATAATAATTTTTAACACACGTTTAATTTTCTTTAAAAAGCTTTTCAAAATGCACAATCTAGTTTCCATAACAACAACTTCATTGTAATACATTTAAAATATTATATAACGTTCGAACGGTATATCGTGCAGATTTGAAAATGATCAAGTTAAAATTGTAATTTTTCAAACAAAATATGCAGTGAATTTCAAATTGCTACGGTTTTTTTAGTTACGTAGCCATTCTCATTTCTGGATTTTCAGTTTTACATATTAAATAAATTTAAAATTGTTACACTCGGTATTTCTAATTACACGAAGTAATTTTCATGACGACGTAGAACAAAATATATAAATTGCAACTGATTAAACTATTGCCATTCAATATTTTTACCAGTTAAACTTAAATTAAAAACTTTTTTTAGCTATTTTGAAATTTGCTGGTATTGCACATTTCTAAAAATCAGCCTGTATCCTACTGTGTTCTTTGCCTATGCCAACAAGTTAAGAGATATATGATATTTTGAAATATTCATCAGTATTTTGCACGCCTAGCATGTGTCAGAAGGTGGGAATAGAGCTAAGTAAATTTGACAAAATTCATTTTCTGAAACCGTATCATGAAACAATCCAAGTTTTTTTTTTTTTTTTTTTTTAAGATAAACTATTTAAACAAATATATATTATTTCCATGATGTTGTTAAATAGATATAAAATAGTAGTAACACACAGCTTCGAAACCTTAACCCTTCTCAGTAGTATGTACACGTATTTGAATCCAATAATTTTTCCTTTTTTCATACATTTTGAATTTATTTTTAAAATTACCAAACTTTATGAAAAAGCGATGGAGTTATTACATATCGTCATCTACATTTTTCTGGAGATCATAATAATTATTTTTCTAAGGATGATATTATTATAGAACCTTCTGACATTTGGTTGTATATTTTATTATATTAGCTGTGGACATAAGAGATTCTGCCACCAAGTGGAAACCACAACATTCCACATAAAGCAATAATAATATATATATTTTTTAAATTGAATTTTTGACATACGACCTTTTAGTAACGATATAATTTGATTTGAAAGGAGATTTCAATCCTTTTACAATCCATAAAATGAGATAATAGCTTCACACTTTTTTATTTTTTTATGGTAATAGTTATGGTTAAGTAATCACGTTCTAGTAAGGTAATAGTAGCATATTTCAGAAGTAGTAAACTTTTATGTAAATACTTAACCAAAATGCACAAATGATTGAAAAATCGAAATTTCTAGAAATGGATTCAAATACCACGTACATACTCCTGAGAAGGGTTAAGGTATTGAAACTGTGTATAACTACATTATTTTATCTAATAACACCATGGAAATATCAAAAATGTGGTTGATTAGTTTATCTTTAAAAAAAAATGCCTATGAATCGGCTGTCAGAAAATGAAAGTTCTTAAATTTACTTTAATCAACTAGACTTTTTAAAACATGTTAGGTGCTTAGGATACTTAAATTTAATAGTAGGGATTCGAAGGTCATCTTTATGTACATATTCTTACTTATTTTATTTAATTAGCATTTTTATTTAGATTAACAGAAAATGTGTAACTTTATGATAATCTTATATTATAGCAACTATAAACATTAATCACGTCTATCGTTTGTTCAAAAAGCACAAATATGTTGAGTATTCAAGAAAAATATATATACTTGTATGTTCAGAAATACACCGCGAACTTCAAAACCGAATGACAAAATGAAAGTAACGTTTGTGTTTCACTGTACATAAAAAAAATTCTTAAAAGAAGCGATAAAAATGGATATTATTTGAAAATTCATTACAATGGTAGCAGAAATGCAGCGCCGTCGGTCGCAGATTTTTTTCAAAGGTCTGCAGAAGACTATCACTGCACTTCTTTAGAACATATTCTGTAGTTTTTTTCTAGATTAGCTAATGACTTTTTTACCGTGCTAAGAAAGTAAAGGGGAGGTCAGATAACAGAAAACCGCGATCACGATGCGTGATTAGTTACAGGTGTTTGAATAAACGTCCACAGACATTTCTTTGTGGTAGTCAATCCTATTCGTTGAGGTGGTACATTACCAGAATCTTCTTTGAGAGGGATATCTGCACTAATCGAAAACAACAGAATTATATGTGCTTTCTACGACAAATGTCAAAGTTGAGCGATAATTTTTTGTTTTGTATCATGTAGGGATGAACCGGATAGTGGTTTTGCCGGATATCGGATATCCGGTGCACATTACAAACCGGATATCGGATATCATACATACTAAAAAAAACGGAAATCTGTCAAAAATTTCAAAATATTTTTTTATTTTATAATATTTCCCAAATCCTTACCTTTAAGGTGATACCAAGGTTGAATAAACATTAAAAAAAAAATATTTAATAAGGGCTATTGTAGGGTGCTGCTAGCAATGGGCGTATGTTTTGTACACTTTAAATTCAATTTCTGAATAATTGTATTTTTACCATATGCCCTTTCATTCCAAACATAAAAACTCAAGTTTGCTTAAACTTTTGAGAAATTTATTTTTAAATTCAACTTTATATTGATTGTCAGATGTTATGAACCTCCACCATAACGATTCGTTAAAAAAAAAAATAGAATATTAAAGTTAAAAATTTGAAAAAAAGTGGGTTTTTTAAGGACTCTTGAGGTAAAAAAATTATATAAAAAAAGCTTTTAATACTATAAACTTTTTGGAGGGTCATAACTTTAAGAAAGAGTAATTCCAACAAAAATTATAGTTTTAGATGAATTACAACTTGCATAATCATGTTTAAAAAACATGATAATTAGCATTTGACTTAATTCAGGTTTTTTTTTATAATGCATCGTGATTTTTAAAGTGTTTTCATATATGAAAAAACTAGAGTAGAAACAGATTTTGAAACGACCAGATCTGTATTGTGCAATGCGTTTGACAATGTAATTTTGAAATATTTCCAAATTGCTGATCTAAATTGCGCCATACTTAAATGCTGAAACTAACTTTTAGACTGGAGAATAAAACAATTTCTAATATACAACAAACAGAGACGTAACTATGCACTCTACACACCACCACCGATGGGAATTGTTCAAACTCGAAGATACTCCACTATAGTGTCGTGTTTTGACTGTCTGCAGCTTATCTTTCTTGCTATAAATTCTTCGTGACTCACCGCGCCTGAGTCTGAAACGCACTCCTTACCCCCCCCCCCCCCCCCCCCCCCACCGAATAGCCCGAGAAAAATTCAAGGGAGAATCTGCACACTGTGAATACATTGGTAGAATTTTCAGGAAAATACTTAAAGCAAGAACAAAGATAATTGATCGCCACAAAAAAAAAATCTTCGATGTTTTATTCATCCGGATATCTGGCTTGGTAAGTCGGATATCCGGCACTTTACTTCCGGATATCGGATAGTTACCGAATAGTTAAAATTCAGCTGGATAGGCCGGATATCCGTTTCATCCCTAGTATCATGCATACTTTTCTATGACTGTACTACTTAAGAACATATTCTGCAGATTCTTTCTGGTATTTTTGTTTCCTTGCGGATTTAGAGCTCCAATTTTGGCTTTATTTTTTACCTTATTTTCTAATTTATTTTTCAAAAATCGTAGATTTGATGCAATATCTACGATATTAATGAAAAAAAAAATGATAATTTTTTATTACCATTTTTCTATTAATCGTATTTTTTCAATTTTGATTGAGTTTATTAGGTGTTTGCTTATCAACTATCCACACAGTCATTACTTATAATTCCAATTTAAATTTGGCAAAAGTTCGAAAAATACACTTTATCTTTGCTTCATTTATAAATTTTGACAATAACATAACATTTAAATTTGTATTCCTTTTCATAGAGAATATTGTACAACATATCTTTAGAAAAGGAGTCCAATATTTTTTTTTATAGATTCCCATAAATGTTTAAATGCTGAAACAATTTAGTAAATGGTGGGGTATGTGTTTGTTCATAAAGCGAGTTAAATATTTAAAAAGTCGGTACTTTATTATTTGAGTGATGAATATATATAATCTAACATTGATTAAACATTGTGCAAGAATAAAAAAAAGCATGAATAACAAAATAATAATAATGGTAAGATTCTTGCTTTAAATTGCTGATGTTATATTGCACTATTAAAGATACTGATGGTTATGTAATGAATGAAGTTGTAGACAAATCTTACTCTATAAAATATAGTTGCAGATTGTTTAGAAATGTTCTTCTCCTACGTAAATTTATTTATTGTTCCTAGTTTAAAATTAAGAATGGATCATAATCAATTGTCAATCGTTATCGCGCACAACTTCGTCCTGAGAAATTCTGGTTCGAGAGTAGTTTATAGAAGTATAATCTTGCTTAATAGAAATTGTAATCCTTAGGAATTACGAAATTAGTTCTCTAAAGCAAGGGCATGTGTGGCGTTCAGAGCTAAAGAGGATCAAGTCCATAAATTGTAGTTTTGAGATAATCAATGTAAAAGTTTATTAACACTTGTTGAATCCTATAGGGATTTAGAGGATAATAATGCCATCTGTCAGAAAATAGCAATGGCAGGGACTTGATTCACTATGGCTCTTAAAATATACACCATTAACAAGTATTAATCCGCAACACATTTTTTGGTTTTTATAATTTTGGACTTGATCCACGTCAGCTCTGAACGCTTCATTTGCAGTCACAAATTTAGGAAAATAATAATATAAAATACGAAGATATTTATAAGCTCGAAAGTAACGGAACATGTTGTCAAAATGACGAAATAAAAACGTTAAGAAATGCATAAGCTTAAAAAGAAAGAATTTAAAACTAAAAGATTCAAATATACGAATAAGCAAAAAAGTCAAATATGACAAAACTATCATATTTTGACGAAAGTAAATAGACAAAATATTTGTTAAGTGTATCCTGCTAACAAAACTTTTAGTGGTAGGTAAGACCAGAGAGTTGTAATATTAAATAGAGAGCGCCTTCAATACCAGACTCTCGTAAGGCCGCGGTGTCAACATTGAAAAAAAAAAAAAAACACATCACGTGGTTATAGCACTGCCACATTTGGCGTTCAGACATCTGCAGGAGTTTCAAATTTGGCGCACTTTCTTCTATTTTGGTGATAAAGAGTTCTGTCCGTATTCAACTTTTTAACATATATGTACGTATTTACTTATTTTCAAACAATATGCGCTAAATATTTCCTCTTCATTAACGAAACGAAAATATTTTATTTGTGTTTAATACTCGAAGAAGCGAAACTCTTTATATTTCTCAGGTTTTATTGTTCATATTTTCTTATTGAAGTATACAAAATAACAATTGAAAGAACTTCGCTTATGGTAAATTTTTTACATAAAAACGTAATGCAATTATTTCAAAACTACAAAGTCAGAAAGATCTCCTTAATATATCTGTTAAACTCCCTTAAATTGTGCCACTCGTTCAAAAAAAACTATATTTAAATACAAAATTAAACACAAAACCATATTACAATACTTCGATCTCGTTTAGTTCTTAAAGTAGCCAAGGCCTGTCAAGTAATATTGGCGCATAAATGAATTGGCATTTCTACATATCACGTGGTTTCAATGATGGACACACGGAAATCATCATTTTTTCCCTCTATTTGTATCATTACTCTATGGGTAAGACATGTTAACGGAAGCATAAAAAAAATGAGTCGATTTCCCTATGAGCCCCTTTCTATTTAATTTATGCTACTGTTATGCTTCTAATGTTAATGTTTTATGTATGCGTTATTTATTAAAGAAATTTACATATTGTTGAAATCCCAAATTCATTAATTTGTATTTTTATAGCCATGAAATTACAAAATGTGATTTCTAATATAATTTTTTTTTTTACAGACATGTCGATCATCATTCGATTACAAAACCTGCCCTGGGCAGCAGATTCTGTGGACATCAGGCGCTACTTCTCCGGCCTCTCCATACCCGAAGGCGGAGTCCACATTGTGGGCGGAGAAATGGGAGACGCCTTCATCGCCTTCAGCACGGACGAGGACGCGCGTCTGGCCATGGCCAAAGACAGCGGCAAAATCCACGAAATGCAGATAAAGCTGCTCCTCAGCAGCCGCACCGAAATGATGCGAGTCATCGAAAAGGCCCGCCAACTCAACCTTGCCATGCAGACTCAGACCTTACCTGCCATCACACAACCTGCTGTCCTCCCTGCTGCCTCGCAACCTCCGGCAAGAGTTCCGGCGCCGCCGCCCCCTGTCGAAGAGGACCGCCGTAGGGTGCGCAGTCAGAGTCCCCACCGTAGGGTCAGTCGCGACAAGTCCCCGGGGAGGGGGGACAGACGCAGGAGCCCGGATTCCAGGCGTTCCAAGAGGGACAGGAGCAGGAGTCCCACTCGCAGTTCTAGAGGAGGTGGCAATCGGGACACCGACAGACGGGATCGTTCCAAAAGAGACGATCGTCGGCATGACGACAGCCGCAACCGTGACGATCGTCACTCGAGTAGAGAGAGCTCTCACGATTCGAAGAAGTATCCCGAGACGGATAATTTTGGTCGGCAACCGCGTACTAATCCCCCAGTCGATGGATATCGCGAATCAAATAACCATAGATACAATGATGCTCCTTCATCTAATGTCAGTTCGTACACTTACGATACGGCACCCACTTCAGAAAGCATGAAGGGGCTACCAGCTGCCTTCTTCCCACAGCCAGTGAATCCGATACATCCTTCAGATCCTTTTGCTGTTGGAAAACAAATGCCACCCACTGTGGTCAGTTCATCATCTACTAGCATTTATATGCAACAGCCTACTGCTTATGGCACCGCTCCTTATGGACAACCAGTGGCCGTGACCAAAGAATTACCTGCTCAATCTGATCACATCAATCGGAGACCTCGTTTCGAGTCTGAATACTCTCAATCTCAAGACGGATATTTTGGTTCTCCCAACCTTAACACCAAGCCAACCATGCCAGAAGTTTCATACAACGATAAAAGACCATCCCCTCAAGACTTCCATCCCCCAAATAGAAACGCATGGTCATCACCAAGTGATGTCCAAGGAAACCACTGGGCACAGAAGCGTCCAGGTATACTTGAACCACCTACTAAAAATGGTAATTTTCCACAAGTTATCCCAATGGATATTGAGCAGTCACCATCACCCGAGATCCCTCCGGATAAGAATATGTTTAACCATTCGCAACAGTATTTGGCACCTAGGAACACGCATCATGATAGCCAATGGCCAGCTGCTCCCTCATTATCTATTGTAATCACAGGATTACCTCCAGACGCAAGAATCGAGGAAGTTCAGGAAATATTTCGCAGCATTCCTGTAGCTCCGTCGAATATTTGTATGGAAGTAAACGCTCATGTCGCCGAAAAAGCTTTTATACGTTTCACGAAAAGTTCAGATTTCCAAGAAGCTGTCAATGGCCACCCTCGTTATATTCGAAATTACAGATGCGTAATTTTCCCTTGTCCGGATGCTGTCTTCGAAGCAGCAGCTGCCTCGCCGAAAGCAATAAAGCCCAGACCTAAGCCAAGACCGAAAGAATCCGACTTGTGCGTTCAGTTAAGGGGTCTTCCCTATTCCAGCAAGGAGAGCGACATACAGCGTTTCTTTGAGGGTCTCAAGATTGCTGATGTAGCTGTCGAGTTGTCATCTGAAGGCAGATCCGTCGGCATCGCCTTTGTTCAATTCGCAACTGAGAAGGATTTTCGAATGGCGCTCACTATGAATGGCAAGATGATAGGACATCGATTTATAACTATATCTGTTGCTAGCAAAGACCATATTATGGTTGCTAGAGGCGTGGACTATACCCAAAATCTGCCGCCAAAAGTTCCTCTCCTTTCAACCAATGACTTCGATATTCGTCACCAACAACATCCTCCGGGACCTTCCATCGAACCAGCTTCTGGGCCAGCTCTGTCTGATCTTCCTCGATTAACCAATTTCTGCGTTTCCATAAAGAGCATGCCGAACAACGTTGCAAATCAGGACATAGTCGAGTTCTTTGGAGAATTAAGTGTCACCATTCGAGCTATTCACCTGATGCTGGGTCCTGACAAGAGACCATCGGGAGAAGCCTTTGTCGAATTCGGAACAAAGGGGGAAGCAGCTGCCGCTTTGACCAAGAACAACATGGTGCTGCTGGGCAGTCGCATTTTCTTATCGCCCATTTCCTTTGAAGAAATGACCGAAATTTTGAAAGGACCGAAAACCATGCCACCTCCACCTGGTCCAGGACCCTTGCTTAAAACACCCGTAGTGGCCTCTCCTGATAAACCTCGTAGACCACTAATAGAAATGCCTCCATTGAAAAAAGATTTAATTGAGCCGCATCATAACCATATAAAGAATGAAAGACCGCACTTTGATCGTCCGGCAAATGACCAACAGCATTTTGGTCAACCCCGAGAACAATTCCCGTTGCAAGAACGACCCCGTCCCGATTATCCTCGAGGCGACAGACCACCTTCAGATTTTCCTCGTGGTGAGAGGCCGTCTTCTGAATTTTCTCGTGGTGACAGACCACCTCCTGAATTTCCTCGTGGGGAGAGACCACCATCTGAATTTCCTCGTAGTGAAAGACCACATTCTGAATTTCGGCATGGTGAGATGCCATCTTCTGATTTTCCTCGCAGTGAAAGGCCACCTTCTGATTTTCCCCGTGGTGACAGACCACCTCGTGACTTTCCTCGCACTGAAAGGCCACCTTCTGATTTCCCCCGTAGCGATAGACCATCTCGTGATTTTCCCCGTAATGACAGACCACCTCGTAGTGAAAGACCAAATTCAGACTTTCCACATGGTGAGCAGCGTCCCCATGCAAACTTTCCCCACGGTGAAAGACCCCACCAAGACTTCCCACGAGGTGAGTCTTCGCATTCAGACTTCCCCCCTGATGAGTTCCCTCAAGCCGATGGTCCACCCCCTGAATTCCAAAGTGAGAGACCACATTCGGACTACCCACGAGGACCACATCCCAATTTCCCACGATCGAACTTCAGTCGGGGCGAAAGACCACGTTTGGACTATCCACGCGGCGAACGTCCGAGATTCGAACCACGCTTCCGAGGAGGTCGCCCCCCTCATATGGAGCGAGGGATGAGACCACCCTTTGGGCGCATGCGTGGTCCCTTCTCAGGAGGCAGAGGTGGTCCGCCTGATCCCTCCTCCCCTGCTGGATTCGGAGCTCCAGGTTGTGTTGTGTCCATCAACAACCTGCACTACGATGCCGGTTTGGAAGAGCTGTACGAGTTCTTCAAGGACTTCATGCTCACCAAGGACAATATCATTCGAAGGTTTGACGAGAGTGGGCGAGCCACGGCTGAAGCCCGAGTGTCTTTCCAGTGTCCTGCCGATGCACAGAGGGCTGTCAGAGAACTGAATAAGAAAACCATTATGGGACGTTCCCTGTTTCTATCATTGCTATAGTTTTATACTTACGACATATTCATGAAGCTTCAATGACGTAGGAAGCGAACCATTTCAGAGCAAACTTTTTATGAATACCGCAAGTTACATTTGCAAAATTCAAATTGCGGTACTTACATATTCTTGCAACCACCTTGATGGAAGCTGCCAAATTAGGGTAGGTGCTTCATGGCAACCGCGTGAAGTACTGATAACGATCAAAAGACGGCAACCATAAAATTACTTCTAGTGTATAATTTAGATTATTCTTCTGTAAAAGAGTTGCCGAACTTCGCCAAGGTTTTTGCGAGAATATTTAAGTACCCCTATGGAGACGTCATCCTGTGAAGTTTTTCAGATATTGTTTCGCTTTATTATTTATTTATACACAAATTGAAAGTGTTTGTATATATTTATATTCAACAGGAAATACAATGATTTCTTTTGGGAATTGGTTAAGAAAGTTCATGAACAATTCTCAGCCCAACAATTTTATAAGTGAGTTGTGACAATTTTATAATTTTTTTTGTTCTGTTGCATAAGCTATGCAAACAATCACATCAGGTTAAGTGCCTGAACAATTGCAGTAGCTGTTTGTACTAGTCTATAGTAAAATATATGCAATTCCTTTAGAACTAAAGAACTTGTGTTTCTTACATTTAACTGAATGTATTATTTAACACTTTTATATGCATTTTTTTTTTTGACTTTCTGATTTCACTTGTATTTGTTATTTCCTAATGTAGGTCTCTTTCGCATTGTACATAGTAAAAATTTAATTTAATAAAATACTTTATGTCAACCAATTTTGTTTATATTTTTGTAGTACAATTTATCAGTAACATTGCATACATGAAGACACACTGACATTCAAACGATTTTTGAACTTGTAAAGTGGCTTTCACTGTCTTGGAAGTGTAAATAAATTTTCATGTTCACGTTTCAACGGCTTGATTAATTAAGTCTAAGTTGGGCCTCAAACATTTAATTTTTTTTGAAAAGTTGTGAGATGGGGTATTTTTAATGAATTTAAAAAATTGGTTATATTGTTAGAGGAACTAGATATTCCTGGGAGTGATATCACGTCATTTCGAATCCAGGGATTATTAACAATGAGAATATATTATTGAACAGTATTAATGAAAAACTGTTATTAAACTTGCGAGTTATTGGTTATAATGATGGAGAAACTAGATATTGCAGGTATATATATATATGAGTAAAGAGAAGTTAAAATTTTGTAATATTTTCTTAGAAATCAAGAAATTTTGAGTTTAATTTCATTTCAATTATATTCCTTTAGTGACATCATGGTTGCATTTCTACTAGAAGATTATTTCAATAGAAAGAAATATTAGGTATTTTTATTCTAACTTTTTTTTGTTTTTTTAAAGAATTTTAAACGTACTTCCATTCTAGTAAACTTTAACAGTGTAGCGAGCTCGTCATCGGAAGGTTGCCAGTTTAGTACTTTTTCGCCTGCAAGAAGCATTTGTTAATTGTCCACTGTGCAGCTTTAGTGCGACGTTAACTAAATTAAGCAATTGGCAACCCGCAAAAAATAGCCACTGTATATAGGGGACGTTAGCACTTTAAATTCGTCGAGGTGCAATGTCCTCACGTCTATTCAGGTTGCGAGGGGTACAATCTCGAGTGTTGTCTTTGTCATCTGACCAGTGTTCCAAATTGCGAGGCAATGTTTCGTGGCTTCCATTGATACAGATCCCGAACCGTCACCAATAGCCTATTGCGTAGTTCTAGTGCGATGTCAATTACAACAAGTAAAATTTTACGAAGCACTTTGATGCTGCTGCCATCTATTGTAAAGCTATCGTACTTCAAGATAAACTTTCTATTTTGATGTAACAATTAATTTTCGAATACTTATTCTAAATCCATGTGTTTTTTTTGTTGCAAGAGACGAACATACAATCTGTTACTAACGTCGCCAAACACGTTTAATGTTAAACTATCCCAGTTTCAGTTTGTGGATTAGATTAACGTTGCACTACAGCTTCCTACATATTAAAAAAAAGTTATTGGCAGCGCCAACTATTCGGAACCTATCTCGAAGGAAAGACACAGGAACAGTGCCTCGTAATTTCAAACCATGGTTAGATGACGATGATAACATTTGAGCTGGTACCCCACGCAACCTGATAAAGGCACATTTTCAGACTTTGAATTTAAAACCAACGGATTCCTATTAGGTTTGGTTTGGTTAATTAACAACGCACTAGAGCTGCACAGTGGGCTATTGGCGACGGTTCGGGGTCAATCTCGAAGGAAAGACCCGGGAACACATACACATTCATACATGCACCTCGTTATTTTAGAACCATGGTCAGATGACGAGGAAACACCTGAACTGGCACCCAACGCCTTCAATAGACGTCGGGACTTTGGACCCCGATCAGATTTATCGTGCACCAGTCCGGATCCCTATTAGGAGCGCTATCATGTTTGTTATGCCTCATAATTTTAAATTAAATAATTCGCACTGGACTTGGAGGCTCAGTTGGTAAGGCGTTCAGCTACTAATCAGAGGATTGGTGGTTCGAATCCGGGAAATGGACTTGACATAGAAAAGTAAAAAAGTAGTGATCTTGCGATCGGAGGGTTGCCAGCTTCGCTAAAAAAAAATACTAGAAAGTCGTCCAGAATATCCAACAAATTATACTGGCGTGTATACGGGACTGGTGCACGATACATCTGATCGGGGTCCAAAGTCCCGACGTCTATTGAAGGCGTTGGGTGCCAGTTCAGGTGTTTCCTCGTCATCTGACCATGGTTCTAAAATAACGAGGTGCATGTATGAATGTGTTCCCGGGTCTTTCCTTCGAGATTGACCCCGATCTGTCGCCAATAGCCCACTTTTCAGCTCTAGTGCGACGTTAATTAACAAAAACCAAACCAAACGCACGGGACTTGAGAACATATCCCACATTTATTGCTTCAAATGAGTCCTTTTTATAAGACAGAATAAAACGGGAAAAAATATAATATTTTTAAAAATATTTATGTGAGTGTAAACATTAAAAGGCAGACAATCATATCTCATAATTTTTATATTTACACCTAATTAACACAACTGGAATATGAAGAATACAGTAAGTATAAGTATATAATACAAATGAAAGAAATCACATCGATCGTTCAGTTTTAAACACATTCAACTATAGTCTAGAATTCGCAATTATGAATAACGACGTCGAAAATGAAGGAAGTTCAAGATGAGAAGAGTATCTCTCGATTTCTTGTGATCAAAGCAGCATCCGGACAAACTCTAAAAGAAAAAAACTCAAATTATCCTTCATTCAGAACTGTGACATTTTCAATTATGGCTGATTACAAAAGACTATAACAAATTACTCCGAAAGCAAAGAATTCTCATTCTATGTATCATTGTAAAGAAAACATTATGAAATTTTATTTGATTGTCTAGAGGTGCTGTTAGGACCTTTTTTATAATTGTTTTTGTCTTCGCAAAGGAAATTCTCCCCCTAAATTTACGAAATAAAATGAGCTTAATTTGTATTTCGAGTAGTTGGCAAGAGATGGCGCCATGAATCGCAATCGTACAAGAGAAGATATTTCTTGAATGCAAAGTTTGTATTTTGAGTGTGTGTGGCAGTGACATCGGTGATCCTCTTAACTGTAACTTCTGGACTGGGCAAGACATTTTGTCGACTTGAAGCACGGAGTAAAGAAAAAGGTGGAGATGATTTGGTGAGATTTCATGAGACGTAAGTTAGCAACCCCAAACTAGGCACAAACAAACCTAGTTTGCAGTGATTTTTCTACGAGGGATGCATTATTTTCAAATTAAGAAAACGCATGCTAATACTTAAAAAATGACTATTTGTGCAGTTGTGGGATGCAGTACAAGTTCCAAATCGATAAAGGATGCTGTTATTTCCACTTCATAGGGAAATTAAATTATAAAATAAATTATCGCCAAGTACTGGTACAAAGTAGTGCTTTGGAATAGCGCCAAATACTTCTCCAGTTCCTACTTTTTAAGCAATTGCTTACTTCACATTGCAAACCGGTTTTTGACTTGATCGCACCTCCACCTTCTTCTTTACTCCGTGACTTGAAGCCAATGTGGAAGCATCCATGCTGTGACCCATTTTCACACTACCACACTGCAATATTTCGTATATTTTTTATTTTAAAATAATCCGACATGTATTTCTTTTGACTGAGTATTTTCCATTTTCTTTTTAAACACATTTTAAATGCAATCTGCTATTAAAATAGAAAGTCATTTGCAAGTCGAAGTAGTTAAGAAGCAAGAGCAAAAGCTATTTGTTTGGAAACGTAAAAATTAATTCTATAAGCAGAAAATATAATATTTATGTACATTTAATATTTCTACAATGCTATAATATTAAAAAACACCACTAATTCACTTTTAAAAAATGTTGGGCGCCCATAGAGGAAACAAGTTTTGAGCCTTCCAGAATTTACAGTTAGAATTCAGTGTTTGGAGCCTTTGAATGTTCTAAAAATCCGTTCTATCGATAGGTGGTTTGGTTTGATTAATTACATCACACTAGAGCTACATAATGGGCTATTGGCGACCTATCGATAGGCGGAGTACCATACATTGGATTGGTAAATTTAGTAAAAAAAAAGGGGATCCCTTTGCAAAAGCAAAAGTTCTAATCTAAACTTTGACAAAAACAAAATCTACATGTTCTGTTAAACAGATAATATCTAAAAATGTACTTTGATTTGTAGAATGGTACTTTAAGTTGTTTTGTTGCGGAGCTTTTCAGTGTTGTGATATTTTTTTTTTTGGCAATCACCACATATTTAAATATCGCCGAGCTAGGTTTTTGGTGAAAATTCTAGTTAATAGTATTTGGAACATTGTGAGTTGAGTTCGGGACTTGCCAAAATTGTACCGGCTATTTAAAGTAATCACCATATACTGCTGGCAAAAACAGTTTTTGGTGAAAATTACCGATGTAACTTTATTTATGCTTTATAAAATTTCTTGCTTTTAAAAAAGCAGCTCAATCAAAACCAATTAGAACAAACACAATGACAATTTTCTGGTAGAATCACTGAGGAACAAACTGATTATGAGTATTTTTTATATAGATTTTATTTTATTACTGGTCTAATAATAGGATATTCAGGGTAACTGTAAGTTATTTTAAGTGACATTGTAACATGCAGTGAATAATATATCATTACAGTTAATGATATACTGGTTAATGAATAGGGTTTTTATATATTTAGCATTCTTTCTGGCAGGTGTGTTATTTTCGTATACAATGTGCAATTTAAATCGTCACCCGGCGAGTTGCTAAAGACTATTATTAACCCTTTCATTATCAACTTTGATAAAGAATTTGACAAATGTTCAGTTTTCTTCAAATAAGTATTAAATGTATGAAAATTGTGTAATTAATAAATTCTTCAATTATTAGGTTGGAGGGAAAGTTCTGTCGTATTTTAAATAGGCAGGTGATTTTGCTTGTAAATAAAAAGTACATCTGGCTAGTGAGTCAATCGGATTTTTTTTTGTTTTTTTAGACCGCTGTATAATATAAAAGGTGCCCTTTTTTACCGTTCATCATTTACTTGTGATATTTAAAGTGAAAAACATGTCAGTAGAAAAAGTGCATTTACAACACTGCATTTTATATGAATTCCAAAAAGGAAGCAATGCATCGGTTGCATGTAAAAATTTATGTGCGGTATTTGGAAAAGATATTGTAAATGTTCGTACTTGTCAAAGATGGTTTAGCAAATTTCGTTCCGGGGATCTGAGCCTCAAAGAAAGTGATCGATCTGGACGACCATCCAAGCTCGATAATGATGTTTTGCGATCCATGTTGGAAAATAATCCACATTTAACAAGTCCAGAAATTGCAGAAGAGTTTGGCATTCATCATACAACTGTTGGAAATTACATTAAAATCCGTTGGGTTTGTGTTAAAGCAAAGTGTTTGGGTTCCACATGAATTAACGGAAAAGAATTTGTCTGGTCGTGTAAGAATGTGTTCATGACATCTGATTAGACACAATGTGGAGCCGTTTTTGGACAGGCTGGTTACTGGAGATGAAAAGTGGATTCTTTACGAGAATATTAAGAGAAAAAAATCTTACTGCAAAATTATCTAACGGGAAAAAAAATTCACGTCTTTTGAAAGTGTTTCTAAGGCAGTTGCTGACTATTTTAACTCCAAGGATGAGAACTTCTACAAAACAGGAATTCACAGGTTACCTGAAAGATGGCAACAGGTTGTAACAAATAACGGAGCATATATAATTGATTAATATTAAACACATATTTTAATAAATGAATTCAAATATTTTCTTTAAAATACGACAGAACTTTCCCTCCAACCCAATATATTGTGTAACAGCACTTTTAATTCACGTTATGAGCGTTAAACGGGAAAATGTAGACAAAAAAATTTAAAGTGATACAAGTACTTTTTAGATTTTGTACTTTTTGGAATATAGCTAACTTATTCTTTTAACCATCTGAGAGGGTAGAAAAGAAAAAGATTGTAAAGTTGTTTTCCCTGTTAAAATGGTTTAATTTATATTTCCAAAGCGTGTATATTACATATTGTTTAAATTTGTATTATTTTAATAAGTATAGCTTCCAAGAAACATATCAACTCCTTAGATTTGAAAAATATTGGAACATTGAATACTTTTAATTAATTTAAAGATTACGTGTATTGCTAAAAACACTGGAAATCCATGGACGGCTATAGTCGTTCAGTACCGTCGGAGGGTTAATACTTTTCCTAAATACGATATCATAATAAAAGAAAGAAAAAAAATTAGGAGCATTCTACACCAACGTAACTTTTTGTTACCTTTACTTTCCTCTTATCGCATTTTTTTGTGACACTATTTGTTACAATCACACATTTTAACTTTAATCATGTTTCTCCTAGGGCGATAATACGATCTTTGAAATCGATCGCAAACACAGAAACAAACTACACAAACATGCAGCCTATTACAGTTAATATCACTTGCATCTTATTATCACTTGCACCTTATTGCTTATACTAAAAGTAATCTTTATTAATTCACCGTACACGACGAAAATCAGCAACAATTCCAAGAAAAAAGAAAATAATAACACAGGTGCGTCTGGCTTCTATAAACAACTACTAAAGGGGAAATCTTCACATTTCCGGTAGTGGCTAACGGCTACCAGCACGAATCAAGAAGAAACCGTGATAGGCGTTATTTGGGTCCCCTACCTCATATAATTTTTTTTTCTAGAACCAATTTTTGTGTGAATTATTTATATTGTCTACTTACTTCTTTAATATAAAAACTCGTCTTACAAAAACATTGAGTTAATAATATTCAAAATACAAATGCTACGTAAAAACTACGCAATAAAAATACATAAAATATAAACATGTTTTGGCAGATACCTCTCCCTTGATCAGCAGAAATGAAAAAGTATGTGTTGTCCTCGTCTTCTGACCATGGTTAAAAAATAGGCATTGTTCCCTGGTTTTACCTTCGAGATAGGTCCCGAACCGTCACCAATAACCCAATTTGCAGCTCTAGTGCAACGTTAATTAACCAAACTAAACCAATCAATTGTTAATGAAACCTTTGCTGTACCGGTATTTCCCGCTTGTTGGCAAACAATAGTTAACTCCAACCGATTGAGATAGTTTCTGTTATTTGGCAACACTTTAAATTCTTTGGTATATTTTCATTTTGTTGTGCATGTAGACTTTTTCATTTATGCTGATGAAGGGAGATGTATCTCTCGATATATATCTAGATTTTATGTATTTTTATTTCTAGTCTTATCGTTGCATTTGTATTTTAATACCTACTACTCCGATTTAAAAAAAAATCTTAACAAATTGTTAAAAATAAATTTACTTAAAAACCAAATTGAAATAGTTTTTTTTTTGCGCGTTTTCGATTTAGGAATAGAGTACTATTTATAAAAACGACACTTGTAGCAGTGTACTCAATGTTAAAATCAAAAATCGACGCAGACTCACCCTCGTAGTTGATCTTTCCGTCGTTGTCAGTGTCCGTCGCCCTGATCATCAGGTCCAACTGCTCCTCGGACATGGGCTCGCCAATCGTATCCATGGCGGTTCGGAGCTCGTCCTGAAACATTTACACATCACGGGTAAAAATCCAGAATAAGGTACCACTGTCTCGCCAAATGGGCGATTAAATTACGACTCATAACACTTTAAAAATATATACTTAAAAATGAGACAAGAATATACTCGTTTGTTTTGGTACAATTGCATCGTAAATGAACGATGACGTACACAAATTTAAGCAACCGTACTTTCGCAAAAATGAGCAGTGTGATTCAATATTGCTAATTTCAGCTTCTGTTTGAGACATCTTAATAAAAGCGACCTGGCAAACTTAAAATAGTTGTTTAGAAGATGGTTTTTTTCACGTTATTTGATGTCGATTGCTTAAATGGAAACTGAGTTGCTACAACTCAGTTATCTTACTTCCCATCCTTTTGGCAAACATTTTAAACATTTATTTTGTTTGTAACTTCTTCTTTATGGCGCTCTAATAGTACAACGGATAAGACTGGACTGCAGTGACTGAGGATATGAGTTCGATTCCCTGTAAGTATTGGTTGTAATTGTTGATATTTATTTAATGTGATTTAGGAAGGTAGCCTATTAGGCAAGCTACTACTCTTTTTTACTCATTGTACTCATTTTCGAGTGAATGTCTTTTTCAAACATGAAACTTATATATTCGAAGCATATGCAGTGGCGGCCCATGGTCTAAAATGTTAGTGCAACCGAAATCATGTGATTCCCCCCCCTCCCCCTATTTTCCAAAAACCTTACATGAACGGAAATTCTTTAGTATTCACTACTCAAATCAAGTTTCCTTTCAATTTTTAAGAAATGATAACATGCGAACAAAATAGAAAACACTTACTTATTTTTTGAAAATTAAAGCAATCCTGCTTTCTTTTAAACATGCGAATCGGTCAATTTTAATATTAACTTACATAATGAAACAACAGCAGGACCATGTCCTGAAACAACAGCACACAGTAAATGTATCACGAAAACCATTTCCGTTTGGATATAATCTCGTAAGTTCTCGTTTCACCCATTAGCCAATCAGCATATCGAACCTCAAGTGCAGCTAAAACAAGAAAACTCATTTCGGCTGTACCTTCTCACAAATGCAGTGCATTAGCATGGGGGAATCTCCATACTACGTAGCGGTTGCCATGGCAACGATGCAGCCGATTTCGAATTTCGCTTTTTGGCTGCAGTTTGATTGAATGGAGTTTTTTCCTCTCATGAATTGTGAATTACGGTAACATGCTTGCTATTTATCGGAGATTTTGTTTACTACCGTAGAAATTTAATTTTCAATTCTAATCTTCATTTAAGAAAATTAGTAAAACATCTTATTTTAGTTTTAAAATACACTAATGAATTTAGATGCAGCCCGGCTGTACTTGCTGTAGTGGGCGAGCCGCCACTGAGTATATGTTTTCGTGTATCGAATATAATTAAATATGAGTACATTTTACTTATTTTTATGTACCTATTTTTAACAGTGTAGGCAGTTAGTAATGCCAGAGGAAAATTACCGAAAAAAATCTTCCATTTTTTCGGTTTTGAGTTAATGTCTTTTTCAAAAATGAGATTTATGTATTCGGAGCCCTGATAAGCGCCGAAGCCATTATAAGATTCGGAGTCATTATAAGAATCGAATGTACTTAAAACAGAGTAAATTTTACTTATTTTTGAGTACATATTTTTAACAGTGTAGTTCCTCACCCTGGTAATGAAGCCGTTCCTGTCCTTGTCAAACACCCTGAAGGCTGCCATGAGGTCCGCCATCACGTCCTCCTGTACGCTTTGGTGGGACATCCAGGACAGGAACTCGTCCTCGCTTAGCAACCGGTCACCTAGGGAAACAAGGAGGAGCACCGATGTCACACACACACAAGGATATTGAAGATTTTATATATATAAGGTGTGCTCGTTCTCGCGCTGTCTGACGGAAGGCGGGGAAAGCCCATTTTTGACATCATAGTGACGCCAACCTCGCGCTTTCTGTAGGCGTGTCTAATGCTCTCGTTCGTGACGTGCTGCCATCTATTCGTTTTTTTGTGAACTATTTAAAAATGATAATCGCTAATTTTATTTAGAATTTGTTAAATTTTAAGAGTTTAAATTATATTTTAAGGATTCCATTCAGTATGTAAAAATCGCAAAAGAGTTGCTTAATAAATTAAGCGTATTAAAAAAATATTAATTGCCACGAGAGCATGTCCATGAATTTTTAAAAAGTAAAATAGGGGTCGGAACCATCCGGTCAATGCATTTGTATTGGACATATTAAATGAAATTTCAATCAAGTAAAATTCGGCGACGTAACAAAACAAGGACGGATTAGTAGTGAAGCTACCTGAACACAATTATTTACAGATATTTACATTATTTTGCTAATTAAAAATTAAATCACCAGTTGTTACTCAACCGGGGATCGAACCTAAGTAGCAATGCTTGAAACACACAGCCAATGAGAATGATCAAAAACCCATAGTAAGGCGGAGCAAAAATGACGTCAAAAATGTGCTTTCCTTGCCCACTTTCAAAAAGCGAAAAACATGCGCACCTTCTATATATAGTCTTCACTATCCTTGACACACACACACTGAAAAAATTAAAATTCATACACCCTTAGCACTCCACGAACACTTTCTGATATTTACGGTCTTTTAACGGACCAGTTAACCCCGTTACTGCTCTTTTACCGTATATTATTAGGGATCTTTGATGAAAATAATTTAAAACAGTGGTTCATATCCCGTTGTCTGCAGACAACTAGTGGTCCGTGAAGGTCTTTGTTAATAAAAAATTTAAATAGAATTCGTTCACTTGAAGATTTGTGAGGGAGTATTTTTTATTTCGTACTTTTGCTAAAAAGCATCGAAGTTGGTGAAAAAGATGCAAGTATATACTCAAACAGGCTTTCATTATTTCGAAAATAGGCGCGTATAATTAATGTGAAATGTTATCATAAATAATTATTGAATTTATGTTAAATATGATGTCGTTTTTGTGTTATTAATACATTTATTTTCAAAAATTAATTAAAATTTTATACTTGTACTATACTTAGATTCAAAATATTTTTCACCAGAACCTAAAAGAGGCAGAATATAAAGTATTGTCGACCAGTTCTGCGTAGCAATCTGTATCAAAAGATGCATTGCACTGATTAGTTCTTTTCTGCGCTCCGACCAGTTTTCAAGGTCTGTGCATAACGAAAGTGTTGGCAGTATCCCAAGATACACTACGCTGAAGGTTTCTTTTTTGCGCAAATTATGTAAAATGTACTAGGATCTATCTTTCGTTTAACTCGTTGGTCAGTGGACATGCAAAGGTTGTTAACCGCTGATTTAACAGAACAAGAATAACATGGTGCTTAATTTAACAGAACAATAATTTTATTTTTTGAAGTTATTGAAATAACACGCTAACGAAAAACAAACCAAAAACCTGCTGTTCTCGGATCAATGTTTTCGAGGGTTTAAAATACATTTTGCTTTTGCTTTTTAACCACATAAAAATTGAATTTATTTCTACATTACAACGCAGTGTTTACGTGTTTGAATTAAATTTAAAATTGTACTCGTATAAATAATGCACATGAGGCGGGAAAACGTTGATTTATAAAGAATCAACAAAAATGCCATTGCTATAGCATTTACACTTGATGGAGATAAAGGATTAATTAACACGAGCATAACACACAACTTGCCTGAGTCGAAATTGGTGTTTCCATTGAACCCTGGTCTTAACTAAGTTAGTCTATTAATAGAGTAAATCATAGCAAGCATTAGAAACTATCGGATTTGTAATTAAACTTTTAGAAACCTAGATGTAAAAATAAAATTGTATCCGCCCACTTTGCAACTTTTTAGTGGGACGAAAAATCATTTCGATTACGATTAACAGGTTTGGCAAATAATCTTCAATTCCACAATTTTGAATGTATTGCGGTAATTAAAGCGGTTTAGAATGTAACTTGGAGAGTGTTCAAAATTCAGTTTGGCAACCGCGAAAACTGATACCTTACTTTTCAATGCAAAAAGTTGGCTTGCAATTTTTTTTTTTGCTCAAAAATTGTGCTAAAAGTTGCAAAGTAATTGTTGCTGGTGTGTGGGTTCTGTGAATGAGGGTCTCACTCACCCTTCTTGCTGGCCTGGTCGATGAGCTTGCCCACCATGGTGTCGGTGAGCGCGATGCCCAACTTCTCCAGCATGCACTTGATCTCCGTCTCGTTCACGCGCCCGTCCTTGTTCTTGTCCAGCATCGAGAAGGCCGCCTTCAACTCTGTAAAAGAGACACAAAACAAGCCTTTACTTCAGGGGCATGTTATTCGCATGGGCGAAGGAAGTACACTCAAACCTGTTTTGGTGCGGTGGATAGGGACCGCATAAAAAAAACGCATAAAAAATGTGCACAAAACTTCACGAGTAGCTATAAAAAATAGTTTTCGCAACACAATTAATTTTTTTATGCGGTGGATAGGGACCGCATGAAAAAAGTCTCACATAGAAAATAACTCAAAACCTTACGAAATAACTAGGAATTGCTTTTTTAAACGAAATCAAGACACGAGGATTGACAGCTACTTGGAATCTCGCCAAACCTTTTGTAATCTGATTTAGAAAATACACATGTGAACATTTTTAAATATTTTATTTACATATGTACTTATTTTACACATACAAAACTTCTCAAAACGTATAACCATTATCCTTCGTAGTCGGACAATACGCGAACTTGGTTCAAAATCACTTTCGTCACTTAAAGGTACTACCTCGCACTATCGTTTAGAGTTGACTTTTTTTCAGTTACCATGTAGTCAGTGATCAGTTTTTGCGACGACTGTTGTATCACTAGACGCTTGTATATGTCTCGGTAGCCAGATAATCAATTATGTTCCAATTTGATTGAAATTTTCATATACCGCACGAAAAAAATCGCACAAAAAAAGTCGCACAAAAAAGACCGCACAAAAACAGGTTTGAGTGTATGGGATTTGGAGAACTTCTAGCACCTCCAGAAAATATCTTAAAGGTTCGCTGCGAAAACAAAGGTACCTGAATCTACTAGTTTTTCTTTGAGTACAATTGCATCGCACATGAGCGATGACGTACTTAAATATAAGTAACCGTCCTTTCTCAAAAATGAGCAGTGTGATTTAATATAGCTCATCACAGCTTCTGTTCAAGCTATCTTAACAAAGCGACCTGACGAACTTAAAATAGTTGTTCTGAAGGTAGTTTTACACGGTATTTGATGTCGATTGCTTAAATGAAAACTGAGTTATTACAGCTTAATTATCTTCCTTCCCATTCCTTTGGCACACCTTTTTAAAAATTTTTCTGTTTATAACTTCTTCACGTCCCCATGGTAGTACAACGGATAAAGCACTGGACTGCGGTTCCTTTGAATATAGGTTCGATTCCCAATAAGTTCGATCCCCAGTTTTTCCTTTCCTGCCCTTCTTTCCTGAAAAGGGGGGGGCAAACTTTGTGTTGCCGTTAAGGGGACACGGTGCCGTCTAAACTTTATTTGTTTATTGTTTATTTAAATCAATTTTTTAATGCATATAAGTATATTATTTAAATTTATATAAGGTAATATTTCACATAAATATTCTATAACTCTTTGCATTTTTTTTTCCAAATTTAAACTTTTAAAAAAATTTAATCTTTTTTTTTAAACGCCAAGACATTTTTTTACCACATTTTTTTTCTCAAGTCCTTTGAACTATAATACAAAATAATCGGAAATAAAATTTTGTAGACTACATTATTTAATATTTATATAAATAGTTATTAATAATAACACAAAATGTTTCCTTTAAAACTAAATTTTTTTTACTTTAGCCATTTAAAAAATAAAAACTACTACTCATAAAGCTAATTCGCAAGCCAATTTATAATATAACATATCTTACAATATGCTTAAAAATATACATTTATTCATAATAATAATAATAAAAAAAAAATCAACATTTCAAAAAACTTAATATCAAGAAAAACCAATTTAAAATGTTCGTTCCTTTGAAAAACATAATACATCATTCAACATGAAATCTAAAATAACTCATTAAAAAACACAGATACAGTTCTAGAATTTTGCATGCTTATTTAGAAGATTCCAAACTATAATTTTAGCAAATAAAATAATATCGAGCATTTTACAACTTTTTGGTTATTGTGACCCTTTAAACGGTAAATTAACATATCTGCCATTGTGGCTTGCGCATGGAGATGGAGGTATATGTAATATAGTATGAAGGCTAGACTATATATGTATTTCAATTGCTATATCGTGAAGTAATAATTTTAATTGGCAATTGCATAACTTCAAATCAAAAATTAATTTAAACCATTTTCTTTTGATCAAATAATTTTTTTGTGAATTCATTCATTTCATGCCGGATAGTGACGATGATTTTCTGGCATTAAAAACTATTGCAAATATTTTAAAAAGACATTTTTTTTATAGAAAGATAATAAGACAAGAGAACTTTTAAATAATCCGGAATCCTTAATTTTAGTGAATCAAAGCAGAACGATAAGTGATCAATTTAAAATCAACGTTAAGGTGGGGAACGAGTCCTCGCTTTTTTCATCCCGACTTCCGTAATCAGGGCCATTCTTAGGGGTGTGCGACGTGTGTCACCGTACAGTGCCCAGGAAAATGCGAAAAATGGAAATGTTCGATAAAGGGATTTTTTTTACGTGAAACATACTGAAAATAAACTACAATGGGTTTTATCAAGATAGAAACACAATTATTTTAGAATGCTGCAATAATAACTAATTCAATGACAAATAGCTGGATTGACATGAATTTAATTAATCACATTTGTTCAGATTTCTTGCTGGAAGTACAGCTCCTTTTCCTTTATATTTCTATAGCCATTGCTTGGAGTTGTTTGGTTCTTGCACTTATCTATAGAGGATTTTTCTTCTTTATAATAATAAATGAAAAAGTGTACATAAGAAAAAACTGGAGCTGCCTTGTTTTAGAACAAACGTTTTCAATTGAGCCAAGATTAAACGTTGATAAACTTAATCTTCTGATAACCGTTTGTAAACATAATTCTTAAACATTATTAAATTTAAAGTAGTATTTTTACGAAATATGGGGAAACGAGGGGGATGGGGGGGGGGGGGCTTAGGTCCATGAAGTTTATTCAAGTTTTTGCCTATGCACTGACTGAGGGGCCAGAAATGATACTTTTACACCAAAGGCGATTTGGATAGTTGTTTCCCCAATAAGAATAACTTCCAATAACCATCGGATAATAAAAACTTTCCTTTGTGTACTTTCTCTAAAAATGGAGGAGTTTTGAAAAACTTACCTCTTATTTGGCTAGTAGTCAGGGCGGGTCTCGTCGGATCCTGAAAAAAAAAGAATTATATGAATATAATTAAATATTATAAATATAAATAAATATATACATATAAATAAATGTTGGATAAATAAGTATATTTTAAAAGTGCGTGGAGCTCATAAAGCTTTGGAAAATTGTTAAAGGAAAGTTAAAAATTTGCGAAAACGTATTTTAGATTTGTAGTGTTCTTCGTTATCTACATATTTGTTTATGAAAGTCTATGATGTAGAAAGAACTTTAGAGACGATTATTTTTTAAGCCTTTATCTACGTCTTTATATGGTGATTAATATTTTTTTTTAATAATTTGAACTTAAAGTTTATAATACAGGAATCCTCGATAAATGGAGATACGTTTAAAAAATCTCTTTACACTTTTTTAATTAACTACTTCAAACACTTTTCGAATAGCCAAACAAGAGAAAAAAAGAATAAAAAGAAAATAAAACCGACAACAGTGTAATCCAACAGGGTCTTGATAGAGAGGAAAGGCCGGGAACTTGAAAGGTATGCAGTTGTTTAGTCATTCTGACCCACCTTGAAGTTTTAACGCTGAATGACTTTTGAAAAGAATAGTTAGCAACACAATGTTGGCCTCGTGTTCTAAGACAAAACGTTCTATTTTCAAATAATAAAGGTAATAAAGTGGTACTTTATCTAAGAAAAATATGCCCAAAATCGTTAAAAAGAAGGGAAAAAAAATAAAAATATACGGAATCGTAAATTTTAGATTTAAGAATTTGAGCGCATACTTACATAGTCACAGTTTTCATCTGAATATAATTAAAATTGGAGAGGTAAAAATAAACATAGCGCGGACTCACATGCATTTATCTAATGCGCGGCTTCCAATTTAAATAATCTGCCAGGAATGTTATTCGCAAGCTGAAGCCATCCGGATAAAGCCGAATAATACAGTTCGGTTCAGCGAAAACCATTCGCACCTCAATCCGGGAAATAAACATAGGGCATCCTGGCATGTTGCCAAGTCACATTAAAATCACGTTACAAACACACATATGGCCAATGCATATTGACAAAGGCTGATGTAAAATGGTTTTAGATCTCATTATAAATATATAGAAAAAGTTAAATTAAAATTAAAAAAAGCTGATTTATCTAAAAGTTTATCATCAACCTACACTTTTTTTCGAGTTGCAGCAAGAAGTGTTAGAGATGCATTTGCAAAATCCATTTCCGAAACAACAACTCATCCCGTTAAAATAAAATTCACGGAGTTTTGTATCCTTTTTCGGGTTCCTTTATCACAAATTTGGAGCCTTAAAATAGCCGACTGAGCCGTCATTCCAGACGTCTAAACACCACCCCCACCTCAGAGCTATCTAAAGTCGACATCACGACATTCTCCATCGCCAAATCGCCTCCGGGATAAATCGCCAAAGTCCATTGTCTCGCTCTGAGGTAAGATATTCCTGGCCTAGAGTTCATAATATTTCAGGAAAGAGGGATGCTATTGTTAGAACCACAATCAATTCTGAACAACGCCCCGAGTTTAATCCATAAAAAATAAGGCGGAAAAAGAATTAAAAATAAAAAAAAATTGCCAAACCCCACACCCAATTCACTCAGCGGCCATTATCATTGAAATAATAATAAAAAAAAGAGCGTGAAAAGTTGTGAGAGTTTGGCGTGGTTGGTTGGCGCTGGTCCAGAAATTTATCGCCATTTATCGCGTCAAAGGAATGTATTAAGTTGGCGAATTTTGATAACAATTGGTGTGGGAACTTTATTATTATTATTATTATTTTTTTTTGGGGGGGGGGGGATAGTGTGACTTCCGCAACTAGAATTTTGAAAATTTTGTAAGGGGGGCTTAGTACATTTGTTGTTTTACATCACTTTCTGTTACACCAGTAGTTCGCAAGTTTTTTTTCTCTCACTTATCCCTTGATAAAACTTTTCATTTAGGAGTAACCCTTTTTTGATAACCCTTGTCACCTACCCCTATTTGCAAAAAAAGTTTGTTTTTGTGACACTTACAGATTTTTTACTTATTACATTTATTATTTTCATTTCAGATGTTTTCTGTCATTATCAATATTATTTTCGCGTGCCCCCAACCATACCGTCACGTACTCTCAGTGGTTCGAGTACCACAGTTTGAGAACCTTTGTATTACGCTGAACAGACAGGTACTAAATATACATGCAATTAGACAGGTACTAAATATACATGCAATTAGACAGGTACTAAATATACATGCAATTAGACAGGTACTAAATATACATGCAATTAGACAGGTACTAAATATACATCAATTAGACAGGTACTAAATATACATGCAATTAGACAGGTACTAAATATACATGCAATTAGACAGGTACTAAATATACATGCAATTAGACAGGTACTAAATATACATCAATTAGACAGGTACTAAATATACATGCAATTAGACAGGTACTAAATATACATGCAATTAGAAAGTTACTAATTATACATGCAATTCAGATACAAGGGTATCATAAACAATTTGTTGAATAAAATTCAAAAACTTTATGTGTATTTATCTTATTTAAAAATAACAAAGGTCATATTTCATATTATACGTTTCCTCAAAACCTATGTACTTGTGTATTAGCCCTGAGAATGCTCCAAATTTTTAATTTTTGTAACCCGATAGGTGAATTCCGCCACAAACATCTTTAATTTAGGTTGAATGTTTATATAGTTTTCTTTTTGGTTTTGGTTAATTAACGTTGCACTAGAGATGCACAGTGGGCTATTGGCGACGGTTCGGGGTCTATCTCGAAGGAAAGACCCGGGAACACATACACATTCACACACACATTCATACATGCACCTCGTTATTTTAGAACCATGGTCAGATGACGAGGAAACACCTGAACTGGCACACAAAGCCTTCAATAGACGTCGGGACTTTGGACCCCGATCAGATTTATCGTACACCAGTCGCGTATACACGCCGTTAATTTTTGCAGATGTTCTGGACGACTTTTCTAGTATTTTGCAGCAAAGCTGGCAACCCTCCGATCACATTATATTTAATTTTTTAACTTTTCTTTGTCAAGTCCATCGCCTAGGATCAAACCGAATCCTAGGATTCCCAGCTGACGCCTTTATCCTCTCGGCCACGGAGGCCTGAAAGTTTGCATAGAAAAATATTACGATACGAGATTCTTAAAACCACTTCTCGAAAGGATGTTGAAATTCCAAAACTGACTACTCTACCATTACTCCAAGGGGGTACTAGCTGTTTTTGAACAGTGATTATGATGCGAGTTCCCAAAATGTCTTCCGGAATGCCAAAATCAATTTCCCAAAGATTAGCTTAAACTATGAAATCTAGATATTTTTTACCGCGAAATTTAGTGGTAGATTTTACAACAATTAAAGGTTTGCGGAAGAATTCACCATTGCCCGTGTAATACATGACATTTTTTAAAACCGTTTAAAACCGAAATACTCCTTAAAAGTTACACGTCAAAAAATATTCGTCAAAATCACATGTTTAATTCATAAAATATATTAGCAGAATTTCAATGGTGATAAAAATGGATATTTCGTCAACAAAATATGAAAAATAACTCATTTACCGATAACATATGCAAAAAAAACAAGGAAAATATAGAAAATTATAAAAACAGGTTTCAAAGGGCATATAATGTATTTCCTTAGAGAAAAAGTTTGAATTTTGTATTTGTTTTTTTTTACATAACCCATCCTTAAACAACACCAGATTATTATTTTTTAAAAAACTTAATAAAAATATTTTGATGGAGCAAAAGCTCAACGGTCCACTTAAGACAGGGTCCGTGGATCTCGGGTTCGAAACCGCTTGTGATCGATTGATTTTTTAAGACAAATGTATAAAAACGAAGTCCGCTTCAATAAATTACTATGCTAAATCCCTTATATGGTAAAGTTCAAGTCAATAAAAGGACATACATGACGTATTTAAATTGGAAAATTCTAATATATCTCAAAATATCAAAGATCATTTCCTTGGCAACCATTCTTGAAAGTACATTTTAAAATTCAGTTCTCTTATATGAGATTGGATAGTCCTATTTATAGATTACTGTAAATAAGGTAGTTTTTTTTTGTCTGGTGGAAAATTTCGTTCGAAATATGCCGACCCTCGACGATATTGAAGAGAGTGAGTGCAGTCTATTTGAGATTTTTGACTTATTATTTAAAAAAATAAAATTATTTAATTTATAAACTTATTTCGATTTATGGTTGCAGGAAAGAAATGATAAAGGAAAATATTTTAATAGGATTAGAAAATTTGGTGTGATATTCCTTGTTCACTTTTTGTAAATTTTCTGCATAAATAAGCTCTTTACTTTATACGAAATTTTTCATAAATTATAATAAATTGCAGAATAATATTTTAAATCATATTTTTAAATTTTATATATTAATTTAGAAAACATGTACATATAAATATTTCGCTATTAATAGTAGTTACGATTTTTCAAATAATAGTTATGATACACCTTAAATAACAGTAACGATACCTCAGATAATTTTCTATATATCAAATAATAGTTATTTTATCTCAAAATAAAATAATGTCATGACAACTAAACTTGGTAAACAAGTTATTGACTTTCTGAGAAATAACTCAGGAAAAGAGTTTCAAAATAGAATATTTCAAGACGGAAAACAATGTTCGATTTAGGTTTACTAGGAATTCATCGTAAAGGCCCTTTACAATTATATTAAAATGTTTTTCTTCTTCTTACGATTGGTGTAATTGGTCGTAGTTACGCAAAAAAAATCCAAGCCCAATCTTTTTTTTTGCAAAGTGTCGGATCTTTTCTGCATAAGAACTTCCAAAGTTTATAAGTTAAATTTATTTCTATGTAAGCTATCTTTTTCGAGTTGGCTACAATTCGTATTGCCATGACAACCAAAGAGACCAAAAACGTTAGGTCATACAAAAACACCCACAAAAAGTACCAAATTCATGAAAAATGCCCAAATACATTTAGCTATAAACATGGGCAATTGAAGTGGAAGATTGTTATTAACTAAAAGAAATCGCGAATTAAATTCTTGGAACTTAAAGTTTGATGAAAGACAACAAAAGCTGTGTCAGGCTTTCTTGCTCAGTTGTATGCCAAACTGCCAACATTCGCCCCTTACGCGGTGAGGGAAGTACAGTTTTACTATGGCTCAATGGCTTATGTGACTTCACATTGTTTACATGATTTAAGTAAGCTGATTGGTCAACTCGCTTAAACTCGCTTGTTGATTCGCTAAGACAAGTTTTCAGGGGCGGTACCCAACAGAGAATTAATAGGAGCCAGACAATAAACACTTGTGAAGTATCTCAAATATTCATCTATATTTACTTTTAACATGAGCGAACACAAATCAAAACCAAGACTTCTCGGGATTCGAACACAAACTCACGGCGTTAGAGTTAGATGCTTTTTGCACTACATTGTAAAAAAAAGGTATTTAAAAAGGAGTACCAGAACCTACTAGTTTTTCTTTCAGTAATGAGCGAATACGTACTTAAATTTAAGTATACTATATTTTCTCAAAAATGAGCAGTATGACTTAATAATATTAATTTTAGCTTCTGTTCAAGCCATCTTAACAAAGCCACCTGACAAATTTAAAATAGTTGTTTAGAATATGGTTTTCCACGTTATTTGATATCGATTGCTTAAATGAAAACTGAGTGATTACAATTCAAGTATCTTGATTCCCATTCTTTTCGCACACATTTTTAATATTTCGTCTGTTAATAACTTCTTCACGTCACCCTGGTAGTACAACGGATAAGGCACTGGACTGCGGATACGAGTTCGATTCCCGCCGGTCAGTATTGGTTGTAATTGTTTATATTTATTGAAAGTGATTTATGAAGGAAGCCTATGTAGGCAAGACGCTGCTCTTTTTATTCATTTTTACTCATTGTACTCATTTTTGAGTACATGTCTTTTTCAAATATGAAACATGTATTCGGAGCTATGATAAGCATCGAATGCAATCAAAAATGAGTACAGTTTATTTATGTTTGAGTACCTCATTTCAACAGTGTATACAATGTGGACGGCAAGCTTCGGGATATTTGAACACAGTAACAAATCAAATGAAAGAGCCAAATTCAGGTCAAAGGACCTTCCATCCTCGTGTGTGTACTATTGAACTGGACCTAAAGACAATCACTTCGCGTATCTGCCATTGATCGTTGTTAAGTCCCCAATGGGGCAGTGGATTGATTGAAGACCAGGGAGGTTCTCTAGGGCTTCAATGGGCGGTTATTTATAGCCGCCAATGGCATGTTAGATGTCAGGCGTTAAAAACAAAAGTAATGCGAACGGATGGCTTGAATGGAACGAGGTATTTTCGGAATTTTCACATCAGATAGATCCGAATTTAGAGAAATAGTTATAAAACAGTAAAGAAAAACAGATCAAACCAGGTTGAGTCGGAGCACGGCCGAAAGGGTTTTATAAAAAACCTTATTTTAGCAAATTATAGGAGTAGGAGTGTGTTACCAACGAAATCTCCGCCAAACGAAGGAATATACGCAAACCCACTATTAAAAGTGCATTACCATATTTTACAAAGTTAACTTTTTTTATTTTTAAAACATAATTAGTATTTACAAATTGATAATAATACATGAAACATTATTAGTACCTTAAATTGGGGTTACCGTAACCGTGGGGGTTAATTGGCCCGCCCCCCCGAAAAAAAAACAATTATGATTAGATACAATTATGTGTCCAATCATAAAAACATGTATGTATCCGATTATAACATTGTTTCTAAGCTTTTACATGGCCATGGACCATTGAATCAGCAACTTTGGATAAAAAGTGTTAGTACCTGTTAGTACCTTAAATTGGGGTTACCGTAACCGTGGGGGTTAATTGACCCGCCCCCCCCGAAAAAAATACAATTATGATTAGATACAATTATGTGTCTAATAATAAAAACATGTATATATCCGATTATAACATTGTTTCTAAGCTTTTACATGGCCATGGACTATTGAATCAGCAATTTTGGAAAAAAAAGTGCAAATTAAAAGATTTTTTTTCTTCCAAAACACATTTTTAATCTATAAAATATATCAGATGGCGCCATCAAAAAGTAAAAACAATACTTTTTCCAACCAATATGTTCTCATTTCTGGCTAATTAATGTAATAATCAAAGAAAACAATAAAAAGTAAATATTAGTTAACAGTTTTGTTTTCATAGCAATTAAATTCGAATTTTCAATATAATTTTTTATCGTAATGTTTAAAATCCTGGCCTCTCTCGAAGGATATTCAGGTTCCAAAGATTTATATAGGCTTGAACAGTAATTTCTCTATACAAGATTTACAACATGTAAGTGTAATATATTTAATATTGGTTTTGTTTTGATCTGTATTGTAATTGGGGTTTTAACTGTAACTTTAGTAGCTAGTAATCTGGCAACTAGAATCGTATACAATAGTGCTGCTCTGCTAATAAATAGTTATTATTCACATAAGCAATGTTTACTTACTAATACACCACATTTAATTATTACAGTAATCTAACTCCATAATGGTTTTTGAGCAACACGCTCTAGGTATAGTTATCTCGGATTACATTGTAAGATAAAGTTTGTTCTCTACATGGGGTGAATGCCCCTCACATTCGCATAGTAAAAACTTAAAAACATTCAAAACACAATTACATAACGGTATTAAGCATTCATTTGTCAAATTTTAAAAACAAATAATGGAATCATAATATTGCGTAAAAAAAAACTTTTATCGTAAAAGGAATATATTTTAAACCGTTGTTTTTTTTAATTAAAGAAACATTGTGATTAAAAAATAGCTCCACGAACAACTTTTGACCAGAGAGTTGTTATATTAAATAGAGAGCGTCTTCAATGCCAGACTCTCGTAAGGCCTCGGTGTCAACATTGAAAAACCAAAACCAGTTGGTTTTAGGGCCGCCACATTTGGCGTTCAGACATCTGCAGGAGTTCCAGATTTGGTGCACTTTCTTCTTTTTGGTGATAAGGCGTTCTGTCCGTATTCAACTTCTTAACATTTATGTAGGTATTTACTTATTTTCAAACCGTTTGCGCTAAATATTTCCTCTTCGTTAACGAAACGTAAATATAATTTTCTTTGTATTCAATACTCGAAAAAACGAAACTCTTTATATTTCTCCGGTTTTATTGTTCATATTTTCTTATTGAACTGTACAAAATAACAATTGAAAGTACTTCGCATATGGTAAATTTTTTACATAAAAACGTAACGCAATTATTTAAAAAGTACAAAGTAAGAAAAATATCTTTAATATATCTGTTAAACTCCCTTAAATTGTGCCACTCGTTCAAAAAACGATATTTAAATACAAAATTAAACACAAAACCATATTACAATACTTCGATCTCGCTTAGTTCTGAAAGTCGCCAAGGCCTGCCAAGTAATATTGGCGCATGAATGAATTGGCATTTCCACCTATCACGTGGTTCCAATGATGCACACACGGAAATCAGCATTTTTATTCCTCTATTTGTATAATTTCTCTATGCTTTTGACATCCTCGCGATCTATGCAGTGGTCCATGGACCACATGCATAGGACCATTACATTATAGACAGCAAGTTTGAAAGATTTCAGTCAATGTATGACGTCATACACCATTTTGAAATCAATCAATGCAACTAGAATCAAACTAAATGGAAGCATAGAGAAACAACATTTGTAGATTTCTTTGACTTGCGAACAATCCATGCTTTCATTGTCACAGCATGGAATGTGCAGTGAAAGAAGTTCTACGGAAACCTTTTCATTTACAGCCAACTAATTTCTTGGAATTTCTTTTGCAAAGTTGACTTAGCTTTGAAATCTGGATTTCAATTATTTTTATTTCTGGTTGGTTCGAAAGTTTTGAATGGAATGGATATAATTAATGGAAGTTAAAAAAGTTGAAAAAATACAGTTAAAGAAAGGGGTCCTTGTATTTTATGCAATCTCGGGAAAACTAATTTTAATTCTTTTACTTTGTGAACAATGTAAAAGTGTACTTCTAAAACACTGGAATGATTATACTCAAATTTAGTATTTTGATTTTTGCATTATATGGCGTATTAAAAAAATTGACAAATAAAAAAAATGAGTTTTTCATATCAATACCAATTTGAAACTATTGATAAAATAATCTATTTAAAAAAAAAAAAACTTTAAAAAAATGTGCTAAATAGTTAAAAAAAATAGTTTTCAATTTTACAAACGAGTTGAAAAAATGTAATCATTTAATATATTTTGTATACTTATTCCAACTTCTTAAAGTTGGTTCCAATTTTCCTAAATTATACATATATTTTGGCGCCGATTTAAAAAAAATTAAATAAGTATAAACTTAATATTAAATATTCCAATTTTTCAAATTTGATCATAAAATTAAAAATTATTTTTTGCGCATTTTTCTTAAAATCGGTTTTCCATTTAAAAAAAAAGATTATTTAATTGAGGTATTTATTCATAACTAATTTATTTTAGCGCAGTAAACGGACTTCATTTGAATTATTATTAATTGATTATTAGAAACAATAAAAACTATTATAGTAACTATAACTAGGAACCCAAACATTAATCACCCATATACATTAACTAACGCAATAGACAGCCAAACTGAACATTAGAAGACATTGAAACATTAACTCCCCAACATACTAACTATTTTATCCATTAGTTTAGCTGTTGAAAGTTAGTGGAATTTCTTCCTCAAAATCATTTATTTTAAATATTGAAATGCGCCGAGACTTCCTACCATTAAAATGCCAAAACTGTTCAAAATTTCCTCCGAAATCGATTCTGCAGTGAAGAAATGACAGGGAACCTGTGCTCAGACCGTAAAATGCACAGTAAACATCGTAAATCATGGAATGTCGGGAGTATTGATGTCGGGGGGGGGGGGGGGGGGGGGAAACGGTGTAAGAACGTGTATTTCTGAAAGTTAAGAAATCGATGGTGGAAGTGGAGTCCAAAAACGAACAAATAGAATATGCTTTTTGAAGACAGCAGAACATTTTTACACGATTGCTTTGAAATGTTTTTGAAATTTTTTGAAGTTGACTACATCAGGGGTTCCCAAAAGGTGCATCGCGGATCCTTGGGAGTCCGCGGGGTCATAAAGAATAAATAAGGGTATGGGTCACATAATTATAAAAAATATCCCAAAAATTGCAACTAATAAGTAGTTGCTGATAATTGCCAGTAGGTGGCTAGCCTAATAGAATAGCGATTTCAACCTGTGGTAAGAGTTTCTCTGGGTGAACACGAAAAAAATAACAGTAATGGCGGAAAACATTAAAACAACAAACATTTAATAAATAAAATATAAAAAAAGCCTAAAAATAGGGCTACCAGATGTCCCGGTTTCGCCGGACAGTCCTGGGTTTTCGACCTTGTCCCGGAGAGTCTTAATATTTAAGGCTCAAGTACCGGGATTTCCTATCATTTATGCATATGAGTCCCGTTCTTAAACGTCCTAAACGCCAGTAATTCTTCTGAAAATCCTCATTGTCGGTGTAAAAAAATCTCCCTATTTTTTTCTTGTGTTATTGACTACCCCAGCTCCTCCTAGGAACTTTCTTGGAGCATCGCTAAAACCACTCATCCCCCCCCCCCCTGGTCAAGCGGTTTATTCAGAGTTTAATTTTTAAAAATTAAAATGAACTCGTGTAGTAATTACTTCGATAGAATTAAAAAGGACAAAATAAAGTTTGAAAAAAGTTGTTTCGTCAATACAATATAATACAGTGTGAAAAATGAAATAAAATATAATTAACAGAATAAAGTTATAGTTAATTGTTTATAATTAACAGTTCTTTCCCTCTTTAAGAACATCCATCTTAGGAATCCCCCTCAGGTCAGAATTAAATAAATAGGTTTTTATGAAAAGTAGCACAGTAAGGAAATATGACCGAGAAAGGGGTTCCCGGAGTGGCGTTTGGAATTTCTGGTAGCCCTACCTATAAGCCATCAATTTGAGTCGTTTGATTAAGTTTCCAGCTAACCTAAGAACATTACTTCCTATAAAAAAAACCACACTCATAAATGAAACGTTTTATCAAGGAGTACTCGCGAGAAAAAAGGTTGGTACAAATGTAGTATAGGACATTTGGCGCGCGAGATTTTTTTTGGCGTGTTTTAAAGGGGCGGTAAATTTATAGTTTGGCAACCCCACCTGACATTGTTGGTGTATTCCGATTCTTGTGGCGACTCTCAATCTGGCAACACTATGATTTCATCGTTTTTGTGCGTTCCCGGAACTATGTTTAACAGCAATTTTTCGTCGCTAAAAAAAAACCCGCCCCAAATGTCCTATACTACATCTGTTCCAAAAGGTTGAGAACATAGAGTAATGATACAAATAGAGGAATAAAAATGCTGATTTCCTTGTGTGCATCATTGAAACCACGTGATAAGTGGAAATGCCAATTCATTCATGCGCCAATATTACTTGGCAGGCTTTGGCGACTTTCAGAACTAAGCGAGATCAAAGTACTGTAATATGGTTTTGTGTTTAATTTTGTATTTAAATATCGTTTTTTTTAACGAGTGGTACAATTTAAGGAAGTTTAACAGATATATTAAATATATTTTTCTTACTTTGTACTTTTGAAATAATTGCGTTACGTTTTTATGTAAAAAATTTACCATAAGCGAAGTTCTTTCAATTGTTATTTTGTATAGTTCAATAAGAAAATATGAAGAATAAAACCGGAGAAATATAAAGAGTTTCGTTTTTTCGAGTATTGAACACGAAGAAAATTATATTTTCGTTTCGTTAATGAAGAGGAAATATTTAGCGCAAATTGTTTGAAAATAAGTAAATACCTACATATATGTCAAGAAGTTGAATATGGACAGAACGCCTAATCACCAAAAAGAAGAAAGTGCACCAAATTTGGAACTTCTGCAGATGTCTGAACGCCAAATGTGGCATCACTAAAACCACGTGATGTTGGTTTTTGTATTTCAATGTTGACACCGCGGCCTTACGAGAGTCTGGCATTGAAGGCGCTCTCTATTTAATATAACAACTCTCTGGTTGAGAATCACCGTAACAGAAAAAACACTGGCAACTTCCATCATTGATTAGCCACACTGAGGCATCAGAAACGAATTCTGGCGCCAAAGAAAAAGAAAAATGAGCGCGGGTTCCGTCAAATCTGGCACCGTGAATCCTGAATCCGATACAAGATGAAGAGAAATAAATAAAGCAACAACCCCCCCTCGAAAAAGCGTAGTTCAAAGTCCTAATTTTAGAACGCCTTAGCATCTTTTCAACTCACCATAGCCCGAGCTTAGAAAGTACTTATGAGAGGCTGTTTACTCACTTTCCCAGCTCTATTCGCGTCTATTCGCTGGAATAGTATTGAGGTGGATTTCTTTCTTTGATACAAAATCCAGTCTTGAAGGGGGTTTACTTTGTGTGTGTGTCTTAGAACAGATGGTATTTTATTTCAATTTGGGTTTGAGATGTTGTTGATGTGTCAGCGTTGGGACTAAGCGGGAGCATTTTCTGTTTTATGTTCGCAATACGTTAGGGATATTCTTTGGTAATCCGTTGGTATTAGATGGATGTGAGACTGCGTAGTCTTAACACATTTGTAAGTTGGAAGAGTGAGGTTGAGATTTGGTTTCGTCATACGTTCCGGTTTAGAAAAAATCCAGAAAAAAATAGAAGATTTTTTGGTAATTTTCCCTCTGATGTTACAGCCTACACTGTTAAAAATAGGTACTTAAAAATAAGTAAAATGTACTCATTTTTGATTACATTCGATTCTTATCATAGCTCCGAATACATAACTTTCATGTTTGAAGAAGACATGTATTTAAATATGAGTGAAAATGAATAAAAATACCAGTTGCTTGCCTACATAAGCTGCTTTCATGAATCACTTTCAATAAATTTCGACAACTACAACCAGGACTTTCTGGGAATCGAAATCCGAACCCAACCCGTCTATCTGACATCGTCCACAACGAAGTGCAGGGTCATATTAGTTATACCACGAAAGCTACTTGAAGAAGTTATAAACTGAAATAATATTAAAAAGGCGTGGCAAAAGAATGGGAAGATAACTGAGTCGTAATAACTCAGTTTCCATTTAATCAATTTACATCAAATAATGTGAAAAAACATCTTCTCAGAAACTATTTCAAGTTTTTCTGGTCGCTTTGTTAAGATGGATTGAACAAAAACTGATATTCGCAACATTAAATCACGCTGATTATTTTTGTGAAAATGCAGTTACTTAAATTTGAGTACGTCATTGCTCATTTACGATACAATTGTACTCAAAGAAAAATGAGTAAGTCCATGTATTCATTTTTAAGCAAATTTTTTTTACAGTGCAACAAAAACAAACTTTTTTTCTGTAGAGGGATGGATGAGAATAGTTATGAGAGAAGGGGGTACACTCATAAATGAAAAGTTTTATCAAGGGACCCATAGAACTTTAACTTCATCCCATAGAACTTCAATAAATATTCAACTGTTTTTCAGCAAAAATGAAAGTAATGAAATGCTTATATTGCTTTTTTTACAGGGGCCGTCCACAAATGATGGCAATCGTGGAGGGACGGGGTTCATGAAGCTGTGACACTTTGTGACAAGAAGTGTGACATCACACACATCGCCTAAAAAACATTGCAAACCAACAGAAAACCGAAAAAACAAACAAACATAAAAAGATTCTGAAAAACAAACCGTTTAGCTTTGAATCGATAATGAGGTGACGTTATAAACAAATATACTGAGTAATAGTTGCAGTTGTAAAAACTCGTGGATTCGCGATGAATCAAGGATAGTTGAGACTATATATAAAAGGTGTGCTGGTACTCCCGCTTTCTGATGGAGGGCGGGGAAAAGAATTCTTTTGACGTCATAGTGACGCCTCCGACTTCTGTGAGCGTGTCTAATGCTCTCGTTTGTGCAGTCGTTATAGGAGTGTACTTAATTTAACAAGAATTCTTGTTTTTAACTAATCATGAATTTATTTAAAAGAAAACAGTTAAAATTTACTTCAAAAAACAATTTGAATGGATTTGCAGAGTTGTTTAGTTATTAAAATATTAGGAATGAATTTTGTTCAATTTGAACTTATGGTTCGTGAGGTGCTGCCATCTATTAGGTTAATTTGCGAACTATTTAAAAGTGATTTCGCTAACTGAATTTAGTATTTGCTGCATTTTATGAGTTTAAATTTTATTTTAAGGATTGCATTTAGTATGTAAAAATTTAAAAAGATTTGCTTAATAAATTAAGCGTATTAAAATAATATTAGCTGCTACGAGAGCACGCCCATGAATTTTGAAAGTGTAAAAAGGGGGTTTGGAACCATCTGGTCAATGCATTTGTATTGGACATATTAAATGAGTTACAATTTCAATCAAATAAAATACGGGGACATAACGAAATAAGGACGGATTAGCAGTGAAGCTACCTGAACACAATTTTTTACAGATATTTACATTATTTTGCTTATTAAAAATTAAATCACCAGTTGTTACCCAACCGGGGATCGAACCTAAGTAGCAATGCTTGAAACATACAGCCAATGAGAATGATCAAAAACTCATAGTAAGGCGGAGCTAAAATGACGTCAAAAGAATTCTTTCCTTGCCCCTTTCAAAAAGCGAAACATGAGCACACCTTATATATATATATATATATATATATATATATATATATATATATATATATATATATATATATATATATATATATATATGGTCTTCACTATCCTTGGATAAAGATAAGCTTTTTCAAACTTTATTTCAATCCCATATGGGAGATCCTTGATACGAGAACGTGACAGAGGGGGGACAGGGGTATGAGGAAGTGTGACACTTTGTGACTTGAGGGTGGGAGGGGGTCAAAAATAAGGATAATATGGAATATAATCACAATCTACTCTTCCTTAAGTGCTATATTATTTTAATTATGATTTTACTTGACATAACCCTCTAATGCATAGTGTAGCATATAGGCTACATAACTTTAAAATGACCGCTAGTTGCATCGATTGAGTTTTATTATAGTATTGTCACGTAAGGAACCATGTGCCTAGATTTTATAACCGATGCTAGGTTCATTATCTTTATAAAAATGATTGTGATAAAAGCAATTACTTGCTTCGAGATCTGTTGTTCTAAAACTGGCTGGTGAATCTGAATTTTCCGAAGATTGTTTTATTACTAGTATAAGTATAATCTGGCTCTACAAAAAATCCCAGCTGATAACAGAGGTATGAAAATTGTATTTAACTATATTTTCATACTTTTTGAAAAATATTTTAGTAATTACACATGATGTTGCATATACGCTACACAACGGTTTTAATTAAATATACACTTAGGATTTTTTTTGTATATTTTTCAGCGGTTCAGGGGCAAAAAAAAAAAAAAATTTCATTAAAAAAGAAAAATTCATGCACTAGTAAGTTAAGCCCCATTTAACGTGGAATAAACTAGACGCAAAAATAAAACGAATCTCCCTAGTGAACTTTTACCCAGGGCGTTGTCTTGTCGGGTAAAAAAAAATCGAAAAATCTATTAAAGCACACTAGGACGAAGATTGATAAGAGCTTAATAAGACCCAGTTGGACTAGATAGGTTTTTCTTCTATTTTTCACTCTACCTATTTATCAAGAGTAGGAGAACAGCGAATTGGAAGTTCTTAGTTTTTCTAGTTTTTAACATGCATAATAAATGGCAAACTTCAAAGGAATAAGATTAAAATGCAGTTTTTTAGACAGACAGTTGTCAAAGTCAGTTACAGACGTTGTCGATTACTGGATTTAAGGAATAAGTTTATTGTGCGAAAAAATATCTTATTTTCTTTGTGTGCGATCTTATTTTCTTGAGTAATGGCATTTTAATTTAATATTGGCGAAGAATAGTTAAGATGATCCATCATGTGTCAAAGGAATTAGTATGCAGTCTGGTAACTATTATTAATTTTTGGTATTAGGAGATTTTTTCGATTTTTACTCATATAATTAAATTTTTTGTTTATTTTTAACCGATAGTCAACCTAAAAGGTGCCAAAATTGAAATGGTTGTCCAATCTACATGTTTGTATTTCTTAAATATTTTTGTTGTTTATTTTTACGTGTGACTTCTGTTATTATTCAAATATTTAGATAATTTTTTTAGTGGTTGAATTGGGAATCTCACTTTTGAGAAGCTTTTGTAATAAAAGTGCATTTAACCAGTATTTAATTATATGGAAATTTTAGTTAACCGGGACCTTTTTGGAAATATGTCATCCGATTCGGATAATTTTTTGTTGGATAAAAAGTAATCTAACTTGGATTAAAATGTAAAAAAGCAGTTATCCAAAAAATTCAGATACATTTTTTCTTAAAATTTTCTCCGATTTCAATTTTTTTTTTGTTCAACAGCAAATGTCTCCCCATTTCGAAAAAAAAAATTAATACATTTTTGATTTTTCAATTACACAAGGAAAAAATAAATATCAGTAAACTAGTTTTTTTTAATGTTTCAGTTAATATGTAGGCAGTTTTAAATTTCTCAAAATTTATTATTTGCATCCTGTCAAAATAATTTTAACCAAACAAATATTAAAATAAATTAGGTGTGGCTTTTACTACGAGGCTTATACACGTCTAATTGCCTATCTAACAAGGCAAATTATTATATCAATTGTACAACAGCAGAACTCCAATTTTCTTGATCAATTTGATGAAAGAAAAATCAAGAAAATCGGCATTTAAAAAGTTTCTTATGATAAAAAAAGCGCGTTAGTGTAGCGGTAACGGATACACAGATATTGAGTCAATTTAATAAAATGTGTAAGTACAAAATTGTTTTGGTAGTCATTAAATTACATACTAAAGCAAAATTCGTTTACTAAGAAATAATATTTTGTTCGTGAATTATACAATTATCTAGATGGGCTCTGGTTCCAAATGATAGTTGGGGTTATATGCAAAAAAAATTGGAGTTGTACAGTATTTGTATTGAAGTTATAGTGTCGGAAAGGATAGCGTAGCATATTTATACCCTCATACACTGTAAAAAAAAGTACTTAAAAATGAGTACCTGAATATACTCGGTTTTCTTAGTACAATTGCAAAGTAAATGAGCGATGAAGCACTCAATTTGAAGTAATCGTACTTTCTCAAAAATCAGCTATTAAATATAAAGATACCTGACAAACTTAAAATAGTTGTTCAGAAGATGGTTTTCCACATTATTTGATGTTAATTGCTTAAATGGAAACCGAGATATTACAACTCAATTATCTTCCTTCCCATTCTTTTGGCACACCATTTTGACATTTCTTTATAACTTATTCACGTCGCTCTGACTAAGGCCCTAGATTGCGGTGCCAGAGGATCTGGTCTCTATTCCGAGTAAATTAGTTGTAATTGTTGATATTTATTGAAAGTGATTTATGAAGGCAGCCTATGTAGGCAACTACTTATCTTTTTTATTCATTTTTACACATTGTACTCATTTTTGAGTGCATGTCGTTTTCAAAAATGAAACGTATGTATTCAAAACAATGATAAGCATCGAATGTAATCAAAAATGACTAAAGTTTACTTATTTTTGAATACCTATTTTTAACAATATACCTTATGTAGGTAAAATTAAAGATATATCCTAATAAAAACAAACAATTAAATCTGAATTGTTCGCTTTTGAGAATATGATATCTCTCAAAATCAATACCTCAAACAAAACCTCAAAGGCAAAACTTTCAAATGGGGTACATAAAAACTAAAACCCCAATTTTTTTTTCTATGAACCAGTTTCCAATGACAAAAATCCCATGAAACTAAACTAAAGAAAATAACAAAGATACCTATTCTTTTCCACAGTGCCATGCAAAATAAAGCAGGAAAACTATGTGCATAAGAGACTAAAAATTCCTTTGAATCATTTATTGAAAGGAGAAACTCCTCGGTGACAATTTATTCCCTAATAACCCTGTTCCGGAGCCGTGTTACCATAAATATGCAATGAGCCTGAAATTGGCAGAGGCTGAAATTCAAGAAGTTATGCGGTTGCATTGCATCTTGCTTTTATGATATGCACATGGCGTATGCTCCGGAATGGACTCGAGTTGCACAGAAGATAGAAGAGTAGTTTGTGTAGTTAGGAAGAGAAATATGATGGTCTGGAAGTAGCATAAAGAGTAATATTCCTTTGTTTTATGCAGAAAACGACTTGTTGATTATAACAACTTGTTTTTCTGGATATCACAAAATAACTTTCGGATATTTTATGCACTGTTAAAAATAGGTACACAAAAATAAGTAAAATTTACTCATTTTTGAGTACATTCAAGGCTTATCATAGCAAAGAAAACATAAAGCATAAGTTTCGTTTATGAAAAAGACATGCACTCAATAATGAGTACAATGAGTAAAAATGATTAAAAAGAGAAGTTGCTTTGCCTACACAGACTGCTTTCATAAATCACTATCAATAAATATCAACAATTACAACCAAGGCTTACCGGGAATCGAACCTATATTCTCAGGCACCGCAGTCCAGTGCCTTATCCGTTGTACTACCAGGGCGACGTGAAGAAGTTATAAACAGAAGAAATGATTAAAAGGTGTACCAAAAGAATGGGAAGGAAGATACTTTAGTTGTAATACCTCAGTTTCCATTTAAGCATTCGATATTAAAAGATGTGGAAAATCATCTTCTGTACAAATAGTTTATGTTTGTCAGGTGGCTTTGTTAAGATGCCTTTAACAGAAGCTAAAATTAGCAATAATAAATCACACTGCTTATTTTTTAGAAAGTATGATTACTTAAATTTGAGTACGCCCTCGCCCATTTACGATGCATTTGTACTCAAATTAAATCGAGAATGTTTCGGTACGCATTCTTAACTAACTTTTTACAGTGTGCTATTGCAATATGTAGTTTCTTGCCTAGTTTTGTTTTATTTACAGTGTTGAGTGTGCTTTGGAAATTTTTTTAAAACTTTATTTAAAGAAGTATTATGGATCAATGCGATGGAGTAATCAACATTTTTGTTTTATTGTGTAATGTTTGTTTTGTTAGGGTATACTCCAATTGGATTAGTAAAATATTTTAAACTAATTGAGCCTTCCAGTTTCAAAACCAGATTGATAACTTTTGACACATTTTTCAAGAGAAACACAACACTAACTAATTGCATTATTTATGGAATAATTTTATCTTTTTTTTTTTTACAAATCGGTATTAGATAGATACAGGTCTTAATCAAATTTCAGCTCTGTATAAGTATTCTTTAAGAGAGATTTTAAACCAATTGTATCTCTGGTTTTTCAATAAACCTATTATACCTATCTGGTTTTGCAACAAAGCTTGGGATGTAACTCGACTACTGCGCTGCGATCGGGGCGCAGTGGCCTACGCGCATCTTGATCTATCTACTTATGAAAAGGGTTAATTTACTTATCTCGTTTTGAAACACATCGCTACTTTCACACCCCAAAATGAATAGCATCAATCTACTTTTCAATGTTATGACTTCTATTATTGATAGATCTGTAGGAAATCTGAAAATCGAAAACATGGGTCTATCTGGGTCTGAAAATAGACTTAGTGATATGTACTTAAGTAGTGTTTTCGCTATTAAAAATACATAACAAATAAAAAAAGTTATAACTTTAACATAAAAAAAAACTTTAATTGAAAATTCTGGAACAAAAATAATCAAGTTTTAGTTTTTGACAAACACTGTCATTTCATGTTAATGGGATAAATTATTAATAAATTAAAAAAATAAATGTATGGGACAAATTATCATCAAAAATATCCAAAAATAATTTATTGCTTTAAAAAATAGTTCATTTTATTTCTAATTGAACGATACTAAAATTATATGTCTACGTAAAGTATAATTAATTACTTTTTCGAATCAATATTGAGCTTTGGTACAAAATTGCCTGAATGCGTAACTTTGAACACATTTTTCTTCAGTGATGACTTTTTTCATGTTTAGTCAAGTTTAAAGTGATAAAAGTTCAGATCTATTTGAAGAAGCTGCTCCAAATTTGCTACAGTGTATTTTCAAACATATTACTTTAATGTGTCTGTTGGGATTAATAATATGTAGATTATGTGTTTTTTCGTATCTTTTTGAAGATAGTCTGACCATTGAAATAAATGATTTTTAAAAAAAATATTTTTCACATAAGTTCTCTTGCAAATAAAAAAAATATATAAAAACAGTTTCTTAAATACATTCTTTTGTTTATAAAAAGACAAAAAATCTAGTTTTTCAGAAAATATTTTCTTGACTTTTATCAAAAATAAGAAACTTTGAGCATGGATCCTTCATAGCAGAGAAAACATAATGTTATAATCTCGCTAACAACAAAGTGAGGCCAACATGTATGGCCTCAGACACGTGGTTAATGACGTCATTCCATTCATAAATTTTCACTGTTACACATTTCCCAATTCATCCGCCAATCGCGAGTATTTTTTAATTAATAATTTTGAAAAGAAGTCACGTGTCTGACGCCATTCGGTCTGAGATGTTGGTTTCACGATTATGACGTCATATTCTCTCTACTGCAGTCCAGTCATGCTCGAATACTCGGCCACTTGTTTTTTAAAGTTTTTATATTTAAAAGAAAACTTATAATTAAAAAAAATGTTTGACCATATGATTATGTTAATATGCTTTGCAGACATGTGTAGAAAAAAAATTTATAATGATATATGCAAAATTATAAAATATGTTTCTCTCTTATACCCCCTTAACTTGTGATAAACTTGCGAAAATGTTTACTAATTAAATATTTACTAACTAATTTTACTAACTAAATGCATAACTCATATGGCCTTTAAGGCCAACCCACTGCAAGGGTCTAACATTAAAGGCCTATTTACAAATACGCATACACAGAACTGATTAAGTTTGTCTTAGAAATAGGTTAAATGTATAGTATGCTGAGAAGGTAAAAGCTCCCCTAAGCCTCAAATTTAATTTAAATACACGCCGTGTAAATTCAATTTCTCAATCAATAAACAAGGCCTCCATTGCTAAGTGGTCACCTATTCCCCTTCCAGAAGTCCTCCAGAGAGTCATCACCGCGGCCCTATTCAGCAATCCCTTTTCCTGACAAGGGGATGATTGGAAAGCCATTACCGAAAGTACCGCCCGTTCTCGCTCGCTTAACTGGTATTCGTTATTTGGAAGTGGCAACGATCCCCTTCCTTGTATTGATCGCCAGGGGAAATTGTAAAAAAAATATATGCAAAAGTGTTTGTTGTTCGCTTTTAATGTAGGTTTTAACCACTCTGCAATGAACTGGAATCGTGATAAATGTAAGGAATATATACCACCGCGCCATCCCTGTTTCGCGGCTCTTAAAGTTTGAAACTCGCCTTGACTAAAATGCTAATTGGAACTACATTCAACTTAATATTGGTGGGAAACCTATTAAACTAGGACTCGCACCATTTAATAAAATGACATATCAAGCTGCGTAGTAATGTAAAAAGGTGTTATAGTCTGGGCGGATGGGTAACGCCTCTTTGAGCTGCTTCCAACGATTCAACAAACGAGTCCGGACGAATTGACCAATGAGGCTCATCTAAAATCTGTAAACAATGTGACGTCACAGCGGCCATTTAGCCGGAGCGGACTATAGTCCATTTTCGATTTTTTTTTTACTTGCACCACGTGGTAGACAAACCGCACACATATTACGTGCAATAAGATTAGCAATTTAAATATGTTAGTAACTCACACTTAGTATTTTATAGTAACTTTTATAGTATTTATAGTAACTTTTATAGTAACTTTTATAGTATTTATAGTAACTTTTATAGTATTTATAGTAACTTTTATAGTATTTATAGTAACTTTTATAGTATTTATAGTAACTTTTATAGTATTTATAGTAACTTTTATAGTATTTATAGTAACTTTTATAGTATTTATAGTAACTTTTATAGTAACTTTTATAGTATTTATAGTAACTTATTATTTTTTAGTAACTTTTATAGTATTTATAGTAACTTTTATAGTATTTATAGTAACTTTTATAGTAACTTTTATAGTATTTATAGTAACTTATTATTTTTTAGTAACTTTTATAGTATTTATAGTAACTTAATATTTTATAGTAATTTAATATTTTATAGTATTCATAATAACTTAATATCTTATACTATTTATAATAACTTAATATTTTATAGTAACTTTTATAGTATTTATAGTAACTTAGTATTTTATATGAACTTTTATAGTATTTATAGTAACTCAGCATTTCATAGTAACTTTTATAGTATTTTTAATAACTTAGTATTTAAATAACACAAATATTTTTATTATATTTAAATTTTGTAAAAATTCAACCAAGCTTATCATTCCAAGAATTCAAGTTTTCATCCTCTTTGGACAAACCGAGATTCAGTTGCAAAAGAACTTTATAAATGGAACTTTCGAACAACGCAGAAAAAAAAAATCGAAAACCAACCATTATAGCTCTTAAAAGTCTAGGTAAAAGCTAGAAAATTACGCAGCATGGCGTACCCATTTCTCAGAGAAGCTTTCCAACCTAAATGGATGTTAGCAAACGAACATTACTTAAGAAACAAAATTAAAAGAACAATCGTTAAGTTCTCTCTTTCAGCGGTCATCTTTTGTCAGGCGCTACGGGGAATGTTTTCTGTTGTAACGGTTTGAGCTCTTAATGATGTTGTACTACTTGGTTCTCAGGAAAATGATTAATTTTAATTGAGATGTTTGTTAGCTTGTTACGTTAAGGTTTATTAATGAATTCTAAAATTAGAAATTGCAGTACATTGCAAGTAAATATTGAAATGTAAGTTTTCTTTTCTCAGCTAATATTTTTATTAAGTTTTGAAAATCGGAATTTGTGCACGAGTCTATGGGTTTAGGAAAAGCTATTTGCGTTTTTCTACGAGTCACCTTAATGTGAGAAAATGTTTGCTTCTCAAATATATACAATTATAATTGGGTTGGGTAAAAACAATTTTTTCTTCATACTGACAACTTTTGAATTATTTTTCATAATTTAAAATACACAATCACCCCCTTCTATGGCATAATTAGGTTATTTACATATGGAAATATAAACTCAAGGTCTGCAAGGAAGCAAAACATGCACTTTTCATCATTACACACTAGTAGTGTCCCAGTAAAAAAAGTCAGCATAAAATCTTCATCAAAATTTTAAAATTGAAGGTTTTATGCACGAAAACTGCAGTTTTTTTGAAGATCTATAAAATTAAAGGTTTTTGTTTCAATGTCCTTCATAAAAACCTGCAAAAAACCTTCATAAAAACCTACAAAAAACCTTCATAAAAACCTGCAAAAACCTTCAATTTTTAATCATGAAGGGAAAATGCAGATATTTTAAAGGTTTTATGCAGGAAAATTTAATACTTAAAAAAACTGCAGTTTTTTGTTTCAATATCCTTTATAAAACCTTCAAAAAACCTTCAATTTGACAATTTTGATGAAGGTTTCATGATGACTTTTTTTGCTGGGCTGGCTCCGATTAATTGGCAGTTGGGACACGCCCTTCTAAGCTGGTTCCAATAAATTCCAATAAATAATAGCTGGTTCCAATAAATAATAGCTGGTTCCAACAAACGAGTTTGGGCAAGTTGACCAATGGGCTTACTTGAAACATCTGAAGAATGTGACGTCATAGCGAACATTTAGTCGGAACCAGACTATACAACTCCCACTATTATCATCGTATTATCGAAAATTTTAATGCATTTCCAAATGTCATTATCAACATGAAAGTTGGTATACTTATGTAATTTTGACGACAATAGCAGATAGTAATAATAAATAGTAATTTATAATTTAAACTAATTAATATTTAGTTTAATTTTATAGTGAAATATTGGACAGTTGTTATTTTTTAACCAGATTCGCCATGACAGTATTCTTATCCTGTTCCAGTGCTCAATGGAAATTTCGTTTCTGGGAGGACGGCTTTACAGAGAGTATGCAAATTAATTGTATGACAAACATTCAGAATGGTCACAAATTGTTGAGCGATGGTCATTGTTTGGCTATAATAACAGCCAAACAATGACTATGATATAAAACCTCACAATTTGTGACCACCCTTGAATGTTATCACTCAAAAAGACCAATTGCAATTACCAAGTGAAATTTCTGATATTTTCGAAATTAATCGAAAATGTAAACATTTAAATCTGGAATTTTTAATATGAATGATTGTCAAAACTCAAAACGATGTGTTTTTGTAGGTCTTGCAGCAAATATATGATATTTAAGCAGAATTTGAAGAAAAAAAACTTGCATGGCAATTTTAAACATGTAATGACTAATATTTAAAATGTAACTTTTAAACATCGTAAACTATTTTCCATACAAAAATGTCAATAAGATTTATAAAAAACACTTCAATTTGGTGAAACTTTAAGGCATGTTACAGCAAAAAAAGCACGAATATAAATAATTTACAACCTTATAAAACCTGACATTTCTGTGAATTAAATAAAGAAATAAGTATCACGCAAATACTCTCTTTGAAAGTATCTGTCCAACTCGAGTTGAAATCTCTGAAATACGAATATTTCAGATGTCCCAGCTTTTCTCTGAATTGACACCTCAGCAAGAGACATACTTATTGATTTCTCTTCGGATTGTGTTCAGAAGAAAGGATTCCTTGTTGCAATTCAAATGAGCAGAAAGTATGTCACACTGGAGAAAGATTTTACCTCTACAAAGCAGTTTGTCAAGTTTCTTTGAAAATAAATTGAATATGTCTATTTATATTCTTTTTTTATTATTATTGAACTACTCGAAGTAAAACGAAAATGGTGTGAAATATCATACAACTTTTCTGAGGTTATTCACCAAAACCTTCGAAATGCGAAGAATTTGATTTGATTTTGCCATAACAACAGCATTCCTATTCAGCTGTACGCAATTTTGTTTCCATGGTATTCAATAGACTTGCCTTGCTTAAGAACGAAAAACTTTCTAATGGAAAATTTCAAATAAATTCGTTAGAACCGTTTTTGGTCAATTACTAAAATAAATAAATCAAGTCACGAAAGCCCACAATCTTTTTTTTAATGTTTATTTTGAAATTAGTAAAAAATTGGGCTTCCATGGATATAAAGAATGGACGAACCATTTTAATAGCTCTGTGTTAAACTCGTTTTAACAAATAAATATTTTTTTAAAGATAATGTTACTAGAATTGTACACAGGGACATCTTTATATATATTTCTTTTACGCGGTGATTGAAAAACTCTGTTTTTCTGTAAGCTGAGTGGCAACAGTTAGTTTGTTTACAAAATTCTGTTGTGCCCGTATTTTTATTTTGAGATTATGTAAGCCATTTTGACTATTAGCCCCTTCAATTCATTAGTAAATAATTATTTTGTTGATGTCAGCTTAAATTAGGAAGAATATAAACCCTATTACATTAAAAATAGAAGTTTTGAAAAACGCTTTTTTAAACTTTACATGACCGAAACATTGACGTGGCGCCATCTGTTGGCAATTTTGAAAACTAGATTTCTATGACCTTCATTTTTATGACGTATTAACTGATTTACGTACACACTTCTGGTAGGCAAGAGTATGGTAAGCTTAACGTAAATTATGCCAAAACAAACTACCAATAATGTTAAAAATTAAACTAAACCGCAGGAAAGGTGTGAAAATAGCGGGGAAAATAATAAATAATGGTAGAAATAAAATAATAAATAATGGCTTGCCAGTGGTTCCAATGTTTTCATTTGTAGTTTAAAAGAAATTAAATTAAATGATTTTATATTGATTTACATGGGGAAAAAATGTATTGATGCCAAGATGAATTATAATTTAAATTTAGTTTCAACGTTTAAAGTTTTTGGTAATATAATTAAAAAAAGTATTGTTACTAGGACACATTGTTATTGTGTCCTACCTTTTAACGAGCGAAGCGAGAAGTGGTTTGCGGAGCGTTAGCGGAGCAGAGGGCGGAGCCTCCTAGTAGGTATATATTTTTCAATGGGGAGGGGGGGGGGAATCAGCCACCACCATGTATAGCGACTGAGCAACTGATTTCTTTAAGTGTTTTATCTCCCCCTTCACACAGGGGCGGTCCACAGGGGGGGGGGAGATCCCTCAAAATAATCAACAAATTTCTTCCAAAATTAAAAAAACACACTCCCCCCCCCCAAAGAACCATAAAAACTTCTCTCCCAAAAAAATTCAACAAATTTTCTCAAAATTTCAAAAACTTCCTCCCCCTCCAAAAATATAAATAAAAAAATCTCAAAACATTTCTTCCATCTACAAAAAAAAAAAAAAAAACTTCTCCCCTTTCAAAAAAATTTAACTAACTTCGCTCAAAATTTCAAAAACTGACTCCCCCCCCCCCCCTTCAAAAAAAATTATTCCTCTTACCCTTTTTTTACTTGACTTTCTGAACTTTATGAAGTATATGGCAATGTATAATGGGACGGGTTTGAATCCTCTGAACCCTCAGTTAGGTGCCTGATTGTACTGCATATTCAAAAGATGGGTCTAACCTCGAAATTTTAAACAACATTTGCATTATCTTTCTTTCTGATAGTGCAGTATAAGCGGAGAGCTTTTGATGCTGTAACTAGCGCCTGTTTTGAACAGGTAACCTGACTTGCGATAACAACTACTTATTGCCTGTTTATTTTCTACTCTACAAGTTCCACAATCACGCCTCTAGTTAAGTTAATCTCTCACCAAATTGAAAGCAACGAAGACTCACATTATTACCTCTCTAATACTTTAATAAAAATTCTGTGTTTGAAATTACTTTTTTTCCTCAATAACTTAAACATTAAGTATTTCTCTCAGTTTTTGAAGGTAAATGCTAAGTAAATCACTATCATTACTGCTAATAAACTTTTACTTATACAAACTATCCTAAATACACTCGTTATACGTTAATTATAATTTCATTAGGTACATTCACTAATATACCAACATCTAAAAACTTAATTATCTCCCACAGCTGAAGTCTCATTAGCCTTTCATCAAAGCTTAAGTAATGACTATTTATAGATTGTAGATAGTATAATAGATAATGTGAAAAGAATAATAAATTTTGCCAAAGAGGATATTCTTAGCCATTGTTTAATAATTAATGAGGGGGTAATTAGACAATTAATTAGCTTTATTCTTTCATCCCCATCGTGCTTTGTAAAAGGATACACCATTTTTGTCTGTGAGATAATAGGCGGCATTTGGTTGATGTGTTTATTTCTTTATTCTTGTGGTTTGTCTTTTGATGTGAATAATTATCAATTCGGAAGTTTGAAGGCCAGCTATTTTTCACTGTCTCATCCAATTAAATGACCCCGCAATCTTACGAAGGTTACGATGATTGAATTAATATCCATCTGAAGCTACACAATAGGCTTAATGATGAATGTGCAGATCTGCCCCGAAGCATGGACTCGGAAATGCTGAATCGTGATTTTAAACCATGGTCAGATGACGAAGGCAACACCTGCGCTGGAGCTTTACACACATGTGTAGGCGTGAGGAAGTTTGGATCAAGAAAGATTTAACGTGCACTAGTCTCGTCTACATGACAAGTGTCGCCCTTAGACGCCGCGAGGCCCAGTGCATACCTGTGAACGGGGCCCTTTTATTCTTCCACACAAACTTATGAATAAGTTTAAATTAAATTTATGAACGATGAAAAACATAAGGATAAGTTTTAGATTTTTGAAAATCCAATTGGTATTTTTTTATCACCTTCAAATGCAGTGGACAATCAAGTACAATTGTGACGCATTTATATTTCATTTGCATAGAATATTTATTATATGACTTTGGAACATAAAAAGTTGGCATTATTTTGTTCTTTATGTTGAAAAAAAGAAGCCTTATTTGCTATAAATCGTGACCATATTTATGTCAATAGAGCTATTCATCACGGAGTTATAGCGCCGGAATGGATCGCCCTAAAAGCGTGATGTTCATATCCTGATACCCCATAAAGATAATTTTAAAGAAATTTTATGTTAAAAGAAATAACATACTTTTTTTATTTTATCTGTAACATTGTCATTTTTATGCGATTATATCCCTTTGCGATGGCACACGTCGTACTTCCATAAGAACGACCCTATACACGACGTATACTTTTTTCAGACGACGAGGAACGTGACTAACAACCCTTCGATCACGAGCTCGCTGGAACCAGAATTTGTACCCAAAACGACTCCGAACTCTAAACAACATATATTAGGGTAAAACTGTATATATATATATATATATATATATATATATATATATATATATATATATATATATATATATATATATATATATATATATATATATATACAATATATTAGTATATTATTCTCTTACATTGCATATCCAAATCAATAAAGCATACCTTATTTTAAGAATTTTCAATCCAAATGCTTTTACTACCAGAAGAGTATGCTGCACATAAATTCAATTGTATCACCATGGAAATGCACTATTCTACCAAACTCTGCTCTTTTGGAACGTTTCCATTTCCACTAACGTCTTATACGGATATTTTAGGATCAATATTCGAATTTAGAACCTCCGAGAATTGATTTGTGTCCAGATAAAGTTTCCTGTGTTACAAATCCGTCCTATTCGATCTAGCAAATTGGCAGCCATAAAAAGAGATGTGAAATAAAGTGGGGAATTATCGAAGGAGAGAATCATTTGACTTTTATACTTTAAAATATATATGTTATGTAATTTTTGAATGCAATGGAGAAATAGTGGATCAAAAATGGATTTTAATTCATCCATTTCCAGGTGTGCGACCCACTGAGCTAAAATAATAATAGACACTGGAGAGATGACTAAGCGTGCGCGATTGCTTTACACCTTTTTGAGTCAAGGTAGAAATTTAGTCCTTCCGCATAGGTTTGCGTAGATTTAAAAACAAATTTAGATTTCAAAAATACTTTAAATGTTACACATTTAATGTTTTGACATACTTACTTTCTTACTAACAAGAAAATAAAACAAAAGGAACCGAAAAAAACATGTTTAAACATTTCCGTGACATCACGCGGGACACCCGCATAGCGAAGGACGAATGTTTTCTCAACCTTTCTCCCGAATAGTATACATCCCCGCGGCACGGTGAAGTACATTGCCGCTCAATGGAAGTTCTCAATACAGCAGTGTCTATTGTTATTTTAGCTCTATTTTTCGACCACTGTTTCGAAATATACTTGCTATTATAAATTAGGAAATACAAAACGATATAAGTATTAGGTAAGTATTAATAGTACAACATAGAAGAAGAAAATAAATGTTCGGGTCACATTACACATGCAAATAAGAATGGCGGTATTCTAAAACTTAAAATTCAATTTGATTCGGATACAACCTTTTACATTTGTATAGGGATATTAAATATATTTTTGTCTCAGATCACCACCATTAAAACAAGTACTCTAATACTTAAATATTGATTTTCTAGTACGTTATTAATGAAATCCACTATCAAAGTTTACGCCAATATACCGTTTGTTTATATACCGTAAATAGAATACCGTTATCTTTCCCAGAGTAAACACCACGGAGTTGCTCACACAAACTTTTAGATTCTCTCAGTCGATTACCCAATACACATACGAATCTCATCCTAGAATCTTTTGCGTTGATTAGCTGGAAATTAATTAAATTATATCCCTTGGTACACATGCAAGCGCTTTACCTCTTCCGAATAACAATATCTTTAAGCTCTTTAGTTACAATAGCAAACAACTGTAATAATAATATTCACTGAACATTTATAATTAAACCATAATCTTGAAAATATTCATGTAATAATTTCAAGAATAATTCAGCATCAGCGTATTTTATCAAGTGATGAAGGAAGCTTTACTTGCAACTGGGTTATTCTAAATTTAATCCCTTACACACTGTACAAAAATGTGCTTAAAAATAAGTACATGAACGTACTCATTTCTCGTTGAGTACAATTGCATCGAAAATGAGCGATGACGTACTCATTTCTCTTTGAGTACAATTGCGTCGAAAATGAGCGATGACGTACTCATTTCTCTTTGAGTACAATTGCGTCGAAAATGAGCGATGACGTACTCATTTCTCTTTGAGTACAATTGCATTGAAAATGAGCGATGACGTACTCATTTCTCTTTGAGTACAATTGCGTCGAAAATGAGCGATGACGTACTCAAATTTAAGTAACCGTACTTTCGTAAAAATGAGCTGTATGGTTAAATATTGCTAATATCAGCTTCTGTTCAAGACACCTTGACAAAGCGACCTGGCAAACTTAAAATAGGTGTTCAGAAGATGTTTTTCGACATTATTTGAGGTCGATTGCTTAAATGGAAACTGAATTATTACGACTCAATTATCTTACTTTCCGTTCTTTTACCACGAATTTTTAATATTACTTCTGTTTATAACTTCTTCATGTCGCTGTGGTGGTACAACGGATATGGCCCTGCACTTCGGTGCGAACGACATCAGGTAGACGGATTGGGTTCGATTCCTGCAATTCCTGGTTGTAATTGTAGAAAAAGATTTTTGCAGGCAGGCTACAAGCAACTGCTTTTTTTATTCCTTTTACTCATTTTTGAGTACATATTTTTTTCAAAAATGAAACTTGTGTATTCGGAGCTATGATTAGCATCAAATGTTTTCAAAAATGAGTAAATTTGACTTATTTTTAAATATCTATTTTTAACAATGCATAGTATCTACTAATGGAATAAACTTTTTACAAATGAGAAACAGATTGGTATATAAATAAATAAAGGATACGTTTCCAAAGAATCTTTATCTGGGACGGTTGAAATAAGTAGTGATGTGAAATACTATATATTTTTTTTTACATATTTAAAAAAAGGTTTTAAACAAATATAATGCATATTCTCATGAGTAAATAAGTTATTTTGAAAAGTAAAAATGAAATGAGGCGAAAATATTTAATAACTGACAAAGGAAAAAAACATTTTCAGGACACGAAATCTGCGTGTAAATTCACAATGACCCAACTGAAAATCTATTCAATTCTCGGCGAGAAGTGATTACGATGTCAAATATTTATTCTGCAGTCTTCTGTGTACTTCGCGTGGTAGTATTTGCATTGCAAACAGAGTACCAAAGGATTTCAAAGAGGAGCTTTCGATAGAAATTGAAAGGGATGTAATAGGAAAGTGCAAGCAGTGACTTCTTTAAAAAACTTCATGAAGGGAGTTTTTAGGAACGTTCTCTGAAATATAAAAAGGTTGGAAATTGCATACACTTCTTTTTATGGAAATTTTATGATAAATGATTATTCGTTCAAGTTGTCTTTGGGCCCTTCTTTCAATTAGAAAACCCACACACAAGAAGTATCCCTCATTAAAGCTAAAGATATAATTTTACAATTGAATAGAGTTTTGGTTAGGAAACAGGTTTTTTTTGCTCTTAAGGGGATGGGGTACTATCTAAACGTTTTTTTTTATTTATGACTTTTTGAATCAAAGTTTTAATATATAATTTAAATTAACATAAAGAAATAATATTTTACGCAAAAATTTCATAATTGCACGAATGTTTTCGAAATTTAAACTCTTTTGATATTTGTAAACTATTTTTAAACGTTAAGTTTAAAATTTTACTCGCGGCCAAAAACTTCGTCATGGCAGAATATATAGTCCTGATACTTCAGGAGTACCACCCTCTCTTTCTCTCTCTCTCTCTCTCTCTGCATGCCACTTCACACCAAAAGTTCACAAATATTGCATATAACGTTATCAGCTTAAATTAAAGATTATATTGCTAATTCCTGAGCAATGCGTGTACACTGTTAAAAATAGGAACTCAAAACTCAGTACAATATACTCACTTTTGATTACATTCGATGCTTATCATAGCTCTGAATACATAAGTTTAATTTTTGAAAAAGACATGTACTCAAAAATGTGTAAAAATGAATAAAAAGAGCAGTAGCTTGCCTACATAGGCTGCCTTCATAAATACTGACAATTGCTACTTACCGGGAAGCGAACCCATGTCAACAGTCTTATCCGTTTGGCTATCGAAGTGACGCGAAGAAGTTATAAACAGAAATACTGTTAAAAAGGTGTGTCAAAAAAAATGGAATGTAAGATAATTGAATTGTAATAACTCATTTTCCATTTAAGCAATCGATATCAAATAATGTGGAAAACCATCTTCTGAACAAATATTTGATGTTAGTCAGGTCGCTTTGTTAAGATGGCTTGAACAGAAGCTGAAATTAGTAGATAGAAAAGGGGGCTTCTGCCCCACATTTAGGGAAATGAGCAAATCACCAATTTTCAAGGAAAAACATCGATTTATGAACCAAAAATGCAAAAAAAACATACAAAAAAGACCAAAAACTATCAAAAATCGCAATTTTAAAAATCATGTTTTCGAGGGAAATGAGGTCAAAATAGAGGGAAATGCGTGAAAAAAAGCCCCGTTTTTCAACTAACACAGTCAAAAAACGGGGCTTCTTTTTATAAGACAGAAAAGGAAAAGAATTGAAGATTTAAATAGTAAATTCAAGTATATATGCTTCATTTGTTTCTTTACATTGCATTGTTCCTTTATATACAAGCTTCAATTCTTTTAAACTTTTTAATGATTTCAAATCCTTATCATTAAATTTCTTGGTAAATCGGTCTGGTAAAAATATTTGAAATTCATTCCATTCTTCATCAATCAATTCAACTACAAATTTATTACCATATTTTGTATTGATTGTTTTGATAGTAAGCACTGGATATTCATAATCTTGCTTCATATCTTTAATCTTTATAGTTGGAAGGTAAGAGAGCGTTCCCACAGAGTTGAACTGTTTCAAGGTATCCAGTTATATAGTATCAATTTTATAAACACAATTTCATCACAAATAAATGGATAGAATTAAAGATCTAGTGAGACTTGCTAAATTAAACAAACAAGTTAAAGAGAAAAATTCCCAACAAGAATGGGAAAAAGCTGGATATCAAACAACACTGGCTGAATTCCACAAACCAATCACCGATAAATTGAAATCCAATGAAGAACAAATGAAAACAAATTACCAAGCAATTACCAATGCAATCCAAGATTTTTCTACAACCAATTATCCATCTTTCGAGGCATCTACCCCCACAGCACTTATGGATGTAGATCCTAAAAAGAAATCAGATAGTGAATCGGATGCTAAAAAGAAATCGTATACCATTGATCCTGACGTTGATTTGGACACAAAATTTCTAAAAAAATATAAACTTCCATTACCGTCTCAGATATTCAATAAACCAGATGAAATTGCAGAAATTCTAGAAAAAACTGAAAATATTAGTAAAAGATTAGGAAATTTAAAAAGTCAAATTTCAAGAGGAGTTATTGATACAGGTTACAAAAAATCTGAATTAAATGAAGATTTAGCAAAGATTAGACACTATAAAGAAAAATTGAAAGCGCTTAACGTGACAGACCTCTTTAAAATAACAGGTAGCGGATTAATATCGGAATTGGAAGTGTTGACAAATAAACTGATAAGTGGATCAAAAAATAAAAATTTGTATAACAAAATTGTGAGAATATTAGATGTTTTGTTAAAAGATGGAGACCTTACTAGTGCAGAAGTGAAAGAGTATTAGGATAAATTTTTGTATAAATAAATGAGTAATTACGTAAAGACACGAGTGTACTTGAGCGAGTCACAGAAAAATAAGCTCAAAGCAGCTTTAAAAAGTCAAGAAGAATTGTCCCTACAGATTGATAAAACTAAGCAACCTAATCACGACATCTATTTAACAAAAACATAAATAAAACACGTACAAGATGGAAAAAGAATCAAAATTAGTAAAACTCAACTCAATAAACTTGGAGGCTTTTTACCCTTTTTGCTACCAATCTTGGCTGCTTTAGGGACAGGTACTCTAAGTGGTGTTGCAGGATGGAGTGCTAAAAAAGTTTTAGATAAGGTATCTGGATCCGGTTGTTTAAAAAAAACGAAAAATGGAAAGGGCGTAGTTCAAAACTGGGAATTTCAAACGAAATGATTATAAATAATATGAAAAATGAAAAAGGATTCAGAGATGTATATACAATTGATTTAAGGAAACAAATATCTAGTAAAATGGTTTGGTTATCCAAATGAATTCAATTATTGGGTAGATAAACCATTTCTGATTAAATAATACCCCCCCCCCCTCCAGATATGGAGGTCGGTAACTATCATATTTACGAGGGGGCGTTTCACCCCTCCCGTGTATTATAATTATAATTATTTTATTATAATTATTTGTAATAAATTATAATTATTTTTTAAATCTTCCATTACTTTTTTATCCTCCGTTTGAGAAAAATATTAAAGTTTTTAAATGCAAAATATAAAGAAATATTTTGCAAAATGCCCCTTCCGGCTGAGAGCTATGCTGGTAAGACTTTTGTACAAGTTGTGGGCAGTTTCGCTCTCAGCCGGGTATTTTTTTTTTTGATGATGGACCCTCTCCCCCACCACGTTCCCCATTCAGCAACTCTAAGCAACGGAGCACTGTTTCGTCTCCTGCTTGCTGGGGTGAACGAGGCCGGTGCTAGGGGGGAAGGGGATGGTGACGCCCCGGTGGTGACTAGGTCATTGGACCCTGCCTCTCGTCCAAGCACTGTGTGCTAAGGACTTACGGGTATCGAACTTGGGACCTAGCGGTTATGAGCTCATCATTCTATCCGTTGGACCACCGGGGACAAGAACATAACGCTAAAAAAATTAATTTAATGATGATATTACAATTTAAAATAATGAAAGTGAATGAATAGTGTTTAAAGTGAATAGTAGTATGGTTGTATAGTGAAAACTATCTTTAAAACGTTCAAATTAATTAGTTTTATCCGTTTAAAAATGATTTAATTTTAACATCTACAGTGTCACGTGATCATAAAAACAGTTATTTTAAGAGGATATTAAAATAGCGTTAAAATGACACTATACTATTCGTATAATAATTATATGCATGTATAAATTATGGAACAGCAGTTTCAAAGTTTTAATATATTCTAATTTTAAAGAAATTAATTTGTAAAGTTATTTTCTCAAATCATAAAAAATAAGTCCATAATGTGCTTCCATCTACATTTTAAAAAGCGTATGAAAAGTTTTTTGTTACTATGATTAGATAACACCGCTCACTGTTTGACCTTATTAAGATAAGCGCATGACCCGGTTGTGTATTCAGAAAGCGAACTGATAACAGTCTTTTTTTTTCCACTGCGGTAGTGGGAATTTAAAAATTCTCAGCATCCGTATTCAGTCGTTGAGATTAATGTGATGATTGTCTGTGATTAATTGAATATAGATATCTAAAAAGTTTTTTTTTAATTTCCAGCGCCCGTGTAGTCAGAATAATCAAGATCTTTCATATAAAATAAAAAAATGGATGGAAAGTAAACAATCAAGTTTGATAGAATATTTAAGAAAGAAATCAAATTCTTTGGCGGGCGGAATTAGGCCCGCCATAAAATATGAAGTAAGAGATGGAAAACAAAATAATAACGTTAATGGAACGTATGTATGTAGAAATTTAATTACTAACATTGGTTGTTGGATTTCACCTGAATTTACTCTTAAAGTGAATGAAATTTAAAAATTGGTTTCAAAAAAAAAAATCTAAAGAATTAATAGAATTTATTAAAAAAGAAGTTAATATTCCATTGGCTGGAATTCCAGCCAGTGAAAAAATTGAAGTTTTGGTAACAAAAACAGGGAAAGACAATAAAATAATTTTAGGTTGTTATGTTCATAAAAGTTATTTTTAAATATAGCTTCATGGATTTCTAACGAATTTTAATTGTATATATAAAAGTATTTAATAAAATGATTTCTAATAAATGGCATCGCTAAGAGACGTGTGTTATGAACAGATCAAAGATAATTATTGGTATGGATTGTTTGGTGATTTTAAATTAATTATTGATAAAGATACTGGATATTTTAATGCTACTAAACTGTGTAAAGATGGTGGTAGAAGATTTGATAAATGGTTAGAAAATAAACAATCAAAGAGATTAATTGATCATTTTAATAAGAAAAGTGATCCCCCGAATTCGGGGAATCACTTTATTGATATAAAAAGAGGAAATAAGGATAAAAAATATAATGAAATTATATCTGGTACATATGTGCAAAAAGAATTAATAATTAGTATTGCATTATGGATTTCTGATGCATTTTATGAAAAAGTTTATAATATTATAGAATCTTTTTATATTAATAGATTTAATGAAAAATATAAAAATAAAATTAACAAAATAAATATTAAACTGAAAAAGATCAAAAATCAAAATAATGATTTAAATATCATTAATGCAAAATATAAAGATTTAGAAGAAGATATTACTCCAAAGACTATAAATTCGAGAAAGTTACATATGTTCGCCGTTATACACAAAAATTTATTAAATCTCGATTATCCATTTTATGTAATTAGATGTCAAAAAGAAAAATATAAAAGAACTATAAATCATTTAAAAACTAGATACCCTCATTTAGAAATATCAAAAGAAATTAGCTATAATCCGAATGCTATTAATCTATTCAATAGAATGAAAGAAACAATTACTGATATAGATACTAAATTTAATCATCTTAGATTAAATAATGATTATAAATTACAAGATTTAATTAGAGATATTGAAATATTAAAAATCTTCCTTATTCTTGGGGGGTGATAATTCTCTCCCCCCAAAATTTTATGGCTTTCCAGCTAGGGGGAATTACCCCTGGCTGGTTTATTCTCTTTATAAACTTGAATCTTTAATAAATGGATTTAATTATTGAAGCTGTAAACGTTGAGTATTCAGATGTTGAATCATCAACTGATTCTGATACAGAAAATTATAAACCTGTAATTAAATATAATTATAGAGAAAAAATGATTAATCGATTGAAATATTTTCAAAAGCATTTTCCATTTTTGGGATTAAAAGTACAATATATGTTTCATCATTTGATTGATTTTTATTGTTTTGAAAAGTATATAAATTATAATTATTTTGTAAAACGGATATGTAAATACTATTCAATCAAAAATAAGATTAAATGTAAAAAAGATTATAAAGATAAATGGAATAAATTTCTAAAATACTTTGAATCTTTAGAAAATGAAAGGATTTATATCAATGGACATTTTGTTGAAAAAGGTCCTACATTACTTCATTTTGATTATCCTGAAGAGATTTGGAGGAATAGGATTAGGGGGCAGTCAAACACTGCTCCCTTAAAATAGCATCAAAACAACGCTACCTGAAAACTATGATTAGAACCATGGGAACATCCATTTTTTCAGGGGGCGTGAAACACGACTCCTTAAAAATAGAAGATAAAATGAAATATAAAGAATTTACAGAGGCTGTGAAACACGACGTCGATAATATTGATGTAAAAACAATATTTATCAATGAATCTGGTTTATATTCTTAAACCGCCGTGAAACGAGGCCCTTTAAAAGGGAAAGATATATGTAATATTTTAGAATATGAAAGACCGAGAAAGGTTATTTCTATTCATGTCGATGAAGAAGTTAGAATTATTTTCAATGATATTAAAGAGGGCCCCAAAACAGGGCTCCCTTCAATTTTTGAAGAGTTTGAGAAGGGGGACCAGCAGTCCCCCTTTAAAATTTTACATCCACATACTATTTTCATTAATGAATCTGGTTTATATTCTCTTATTGTGTCTTCTGGACGGGTATGAAAATATTTCAGAAACATTTAATAAAATACTTTCCAATAAATTTATAATGGATAACATTATAGATATTAAAAATAACAAATTAAATTTTAAAGATAAAGAAGTTTATATTATAGTTGATAAAGATAATAATCCTTGGTTTAAAGGAAAAGATATTTGTAATATTTTAGAATATAAACACACTAAAGATGCTGTAAAAAGACATATAGACGAAGAAGATAGAATAAGTTTTAGTAATTTCTTAGAGGGCGTGAAATGCGCCAACCCTAAAATAGATATAAAAACAATTTTCATTAATGAATCTGGTCTTTATTCTTTAATTTTAAGTTCAAAACTACCACAAGCTAAAGAATTTAAAAGATGGGTGACTAAAGAAGTACTGCCTTCAATTAGAAAAACAGGTGAATATAAACTTCAAAAAGAATTAAAGAAAAGGAATAATGAAATTAAAATGTATAAAGAAAATTTAGAAAAAGAAAAAAGAAGAACATTACGTCTAAGAGAATTAAATATTCATTATAAATTACGAGACATGGATCAAATAATTTATATTGCCACATCCAAGTCATATGCTAGCCAAAATAGATTTAAAATTGGTGGAGTAGAGGGCAAACATCAATTAAAAGGAAGATTATCTAATTATAATTCTAGATCTGCAAAAGGAGATGAATGGTATTATTGTAAAACTTACAGAGTATCTAACTACAAAACTGTTGAAAACAGAATTTTAGATTTACTGGGTAAATTTAGAGACAATCAAGATAAAAAGAGGAAAGAAATGTTAAATATTCATTTCGATGATTTAAAAGATGTATTGGATTTTATATGTGATGATTATGAAGAAGAAATCGATTTTTTAAATGATAATATTAAACAATATGTAGAAAATTTAGATATTGATATGAAAAAACCAATTATTCCGAAGAAAATACTATTGTAAGGAATTGTATTTCATAAATTGCATATATATAAATGGAGAAACAGAAAACATGCACCTCTTGCAAACTTTCATTATCTCAAGAATTTTTTTATATAAATAATTATAGAGGTAAAACTCATCGCCGAAGCAATTGTAAATATTGTGAAAGTAAAAAACTTTATGAAAAAAGGATTTGTGAGTGTGGAAAAGAATATACTAAAGCGCATTATCAGAGACATTTAAGATCTAATCTTCATAAACGTCTTTTGGAAATCTGTTTATAAAATTATCTTCCTATAAATAGTGACTCGGTTAACAGTTACGTCAGTACTGCGAAGATAAAAAATATCGATAAGTATTCGAAACTAAAGAAAGCGGACCTTATCAATCACATCATTGATAGGATTCAGAGGCGCAAGTTTCGAAGAATATTTCGTAGTTTTGATAACGATTTGTTTTCAAAGCCTAAACCGAAAAGAAAACCACAAATAAAATGTGATGTTTGTAGTGTATATTTTAAAAAATCATATAGAAAGACTCACTTAGAGTCACAAAAACATAAAAATGCATTATTTAATGAAGAAGGTATTCAAGAAATTGAGACTGCATATGAATCTAGATTAAAAACTTATTTATTAAAAAATGTCAAAAATATTGTATTACCTGTAGAATTTTTAGAAGATTTAAGAAATGTAATCATTACAAAGATTATTGAATTTATAAAGAAAAGGAATTTAAAGGTAAATTTTAAATTGTATTGTACATATAAAAGAGAGGAGCAATATCAAGAATTTTCATTCAAAACTCAAAATAAAGTGTTGTTAAAATCTTCTGATTTAAATACATTTTATGATGAATCTGTTGATAAATTAATAATGGAAATGGATGAATTTCAAGCAAGAGGATCAGGATGGGTCCTTAGTAAAATAGATCATTTAGAGCTTAGAATTAATAAATATAATCCACTTCGAGGATCATCTTACATTAAATTACCAGATAACATTAAAGTCAAAAAAGCTGTGTTGAATATTAAAAATGAAATTAAGAATGCTTTGCTTATTGCATTTCAGCATATTTACATCCAGTAGATAGAAGCAATCATAATCCTGGAAGAGTTAATAATTATAACAGTAAAGACCAAATGAAACCAATCAGAGATGCTTTGAAAGGAATCGAATCACCTGTATCATTACATGATATTAAAAAATTTGAAAAGAATAGTAATATATCGGTAAATGTTTATGGATATGAAGAATCAATATATCCGTTAAGATTGACTGAAAATAAAAAAGATAAGCATGTAAATTTATTGTATATTAAGGATAAAAATAATGGACATTACTGCTTAATTAAAGACTTGTCTCGATTAATTAAAGCTCAAATAATCAATAAGAAAACTAGAATTTATCCTTGTGAAAGATGTTTAACTTATTATTATTCAGCAGAAAAACTAAAGAATCATGAAATTGATTGTAAAGATAAAAAAGCTGTAAAGATTGAAATGCCTAAAAAATATGAAAGTATTTATTTTAAAAATGATCATAATTCTTTAAGAGTACCATTCGTTATCTACGCTGATTTTGAATGTTTGACTAGAAAAATAGATACCTGTCAACCAGACGAATCAAAATCTTATACTCTCAAATACCAAAAACATGAGCCTATGAGTTTTAGCTATTATATCAAATATGAACATGAAGAATATAAACCACCTGTTGTGTATAGAGGTCCAGATGCAGTGGCTAAATTTTGTAAAAAGATGAAAAAAGAAACAATGAAAATTGAAAAGATTTATAAAGATATAAAGCCATTGAATATGACTGCAGAAAATGAAGAGCACTTTCAAAATACAGATGACTGTCATATTTGTAGTAAGCCCATTATCACTTGGGATAATTATAAAAAATATGGTGATGATCCAGTAAATATGGAAGGTAAAAAGGTTAGAGATCATGATCATTTGACAGGTTTATATCGTGGTCCAGCTCATGAAACTTGTAATTTATGTTATCAAAATCCAAAGTTTGTTCCAGTATTTATTCATAATTTAGCTGGTTATGATGCTCATCTTTTTATTAAGGGATTGGGATACGATGAAGAAGATATTGATGTTATTCCAAATAAAGAAGAAAAATACATTTCATTTAGTAAGAAAGTTGGAAATTTGAAATTGAGATTTATAGATTCATTTAAATTTATGTCTAGTAGTATTGACTCGTTATCTAAAAATTTAAAGAAAGAACAATATAGAGAGACTGCAAAACACATTCCTAATCACTTGTTGGATCTTGTGATTAGAAAAGGTGTATATCCCTATGATTATATGGATACATGGGAAAAATGTAATGAAACAAAATTGCCAGATAAAGAAGAATTTTATAGCAAATTGAATGAAAGTAATATTTCTGATTCAGACTATAAACACGCCCAAAATGTTTGGAAGGCTTTTAAGATTAGAGATATGGGTGATTATTCAGATTTATATGTTAAAACAGATGTAATAATTTTAACGGATATAATTGAAAATTTTAGAGACGTATGCCTCAAAACATATAAATTAGATCCCTGTTGGTACTATACTGCTCCAGGGTTGGCTTGGGACGCTATGCTCAAGATAACTGAAATAAATTTAGATTTATTAACTGATTACGATATGATACTAATGCTTGAAAAGGGAACTAGAGGCGGTATATCTCAATGCTGTAACAGATATGCTAAAGCAAATAATAAGTATATGCAAGACTATGATAAAAATAAAGAATCAAGTTATTTAATGTATCTAGATGCAAATAATTTGTACGGCTGGGCAATGAGTCAGCACTTGCCCTATGGTGATTTTAAATGGTCAGATACCAATATAGATGTGACTCAAATACCAGATGATTCAGACACTGGATATATACTGGAAGTAGATTTGAAATATCCAAAGAAATTACATAAAAAGCACTCAGATTTACCATTAGCACCAGAAAATAGAATTCCAGATGGATCAAAACAATCAAAATTATTAACCACATTATATGATAAAAAGAAATATGTGATTCATTATCGAAACCTAAAACAATGTTTGGAAATGGGATTAAAACTGAAAAAGATACATAGAGTTTTAGAATTCAAACAGTCTCAATGGTTAAAAAAATATATAGATTTGAATACAGAAAAGAGAACCGAGGCTACCAATGATTTCGAAAAAGATTTCTTTAAATTGATGAACAACAGTGTATTTGGTAAGACTATGGAGAATATAAGAAAACGAGTCGATATAAAATTATGCTGCAATGCAAAGAAAGCTGAGAAATTAATTGCCAAACCAAATTTCAAAGATAGAACTATATTCGATGAAAACTTGACAGCTATTCACATGAATAAAACCAAAGTATATTTCAATAAACCAATATATGTGGGGCAAAGTATTTTAGATTTATCGAAGCATTTGATGTATGATTTTCATTACAATGTTATGAAACGAAAATATGGTAAGAGGTTAAAATTATTATATCAAGACACTGATTCCTATATTTATGAAATTAAAACTGACGATTTTTATAGAGATATGAAAGATATGATTGAACATTTCGATACATCAGATTATAAAGAAAATAATGAATATGGAATACCTAGAGTAAATAAGAAGGTACTTGGTAAAATGAAAGACGAAAATAATGGTAAGATAATGACAGAATTTGTGGGATTAAGAGCTAAAATGTATGCTTTAAAAGTAGAAGATGAAGTGATTAAAAAATCAAAAGGTGTAAAGAAAATTGTAGTCAAAAATAGAATTTCATTTGATGATTATAAAGACTGCTTGTTTAATAAGGTAAAGAAATATAGAACAATGAATTTGATTAGAAGTAATAAGCATGAAATATATTCAGTCCAGGTAAACAAGATTGCTCTGTCACCTGATGATGATAAGAGACATATATTACAAGATGGAATAAATACGCTAGCCCTCGGACACTACAAGATAACATGAGACCTGGAAAGTTTCATGCATATAAATAATGGATGTCAATTGGGCTGAGGTCTCAAAGCACAGTGTGCTCAGTGAAAGTCTTTTAAGAAACTTTGAAAATGCTCTGGACTGGTCTTTAGTTTCAAGATATCAAAAATTATCAGAACCTTTCATTTTAGAATATAAAGATAGGGTAGACTGGGATTTAATTTCAGCATATCAAAAACTTTCAGAAAATTTTATTAGGAGTAATGATACTAGAGTTAATTGGGAGATTGTTTCTCGATATCAAAAGTTGTCTGAAACCTTTATAAATCAAATGTCTCATAAGGTTAATTGGGATAATATATCTCAATATCAAACTCTGTCGGGAAATTTTATAGTCGATAATGTTTCTTTTTTGAATATGAAATTGGTGTCTAAATATCAAACACTTACTGAAGATATAATTGAACAATTGGATGAGCACGTCGATTGGGATGAAATGTTTAAACATCAACCGCTATCTGATAGAATCGTGACAAAATATATTGATAAAATTGACTGTAATGTTATGCTCAACACGAGATTATCTGATAATATAGTTAATATGATCTATAAGAGACAGGTTTTAAAACTGCTAGCAAAGATTTGTACCAAAATGTAAATGTGTTTATAAATTTAATCTTTAAATAAATGGAAAGCGTAGGAGATTTAAGAGCCCTCGATTCGAGTCCTGAAATTAAATATATAGCTGAGATTTGTGAAGAGTTAATGGTGCTAAATGAAAAATATCAAGAACATGATATTGATGAATTAATTACCAAATACGTATCTCAAATGTATAGAATGATGCATCAAATAACAGACTATGAAATTAGAAATATGGGTTTAAATCTTTTGGATGATATTCCTTATCCCTATGAATCTTGAATTTACTATTTAAATCTTCAATTCTTTTCCTTTTCTGTCTTATAAAAAGAAGCCTCGTTTTTTGACTGTGTTAGTTGAAAAACGGGGCTTTTTTTTCACGCATTTCCCTCTATTTTGACCTCATTTCCCTCGAAAACATGATTTTTAAAATTGCGATTTTTGATAGTTTTTGGTCTTTTTTGTATGTTTTTTTTGCATTTTTGGTTCATAAATCGATGTTTTTCTTTGAAAATTGGTGATTTGCTCATTTCCCTAAATGTGGGGCAGAAGCCCCCTTTTCTATCTACTGAAATTAACAAAATTAAATCACACTGTTAATTTTTGCGAAAGTACGATTGCCTAAATTTAAATACGTCATCGCTCATTTACGATGCAATTGTATTTAAAAAAACAAGTTCGTTCACGTACTAATTTTTAAGCATTTTTTTTACAGTGTGTGTATAACGTTAGCGGAAATTAAAAAATATGTTTTTAAATCTGTGAGCAATGTTCATTTCATACATTACAAGCTTTAATAATAATATTAAATAAATTAATTAAACTGCACTCAATTTTCCCCTATGCATTTAAGCCATTTCATTAAGATCGACGCGCATATCATCGAACGATTATTTCCCCCCAAGTTTCCCCAGAAACAACTTATCTGAGTTTAAAATTGAAAACTTTCTCATCATTTAAAAAAAAAAAAAACTTCGAAAACGGTGTTTAATATAATAAAGTTCAGCTGCGGCAGCTGATACTGGAAACTGCTGTCACGCTTTCTGTTCGGCAGAACTGATGCTAACGAATTGTTACGAAGTTAATTGAAAAGATGTTGCTGTCAGCGATTTCCGCATGACATGTTTCCCATCGAAAGTTTGTATGGCTTCGGAATTGCAACTAAAGCAATGAGAACGTGTCTTAAGGCAAAAGATAAAAGTTACGAAAAGAAATCGGAAATAGATTCTGCAAAGTTCCTACGATTTTTACTTTTCTATATCCCTATATGAAAGAGAGAAAATGAATAAATTTTTTCGTGTCTGCCTATCGATGTCTGATTTATTGGTGTTTTAACTCCTTTTTCTAATTCAAAAATTTCAAATATCTTTTGAACAAAAACAGGTCGTCCCTTACACAAGTAATATTACGGTTATTGATTTACAGTTATTCTGCAACGTCCCCCACTTTTTTGTCAAGAGATTTTTCAATCCATCTATAATTTTTTTAAACGTGATTATACTATCAAATTTTGAAAGACTGATTTAAAGATGAAAAAAGTTCTTAAAATTTATTATTTGTCTTATAAATAATATTTACGAATTATGTGTTAATTTCCTTTATATTGAAAAAGAAAACGTCTTACAGTGTTGTTTAAATTTAACAATTACTAGACTTATTGCTTGAACTTAATACTTTTAAGCTGTCTGATTTAAAGTAAAATAAAGTATTTTTATTGAATATAATTATTTTACTCTTGTATTACTTTTCTTTATATTGAACGAAAACATTTATTTTTATGCTTTCTAGGTATAATTACGTTCTAAGAAACATTTTACTGTAAAGGGTTAAATTCCTATATTACTCTAGTAGAATATTTTTCAAATTTATTTCTCAGAGATATCTTTTAATATTCTCTACAAAAATGTATTTCTCTATAAAAATAATTAATGAAAATACTCACAAAAATTAATTAGAAAATAAATTAAACTATCATTACTGCAATTTAGCAAAATACCAGGATTTTTAGCAAAACTGAAACCAATGGGAATTAGATATGCAGACCACACCGTATGCTTTCTTCTAGCCACATTCTTCCTGAGTTAATATAATCGTTTGCTAGTATCGTGGATCACTAGACTCTGAATAACTGTTATCACACGATAAATCGGTATTATTACTTTTTCAAATTGAGAAATATTAAATCCATTATAAAAGTTATTTTGACATGTAAAAATAACTAAAGTGAGTTTCAGTCAGTAGGCATGAAATATAACCAGACACATGAGTAGCTACTAAATTATCCTTCTTATAGCAATTTTTCTCTGCATCTTATCGTATGCGATGCAGTTTTTAGTTTATGTGTATCAAATATCATAGTATCAAATATCATCTGATATCGTATTATTAAATATAATATATCATATTATCAAAAAACATCTGAAATCACAGTATCAAATATAATATGATATCATATTATCAAATATTATCTGAAATCACAGTATCAAATGTCATCCGTTATCATATTATCAAATATAATATGATATCGTATTATCAAATATAATATCATATCATATTATCAAATAACATCTGAAATCACAGTATCAAATATCATCTGATATCATATCAAATATCATCTGATATCATATCAAATATCATCTGATATCATAATATCAAATATAATATGATATCATATTATCAAATATTATCTGAAATCACAGTATCAAATATCATCTGATATCATAGTATCAAATATAATATGATATCGTATTATCAAATATTATTTGATATCATATTATCAAATATCATCTGTTATTATATTATCGAATATCATCTGATATCATAATTTCAAATATTTCCGAGTATAAAACTCATCAAGTCTCTGTAAATTACATTTGTTACATTGACATTGATTAATTAATTACAATAACAATTAATTAACAATTTCCAATCACTAATTAACAATTTCCAATCACCAATTAACGATTACCAATCACCAAATTACGATTAACTATCAACAATTACCAATTAATAAGTAACAATTTCCAATCACCAAATTACGATTAACAGACAACAATTATCAATTAATAAGTAACATTATCGGTACCAATTGATTAATTTACATTACAGGTACCAATTGATTAATTTACATTACAGGTACCAATTGATTAATTTACACTACCGGTACCAATTGATTAATTAACATTTCGTATTGATTAAAATAATCCCAAGTAAAGAATACAAAAAAAAGGGAAAAATGACAAGGGATCGTGAATGTAGAATTAATATTACAAAGATTCAAGACTTAAGGAACTAAAAGAAAAACCAAACACGTGATACGAGAGAACAAAAGGGCAAAAATGTTTGATCTCCAACAGGAGTTCTTCTTTTCGACATGTCCTGGATATTGGAAGCAAAAGAAGATGAATATTTAAGCAAAAGAAGGGGCAATTTAATTACCGGAGAAGAACTAAAATATGGAAAGGATCGTCAAAGGTAATACTGTTGATGTCGAAAATGAAGGGGAAATTAAAAAAGAGAAATATAAAGATGGTGGTACACTCCCTTTTCGGATTACTTTCAAAGATGATAATAGGAATAATTATACCCTAAAAAATTGTTATCCCAACCTATACTTCACAAACTATTTTAGATATCAATAAAAAAAGTTATTACAGAGAGCGTTATTAACAGTATAAGGTATTAAAATACAAATACAACGTTAAAATACGCAATAAAATCCAAGAGATCTACACATGTTTCGGGAGATACATCTCCCTTCATCTGCAGAAAATGAAAGGTATGCGTGTAATAAAATATAAATAAACCCAGAATTGAAAGCGTTGCCAAAGAACAAAAACAATAAATAAATAAACTATCTCAATCGGTTGGAGTTAACTATTGTGTGCCAACAAACGGGGAATAATGGGACCGCAAATGTTTCATTGATAATCGAATCAATATTGCTAAAAATATGAAACGCCTCCAGGAAGTCAAGTTCAACTGGAGAGTTGGGTTTGCAAATTAAATGTGGGTTAGAAAAATTAAATATATGACCATGTCCCCAAGAGTGCTTGGCAATGGAGGACTTCTTTATTTCTTGTTTAACAGTATGTGCTTGGTGCTCCTTAATACGAAATCTTAATGCTCTCTTTGTTTGACCGATATATGACATGCCGCATTGACATGAAATACTGTATATGCGCCAGTTATTATCAGTCATTTCCTTAATAACTTGCGGAAGAAGTTATAAACAGAATACTTATTAAAAAGGTTAGCCAAAAGAATGGGAAGTAAAATACTTGAGTCGTAATAACTCAATTTCCATTTAAGCAATCGACATCAAACAATGTGGAAAACCATCTTCTGAACACCTATTTTAAGTTGTTTATCAAGTCGCTTTATTAAGATGGCTTGAAAAGAATCTATAATAAATTAGCAATATTAAATCGCACTACTCATTTTTGAGAAAGTACGATTAATTAAATTTACGTACGTCATCGCTCATTTACTCTGCAATTGTACTTAAAGGAAAATAAGTAGGTTTAGGTACACCATTTTAATTATAATTTTTTTACAGTGTGTTAAGTCTATGATGAACTTGGTACCTCTTACTCTACAGCCATTTATTTGACCTCATCGACAAGGTTGTGTTGATGTATCTGCTATTTAAAGCGACCACTCACCCTGGATCCAGCCCCGTCCCTGTGGAAGAGTCTCTTGAATGCCTGCGCCAGGATTGCTGGATAGTGGGGCGGCGCGTCGTTGCCCTCGAGCCCTCTGGAGCGGCAGCACAGGTTGCCCGAGTGGAAGGTGAAGGAGTGTCCCAGCCCCCGCAGGTGCTTACATAACCAGAGCTCCTGGCGCCAGGTGTTCTGCTGCAGCAGCGACGGGACGGCTGCAGGGGCGGAGAAGCGTCGCCGCTGGCTGCTGCTGTAGCGGTATCTGTAGTTCCTTGGGGGATCCAGCGGATATAGAGTGCGCCCTGGAATGGATATGAAATGAGATGATTGGTGGCTATAAAAACATCTGGATATAAAAGCAGTGGCATAGTATACGCCCTCAGAAAGATTGCTAATTCACCAAGGTATGTTAGGAACACGATTTTACACAGGGACCTTAAAATGGACACTATTGACACATCAATACAGACTATTTCACACAATTACAACATGGGAATAGACGCATAAGACTTTTAACAACTTAAGAAGATCACAAAATATGACCACGGGGTAATTCAAAAATACAAGAGGCCGAGGACGATCCACCACGACCCCACTTGGTGGTTCCCTGTAGACTTGCTTGTCAACTCGACATGCGAAATCCCGACAACTGCTCCTCAGCTATAATTGGGGGCAACCTAAGTTAAGCCTAAAGCAATTGGATATTTATACATATCATAGCGTCCGCTTCATGTTCAACTTAGGTTGTCCCCGAGTATAGAAGCCAGGTCTTGTTTATGTCCCCACTGTTGTGCATCTTATAATAATAAAATACGAAACAAAAATACTCTAGTCTCTACTGATTTCTTACATATACTAATAAAGTAGTTGCCTTTCAGGAAATATTAAAATCAGCATAAGCTTAGCCTCAGGGCCCCCATCTCCCCCTTCAAATTTAAATTAGTAACTTAAAAGTTAAAATCTATACCCAATAACGTTAATCCTATTTACTAGGCTATATTAGATGGAGGTTAAGGACCAAAGAGTCGACGCACCGTAAGGCTCATTTCGATTTCCGTGAAGTGGCTATAAAAGCAGTGGCATAGTACCCTCAAACCTGTTTTTGTGCAGTGGATAGGGACCGCATAAAAAAATTCGCACAAAACTTTACGAGTGGCTATAAAAAATAATTTTCGCAACAAAATTAAAAATATTTTTTTTATGCGGTGGATAGGGACCGCATAAAAAAAGTCTCACATAGAAAATAACTCAAAAACTTACGAAATAACTAGGAATTGCTTTTTTTAAACGAAATGAAGACACGAGGCTTGACAGCTACTTGGAATCTCGCCAAACCTTTTGGAATCTGATTTAGAAAATACACATGCGAACATTTTTAAATATTTTATTTACATATGTACTTATTTTACACATACAAACTTTTCAAAACGTATAACGATTATCCTTCGTAGTCTGACAATACGCGAACTTGGTTCAAAATCGCTTTCGTCACTTGAAAATACTACCTCGCACTCGTTTAAAGTTGAATTTTTTTCAGTTACCATGTAGTCAGTGATCTGTTTTTGCGACGAATGTTGTTTCACTAGACGCTTGTATAAGTCTCGGTAGCCATATAATCAATTATGTTTCAATTTGATCGAAATATTCATATACCGCACAAAAAAAAAATCGCATAAAAAAGTCCCACAAAAAAAATCGCACAAAAAAAAGACCACACAAAAACAGGTTTGAGTGTATAGAAGTGGCAATAAAAACATCTGCTAAATTCAGAGTAATTCAAATTTATTTGACGCGTTTTGCAATTTGCGTCTAAACACAAATGAGTAAAATAACAATGCAGGTTGTAGTAAAACACGTCGCTAGTTAAAAAAAAAAATAGCTGTAAGCACTGAAATGAAAGAGACATACCTCAAAGAAACAAATTATGTGTTTGTCGTATAAAAATTCGATTGTGCATATCGAGTTGTAAAAATATTTTTCTGCTTAATAACAATAATATAAATTCGACAACAATTATTAAAGGTAAACAAAATGGATTTATTATGGTCCATTGTTTATTTACACATTATTTATTTATATTTACTTTTTTAATATTTTGAATAAAATAGGTGGCTATTAAATAATTTCCTTCCTCATTTTCCTTGCATACCTGGCGCAATTAAATTCATGTTTACTTATCATCGGCTTCGTGATCCATTTATTAAGTCAATTTCCCCAATATTCTACGTGAAACGTTTCTGAGTTTGGGTTAATATGATGTTGTTTGGTAAAACCACATAAAACGGCGGTATATTACGGAAGTATGTTGTGCGCTTGCACAGATGACATCTACCATTAATTCAATCCTGCGAGCTCTGTTTAGGTAACAGCAATAACGATTAAAGCCTGAAAATCTCCCCTTTCTTCGCAATTGGGTTCTGTTGGAAAGGAGAAATACGAATACATAATGAGTGTGAATGCTAAAATTCGCCCCTGTAGGGATCTGAACTCGCATTCAATGTATCCATTCTGATGTGGGTCGCTTACGACTCTCGGCTATACGTCTTTTGTCCTTTACTTTAACATACACACCAAAATTCTAATGTGTTCAAATGAAAAATTTGAGAATTCAGGATTTGTTGTTATTAAATTTTTTTTAATTAAATAACAAGTAGATTATCAAAGTTTTCGATTTTTTTTAAATAAAACTTTTTAATTAAGTATTCCCCTCCCCTTCAAGAAACAAATATTTTTTTTTTAAAAAACTTCAAAGTTCTAAATGTAAACTTGTTGGAAAAAAATATCCCCAAATAAATATAGAGTGTAGTTGTGAAATAAAACGCTGTTAGATATTGAGGTAAACACAGTCTTCTATGGCTCTGTCAAAAACTGTAAAACGATAATAACTCAAAACATCCATTTGGGACTTCTCCACAAAAACGGCATCACATCAAACAAACTTTAATATTTGATAGAGAAAAAGTACCGAAGTTATAAAACTAGACAGAGATGTTCATTCAGATATATTATTGAAGGTATTAAAAATCCTTATCCTCACTTTTATATGATAAATTGCAAGGGCTATTCAAATTCAGAAATAAGGAAAGTAATAGTACTTAAAATAAAATAGGAACCGACTTTATTTTATGAATATCTAATACAGAGTGGCCATAAAATGTTTCTGTGTTTAGAGGCATCTGAAGCTAAAAGTAATGACCGGAATTACGTCAAATGAGAGCACGGGGAAAAAATATCCTAAAAAAAATTATAATAAAATCAGTGGATTTTGGGGCTTTTTAAACAGAAAACATGTATAATAAATATAAAAAAAATGTGGATACTGGCACAAATTAATTTAGGGGTTAAACTCAAAAGAAATTCCTTTACTTATCAGATTCAGGGGCTCCCCCAGAACCACGTAGACTATTTTTAATGTGCTGACCTTTCTTCTGTACTACAAATTACATTTCATGTACGCCCAGATTCTGATGAATAAGGGATTATTTCCTTTGAGTTTAATCACTGAATTATTTTCTGTGTATATCGCAATTTTTTTAATATTTATTATATCTGTTTTCTGCTAGGACGGCGCCATGGTTCTGGTGATTTCGGTGATTTTTTGGCACTATGTTTTTGAACGAAATCTCTTTCTTCTCTCCGTGCCTTCAATATCCTTAATATAGAATTTAGTTTATTAGTTTCAGCTACAGATGAAATAGGAGAACTTATTTTATGGACGCCATGAATCTTAAAATTTACTTATAATATCAGCAGCAATGCATTTTTAAAAAAAAAAAAAAAAAAAAAAAAAACACACACACACACACACACACGCACGCACGCACGCACGCACACACACACACACACACACACACTCACACACACACACACACACACACACACACACACACACACACACACACACACACACACACACACACACACACACACACACACACACACACACACACACACACACACACATAAACGAAGTACACTGCTAAAAATTATTACGACCTTGCACCAAAATTTATACCAAAAGGTACCCATTTACCTGCAACCATCATTTGGTGCTTAGTTTCACCATTTTATGGCTACCACGGTCACCATTTAGTGGTGAAACGTTGCACCAAAATTGTTACCCCCATTAAAAATAAGATTAGATCAAATATTACCCTCCGATACCCTACCATAGTTTACTCTCCGATCATAAGAACAATACTTTTTTTCTTATCTTTGTCACCGCACGGGTTCGAACTAGTAATCCTCTGATTACCAGCTGAACGTCTTTACCTACTGATCAACCGGACCACGGTACCCTTGTCTGTGGGTTTGTTGAAGTAGATTCAGCGAAGATTTCGATTGCAGTTTAGAAGATTGCACGATTTTTTTGGTAAAAGCTGCGCTATTCTCGATCAAGGATTTTTTGTTCAACGTAGATTGCACCATAAAAATGTGAAAGTTGCTGCAGAGCACTAAGATATGGTGCAACGTTGAAATGAAATTTTTTTTAACAATATACTTCCCTAAAATGTATTTTTTTAAAATATTTAACAACTATTGATGTCGAAATGAAAAGAACTCAAGTCTATCATCCTGTCAATATAAAATATGTGGGTAACTTATAGATAGCATCAAAAAGTTTATTCACAATCGTGATGGAAAAATTTTAAAAAAATTACTATGCACAAAGTATTTTTATAACCTGAAATCCACAGTCGCATTTTTATACGACAAAGAAATAATTTGTTTCTCTGAGGCATGTCTCTTTCATTTCAGTGTTTACATCTGTTTGTTTTAGCTAGCGACGTAATTTTCTACTACCTTCATCGTTATTTTTTCATTATTCTTTTGAGTTTAGACGCAGATTGCAAAGCATGTCAAACAAATTTGAATTACTCTCAATCTAGCGTATGCTCGACATGAAATATAAATATAATGTTTTAAGATTGAATTTTTCATCTGTCAACTGCTAAAACGCAATCTCGAAATGTTTGAAAAACAGGAAACGAAGTATGAACTTCTTTTCAATTAGACACTAGTCTTGTCTGTAAGAATTTGGAAAGGAGTTATTTTTAGAATTTTCTTTGTTTCTTTTGATTTTAGAAATAATCAATATTATGTGATAATGGTGTAATACGAATGATTGAACACCTTCTCTCTTATTCTTAATCAAAAATCCTTTAACAGAAATAAAGTTCAATATCCCTTTTCAATGTTCTGTATGTAGAAATGATTGTTTTTACATCTATTTCGATTTTATTTTACAACTAGCAATACAGCCTGGCGTTGCTCTTTGTCAATTTGCGAAGCAAGGCCTTAGCTATTTTTTTTATTAACGTAGCAAGTCGCATATCACTCTTTGTGCACAGTGAAAAATAAATTTTATCAAAATCTAGATTTATTTAATCACTTTGAGTAATTTTCGAGACCTTAAACCTATGCTATTACGAATACAATTTAAACTGACGTTTTTGTAAATTGTTTTTTGTTGTTGTGATATTAAAATTTCTAAACAATAATGATTATAAAAGCCTTTGTGAATATTAGCCTTGTAAAATAATGTCGATGAAAATAATGTATTCTGCAAAAATAAAAGTAAAACACTTAGCGTTGTTGCTTCAATGCCAATTGGCGAAACTTATATTATTTTAAAAGTTTCATGTATGTTTATTGTATAAAATATTAACCGTTTAGTGACAGTTAACTCATGCAGTAAACTTCACATTCATTAGTTTTAATATTGGCGATGCAATTATATACGAACGAAAAAAAATATTGCATTCTTCCAAATGGAAATAATTTATCGTATTTGGTGAAACTTTTGTTGGTGAAATTGGCGACCGGAGTTTATATATCCGTCTTTGAACATAATTTCTGAAAAAAACAACAACAAGGAATAATTTTTATTTATAATTGTTCACTTTGCAATTTTAGAGTATTGTAAAATAAAATTTGAAATATACTTGCGTCAATATTTACTAACAATACTTCTTTTAAAAATTAATTTACAAATATTCATATTTGAATTTAAATAAAAGGTTTTTTGGGCGAAACCGTTAAAATAAGTTACGTACATGAAGGTATAAATATAAAAACCCTTAGTTAAACTTTTAAGGTGGTCTATTCCGACACTATAGCACTGTTCTACTCCGTAACAAATAGCACTATTGACACAAATGTAATAACGTTGGATACGAAATTAGGCACATAACCGTTTAAGATCTTAAAACAAAGCTAAGTTCGGGGCATGAATGTATACTAGGGTGGAGTGAAGGTATAGGGTAAAAATTTTTCTCTCAGATATCAATATCTAATAGCATGGAAAAGTTGTTACCTTGTATACTAAACATAGTGTAAAAATTTCATACCTCTTAAGCAAGATCTTGAGGGTCCACAATTAACTTTTGTTTTGTAAAAAAGCGAAATCTTACGTCCATGTTAAACTCCCATAGGAAAAACTCAAATGTTTTTTTTAAGTGACATAAACTCATTTGTATAAGATTATAACTAACAAATTACATTATTATGGAAACTTATTAGTATGAATTACTTTTAAAATATTCTTGTATTTTATTTGACCATAAATATGAGACTTATTAAATTGCAAATGTTTAACAGTGAAAAATTAACTGTAACACATTATAATAATAACTTTGATATTTAAGAAGAAAAATATTTATTATATACAAGAAATAACTGGTTATAAAGCAGGATTATTCTTGCTTTGTATTAAATACTTTCACATTTCCACAAGACTTAATTTTTTACGTAGATCAATCCATCTCTGGAATTATATCCACACATGGATTAAATTGAAAAAAATTCCAAATGTTTAACACTGAAAAATTAACAGTAACATATTATATCGTACATAACATATCATACAGTAACATAACCTATCGCATGTTCCAGCCAACAAAGGAAGAGGTGTTTTCATGGTTTTGGATTCTTTTTTTTCTTCACAGCCAATAGATTTTAATATTTTAGGAACATCCCATTCTTAATCAACCGAATCAATAACTTCTGGAGATAGTGAACTGTCCACTTCATAATTGTCAAGATCATAAAATTTTTGTCGTTTAGACATAAATGTTGCTTGCGATGATTTACGTTTAATCCACACATTTAATGTTTCAGTTGTTTTAGTATCGACATTTCCTATAACCATATTTCGCAATGTCCTTTAGTCCTCTAAAAAAGGAATCTCATTGAGAGGAACTTTTCTATCTTTCGGACAAGAACACTGAGCTAAAGTTACAAATTTACAAGAACATTATATTACACATTATCAAATAGTTTCGTTCCTGCTAGTAAACTAAATGATTTAATTTTTAAGAGATAATTTTCTTATGATTTTCTGATCTTGCGCTGTTTCAAGAGCTTCATATAAGAGCAGTGATAGGTTTTCAATATTGTCAATACTCTTGATCGAGTGACTGTTGGAATTGAAGCTTTGTCCCAGATATAACAAATTTTGTCCACCACTTTAGCAGCGATATCAGAAAAATTGGGATCTTTAGAAGATAATGAAGGTTTCAGTGTATTTCTGATGTGAAGGTAGTATTTAAATACTTCTTCACATGTTGGTAAATTATTATCGTATAAATCGCTTGGCAAATGTAAACAAATAATTTACAATCATGCGGTTACAGTTAAAAAGAAAAAGTTCGTTTTTATTAAGGTAATTTGTGTTTTTTGTTTGGTTTGATATGAATAAAAACTTTTATGACTGTATAATAACCTTTTTAATCCTTTAAAACTAATTTATCAGTTTTGATTTTGAGTTTACGGCAATAACTAACTTTTAATAAAACTAAAACAAAGCCAACTAGCGACATCTCTTGTTGCCAAATGATGCCAACAGTGGATGCCAAGTTCGGAAACAGCGTAATGACTTTGTATATAGAAATTGATTGTGGACCCTCAAAATTAAACTTTAAAATAAAATAAAAAATATATTCACTATCAGTATGATATGGAACAACTTTTTAGTGCTATTAGGTTCACTATCTGTTAATTTTTTTTTTTCACTCCACCCTAATGTATACCCATGGCACCAGATGAAACCTGGTTTATCTTCCTCCTTCGGTTGGTAAGGTTTTTGTTAGAACCCACTCCAATAATTTGCTGCTTAATAAATGTATTTTTGAAAAAAATATCGCAATAGTAGAAGACAGCCAGGATTGTCGAAAAATAATTTAGGTCGCGAGGTGGTTTTGAACAATAATGTTATGAAAGGAAAATATACAAAGTAAATTTCCAATGGACTACTGTATGGGAAAATAAAAAAAAAGTTCTAAAACGTTTGAACGGTTTCAGATATCCACATGAAACAAAGTGCAGATGTTAAGTTTGAGTATTATTGATAAAATGACGCAAGTTTCACAGAAATCTGTTCAGTTGTTTTTGAGTTAAAACAGCGCAAACAAATAAACATACAAAAATATGTTAAATATTTAATGTGATTTTCTGAATTAGTGTATCCCAATTCATGCAAAAAACTCAAAAAGAGTCGTTTTGTTTGAATCCACAGACATACACTCCATTTATATATATATATATATGTATTGATTAAAAATATCGTACCATATTCCTTTAGTATACAAAATAACTTCTAAAAGTTTGATGCATGAAAATGTGTATATATATTTGAAAAATCAAATTATTTGCCAATATTCCATGGATTTTGTACGATAGATAAATTTTTAATACATTCCAATGAAAACGTTAGAAAAATTTTTACTTAATTAAAATATCTTTTATTAATAATTTGCAAATTGTGAAAAATGGGTAGAAATGCAAATATGAATGAATATTTTTATTAATGTTAATTAATATGAAATTTTAAAAATCTTAACAAGCTTCGGAAAAAGTGCAAATTTATACAAAAAATATGAATTTTGAAGTTTATACCTAAATGACAAGAATTAACAGTAATATATTCAACACTATTTATATGTTAATATAATAAATTTACATACATGTTTTTTAAAATAAACTGCAACAAGGAAAACACTTTTAAAAAACAAAATGAACGTCATTATTTGATTGATCCATTAGATTAGAAGATAAATAGAATGTTTTAATTGGATTATAAAATCGTCTGCCGAATGAGCGGATACAATTCGAGTTTTCGAAACATGTGCAGCTACAGTTGCATGACCGATAGTTGACAGTGCGTGGCTACCCTCAAATGATTCGAAAAAAAATTATAACACTGTTTCACACATTTTAAATACAATTTTAATATTTTAAAGAACATTTTTTTTTAAACCTTGAATAATATGGACGGATTGGCTACCAAGTGGAATAAGACACAGAACAGAGTTCTGAGTTACGATAGTTTAAATTTTGCAACTAGCCTTGGATATATAATGTGAAGTGGAATGACATGCAATTCAGTATTGGGCAACCTATTGAAGTAGGATCACATGTCCAAATGAAAGATATAGCTGTCTAAATAATGGAAAATGTAAGTCCATTTTGTATTTTCTATTACTTTAAAGCTCTTGGCAGTCATACAAAAATTATGATTTTTTACGTTACTATGTTGTTTAATTAGCATACACCTGTTGAGTAAATTGAATTTTTTTATTAAATTTTATTATTGCGTTCAGTTCGTTACATCTATAAATGTTAGTAACTGTTTAAAAGTTGAAAAAATACAATTTTTAATAATTTGAATTTTTCAAAATATGTTTTGTTTGATTAAAGTCTTATTGGATCTTTACAAGAAAAACGATTTGGAAATTAATACTTTCATATAGTTATCTTATTTTCATTTTTTTTTAAAGTTATTTTAACTATCGAATCTAACATCATACGTTCATATTATTCGATGACATATTATAATTCACATATTTTAAGAGATGGAGATAGAATAATGTATTTTTAATCAGCGGTTTAAAATTTTCGTCAACTATTTAAAAATATAGCATACTGATATTGAAATTAGGAATATATTTCGAATTATATAGATTCGAATATATTCTAAATTTCGATATATCTTAATTCAATATTCGAATTAGATATATTTTTGAATATTATAAAATACGATTTTCTTTAAAAAAAAAGAATCTCAAAATTATCATAAAATCGTAATATACATGACATCTATATTATTTATTTGTTGTCATCAAGGTAAATAAGAATATTTTTATTCTAAAAAAAAAATCTAAATTTTAAGTAGTGAATGAACATTATTTTTTTCGAATATTATTATCATAATACAAAAAAAAAACGCGTATTAATTGCGAAAAACTAACACTTACCAACCAACAATAAAGGAACACCTGAAGTTTAACATGCAGGGAACAATTGGAAACTGAGGTTAAAGGATTTGCTTCCAGAAATTTGCCCCGCGCAACTTCTATCTGCCCGCCAACTGCAAACAGAAGGGTGAAAAGTCCGCATTTCTCTGGGACGCAGGGTTGCTGTTGCTGGCACGAATTGGCGACGAGCGATCTGCGAGCCAAAGGGCGATAAGTGCGCCGAAGTGGTTGCGTCCCAGCTCTGAAGGAGCAATGAATTTTAGAGGGCTATGAAAACGAAAATGAATATTTTTCATGGGGGAAAAATATTACGGAAACCTATTTTATTGGTACCCAGTCATATGAAAGTGAAAGAGGTGATAGAGTTCAACTCAGGGAAGTGACATATTGTTATTAAGTTTTCATATAGATACAGGAAAAACAAAGGAATATAAAAAATATATATTTATGTTAGCCCCCAATTTGAAATAAGTAAGCGAAGTATAATTTTATACATGGACAGGTTGGCTGCCGAGTGATGTGGCGGTATTTTCTATCATTAAAAATAATTCATAGTGAGATACTTTATATATCTTCTGGTTAAAGCGGTTTATTTTTATAAGACAAATTTTGTCCCTAGGTATACGTTGGTGACCCCTTTAACCTGACTGTGTGTCTGGCAGAGTATCGGCGTAGCAAGCCGTAGTTCCTCGGTTCGATACCAAGCTTAGCCAAGTTGTGTATTACCGCCACATTGGTGACCCGGACTGCAGTTCAACGCAACCTTTGAACTAGCACTTGTGACCACATCGAATCAACCACTGCCACGTGTTAACGCTTCACTGCATCAACCACTGCCACGTGATAACGCTTCACTACGGCATCCAACTACTGCTCACGTGAGAACACTTCACGGGCATGTCAATCATTCATTCCTCCGTCCGACTCACTGAGAGGGGGGTACTGTGGGGTTCACTTCATCTACCCGATACTCCCGCTTAGGAGAGAGTGATCATTTTGGCCTGACCCGAAGTTCCTCGTTTCGATACCGAGCGTAGCCAAATTGTGTCTTACCGCCACACCCCTACAGTTGTTTTTTATATATGTATATATGAACATTTTTACTGCGTACAATGTTAACTAAAAAAAATAACACAATTTGTTTGAGTGAAATTTCCCCATTTCTTCAACAAAAAAGTGTTAGACGCATTTTTGGACTGGATTTACGGCTTCGAACAAAGTCAAATTATTTTCACAGGTTTTTGTTAGAATAGCACGAGATTTGAACTCACACATGACCTCCCACAGTTAATTGGCGGTTGAGTAACGCCCCTCAAAACTGGTTTCAGCTAATCAATGTTACATTACAGAGATGTCATTTAGCAAAGCAATTTAAAATAAAAAGTATTCTATTGCAGAAACTTTCTGGAAGACGGCTTTGTAGAGAATATTGGGAATTTGTGACAAAACACTTTTCCAAAGCTGGAAAAATGCGATCATTTCAATATACAATGCTGGTTGAACCAAATAGTTTGTGAAGAGTTTTTAACCCGATTGCGTTTTTGCAAATATATAATCGGGTAAGGGTGTGTTGGAGCGTGGCCGAGAGGGTTTGATGTAAAACTTCATTTCAGATGATTATAGAAATAGGGAATGGTCACAACTTTGCCAACGCCAGAAAGATAAACAATCTGTTCCAACAGACGTCCCATATTCAGGTACGTTGCTTTATGTTAAGATTTTACACGCATCGGCGCCTAATTTGCTATCGAACCAGGCACGTAGGTAAGGGGGTGGTTTACGGGGTTCAAACCCCTCCCATTAAAAGTCAAGACGGGAAAAAAATAAAAATCGAATTACTGTAAAAATCATAATAATACTTTAAAAAACTAAAAAAAAAATTTAATTTCTCGTATAATAATTTGTAGTTGAGTTACATGAGGAAAAACCTGGTATTTTCCGGGGTCCTATCCCGGAATATAGTTTTTAAAAAGCTTCAAAAACATGTTTGAGATAAATTTTTTTTAATCTTTTATTGTTTTTGAGATCATTTTTAACTAAGCTTAACATGGCGTCACCGTGTTTCATTGTCTAGTATTTGTATTTCGGCTACAAAGGAAAAATATCGTTAAATGGGACCGTATAAACAAGATATCCCATAGCCATATAATCTAAACAAGAGTTCTCCAAATTTAAATTTGTTTTCTAATTTATTTCCTAAATAGGGAGGGATATTTACTAATTTTAAAAATAGATCATATTGGTAACGATTTCATGAAAAATAAATTATGCTGCTGTTTCGATATTTATCTGCCAATGTATTCCTGCTTACTTAAATAAAAATTCCTAAGTTTTTTTTTAAAAAAAATGAGGGGTGAGAAGGTTTTTGATTTTGGAGGAGGATCCCCCCCCCTCTCTGGTTAAGGGCACTGAAGATACTAAAAAAAATGCGTTGCTCGGTCACTGAACCCCTCCCATGCAAAATCTATACCTACGTGCCTGTATCGAACTAGACTGAATTTATGTCAATTCTTTTATTTGTCACAGTTTTGTGTCGGAATAGATCATCCAATAAGCATGGTGTTTTTTTTTATTCTGATACCCCCATGTGGCTGATTTTAAAGATTTTCTCCGTCTTATATTACTTGTTAGTAACAGAATCACTTAAAATTGTTGTATTTTTTATGAGACCGAAGAGATAATTTTCATTGCTTTTATCAAGTTTGCAGCGGACTGGAGTTCATCAACCTTTCTTTCTGTTCCACGAAATCGAGAAAGGCATGCAATTCTTCGGCAGTGTTGATATATCAAGCCAATGAGAGTTTGCCAACGAAAGAGGCCCCACGCAGGGGAGCGGCCGCTTTCGACGCACTGACGGAGGGAAAGACATTCCCAGCAACCCAGCCATAGTGACAACACCAGCAATCTCTCATGCTGCTCAACCTAACTGTAATTCCATAGATAACCATTAAATGTAAATTCTCAACTTCTATAATTACATCATTAAATCTAAGTTGTTTCCTAAATACTATGGCTATCACCATATTTGTCCAAAAATATAAATTAAACCTTCTGAACAAATGGAGTCAACCATCGCGTGGCATCACCCAACAAAAACTACGCCACCGCAAGTTATTTACTTCTACTGATTACCCCATTTCGGCGGGTTGTAGGTCAAGTGATGTAAATCACAATTCCGAAAATAGACAATGCTACTTTTCCAATACCATCATTTAGCCAAGAGATGTGAATCCTAGCTCATAGAGGTTGTCCAATAATGAGTTGTGGTTATTATACTTAACATTATTATCTATATATTTGCAACCTGAAACTCTTTGTACTTAAACCACTTGGCAACCAACTCGTCGTTATCTCTATTGGACAGATCAACATAAAAGAAGATTGTTATACGACATATTTAAATTCTCGTAAAATTTTAGAAGTTGGATGCAATAAATACATATAATAATAATGTATTTAACATGCACTTAACTGTTTTTAGATAAAAAGACCTTGAGTTAAAAAAAAGTTACATAAATCCGAAAAAAAAAAACTTGGTTGAATATGCTGTTTAAAATTTTGTTAAAAATGATGTATTTTTTTCGGCAAAAAAAAATAATTCATCGAAATTTGCAGAATGTCAAAACTTTGAAATATATTGAGATTTTTGATAAATCGTTTCATTATTTACACACAGAAAAATGAAATATATTATCTAAAACAAGTTTTTTGTATAATCGTTTCTATAACAGTTCTAAAAATGATATGCTTTCATTCACAATGTTTAAACGATATACAAAAGTATTCTAATATATGTATATTTATTTATAATACTAGGGGGCTCCGCCCCCTGCTCCGCTAACGCTTCGCCAACCCCCGGAGGATTGCTACGCAATCCTCTTTAGTTTGCTTCGCAAACAATACCGGCTTCATACACTGTAGACAATGTGTCCTAACCACAATACTTTTTTTAGTTATATAAATTATTACTGGCAGTGCCGTCACACAAATTTATTTTTGGGATGTCGAGACAAGAAATTTCCCAATTTAACGATCCGAAATTCCGAACGTGAACGATTCAAAATTCCCAACTTAAGGACGTCGCGGTACCAACTCTAGTGTTGTCCTCGTTATCTGACCATTGTTAAAAATATGAGACATCGTTCCCGGGTCTATTCTTCAAGAAAGGCCACGAACCAAAGCGTCCTTGATGTAGTAAGTAAATACGTACCAATAACCAATCAAGGGCGCTTAGTGTGGCTGGTTAAATAACGTCGCACTAGAGCTGCACATTGAACTACTGGCGTTGGTTCGAACAAATTTGTACGAACCAACGCCAGTAGTTCAATGTGCAGCTCTAGTGCGACGTTATTTAACCAGACCACACTTAACGATTCGAAATTCAAAACGCAACAGTGCTAAAAAATTCCCAGTTCCAACTTATAGACATTTGTCAGCTTTTTTATAGGTAATATTAAACAGTTATCTCGAAAGTATTGATTTATTGCACGCATGTTCCAATGTAGTGTTCTGTTTTGAGGTCTAATTTAAGTTTCATCTTAATACAAGCTGGGCAATTTCTAGTCTTCCATCGCTTTCATTTGCTAATAATATTAATTTTCCTGAGGCATAAATTTTCCCAACTCAGGGATTTTTAAAACTCAAAATCCCCAACTTTTAAGGTTTCAAGTTTACAGCCCCCCCCCCCCTCCACCCCCACGTTGCCGCCGTTGTGGTGGGCCTGATAACTGGAAAAGCTCAACTGTAGAACTGCTTCAACATTGTTTCTACTCATTGAAAAGCGAAACATGTGTAAACAAACAGCAGCATAAACGCGCCAATCTTAAATAAGCCAAATTCGCCAACTTTTATTTATATAAAGTAAGATTATTGAGAATTGGCGTTAATAATAATTTCCCGTTAAAATGTATATTAAGCTACAGGATTTAGATTTACATACATGTTGGAATTTTGCCAACGTTGGCATTTTGCTCCGAAATATCTTTTAATAATAATTATATTACTTCACATAAATAGTTACATCTAATTTATTTTTTAATATAGAATTTCAGTATTGATACCATTCAAGAAAGGAAGATTTTACGAATATAACTATATTTTTTTAACGGGAAAAAAGTATATTTCTGAACTACTTAGAGCAGTTTTAATTTATCCCTTAAAATTTTAAGCGTAAAATTGACGATTATTTCAGACATTTCGTCAATTATTTAAAAATTTATAACTACAAAACTAAATCGAAATTTTACAAACGCTCTGGATCATTTGTAGCCAATAGTTTAATTTATACCCCTAATTTTTTTTTTTTTTTTTTTTGAAAATTGGAAGACAAGTATACAAAAATGTATGAATTGTTTTCAAAATTTTCTAAAATCATGACTTTAACATAAAATAACGTCTAATATACTGATTGTATTGAAAAACAAATATATTAACCTTATTTCCCAAACAATTCTTAATAAACTGACATAATTTCATAATTTTAGGACATTTACTTTTTGAGACGCAAGCGGAACAATGAGACAAAAAGTCGCAAATTAAAATTTTCTCGAAATATCCGACATTTTTATCCTTCTTCGCTATTTTTTATACCTATCTTAATTGACCATATCTAATTTAATTGTAAAGATAGAAATATAATCTTTATAACATCGGAAAGAAGAAGTTTTAGCGAACATTAATATATTTTTTTGAATAAGAGAATATGTAATTTTAAAAGACTTATAGCAATTTAGAAATCACGTTTCAAAAATGAGGGTGAAAAAACTTAAAAAAGTGGAGCGTGTTTAAATGTTTTAAAACTTTATAAATCCAAAACTAATTCAAATTTAAAAAAATGCTTACTTGGATTTCCAGTTCAAACCTATTTGTACACTCCCTAAAAAAATTGGATCTCTCCTCTTAATAGTGTTTCAGAAACTCGACGGACAAAATTACTTGTAAGCGAAATTTTATCAACGACGACTTTAATATTAAATAACTTATAAACTAATAACAGTAATGAAACAAAAATATATTCTTCTTATTTATCAAACATTTCTTAACAAATTCACTTAATTTCGTAATTTTAGGACTTTTACATTTTGAGATACCATCTGAATAACATTGAAAGAACTGAAAATTCCCCCTAGGGCCGACTTTTTCCCCCTAGGGCTTACTTTTTTTTTAAAATAGAGAGATATTCTTTATATTTTCATTTTCTTATTGACTATGTAAATATGATAAGTTTTCCCCAAATGACATAGGCATTAATAATTTTATAACCAGTTATGATTAGTATCTTTTACTTTGTATAAGAGATTAAATTTAATTTGCAATATAATTCTAACCAAATTTATTAGAAATAATCTTTGGACTTTTGAATTTTTTTTGTTTGAAGAAAGATTGTATTTCCCAGAGAATGCTAATTTTTGACTGAGCTTTTATTATAAAAATACACTGACAAATATGCAGAAAATAAAAATTTAGTTAAAACAGTAAAATAGAAACAAGAACTACTGTCAATATTTAGATTACGATAGAAAAAAAGAATTATAGTACGAGAGAAACCCAAAAGTTTTACATTAAAATATTTTACATATATATATATATCGTCGCATAAGGGCAACAGTAGGATATGAGCAAAAACAGAGTTGCCTATAAACTTGATTTTAAAATTTGCTATTTTTTCAATGCGGAATATCTAAGGCTGTAGTTCAGGGATTTCAAAGAAGACATAAAAATGTCCGAGTGTTCCACTAAATAAAGACACATTTGGTAATATAAGCAAGACCGAAAACTCGTTTTTTTATTAGATGCCTTACTGTTGCAACGATATATATATATAATAAAATTAAGTTATTTAAATTTTTTAAAACATCTTTGGTTGTGAAAATTAAGCAACAATTGTTAATCCTCTGACGTTTTAGGAAAATGTCAAAATTGTAATGTTTTTTTCCTGCAAATTTTAACTTTTATTTTCAATACATTTAATTTAGATATAAATTTTATAATAGCTATAGAATTAAAAAACTCCCCAAAGCTTTAGAATCGAAAAATATTTCAACATGGAATCTTTTTTATGAGTATAAAGTTTACGTGCATTAAAAAAAAACTAAATAAAAACTGGAGATACATGGAAGTCAAACATGCTTAGAGATTAGAAACTAAATTTTATTAATTTCTTCGGGCTGTTTTCGTTTTGTTTCCTTAAAGTCAAAATTATGAACTGTGTTCAAAGTAACAAGAAATTTAAAACATCCGCTGGTTGGAATTAAACAAATTAAAAGTATGTCAGAAGTTCAAATTAACTTTTTTCAATTTCATGAAGATTAATGTGGGAGAACATAAGTTATTTTGTTATTTTCACAAATACCTTTCGGTCCAAATTAAAAAAATAAATTACTTTGAAAACATGTAAAGGTCGACAGCGTTCTGTGTGTAACACCATTTTATAATTATATAATAATGAAGTAGTAAAAGTTTTTTAACCATATAATTTAGTTTTATAAAATTGAAATTTTTAATGTATAGGCCAAACATTTCTAAACCCTTGGTAATTTAATTTAAAAAACATTAAAAGAATGTCAGAAGCCTATAGTTAAAATCTTTTAAGTATGCTTAAGAAACATACATTCAAAACGTGTTATGTCACAATAAGGTGACTTTCCCACAATATATTGTATCCAATGCAGAGTCCAATTTTTGCAAGTCAATTTCAATGGGACAAAAAGTCTTTCGGATACATAAAATAGTTCAGTTTGATAGAAAATTCGGAAGTTCAATGATGTAATAATTTAGTTAACAAAAATTTTGGACAACACATGTTTTGAATATTTGCTCTTCATATCTAGTCTGCATATTATATATAAATAGAACGATTTCTGAATAAAGCCTAAAATAAACCCTTAAAAATTATGTCTTAACAGTTTATAACCCAATCTAAAACAATTTAATTACTTTAAAAACAGAATATTTAGTTGGGTATTTCTTTACAAACTGAATGAAAATATACAAGTTCAGAAAAGCATATAAATACACACAGGCAATTTGACATATGGTCGCCTCAGAGCAACAGTAGGATATGAGCAAAAACAGAGTTGCTTATAAAATTTATTTTAAAATGTGCTGTTTTTTCAATGCTGTATATCTAAGCCTGTAGTTCAGGGATTTCAGAGAAGACCTAAAAATGTCCGAGTGTTCCACTAAATAAAGGCACATTTGGTAATATTAGCACGACCGAAAACTCATTTTCGTTTTTTTTTTAAAGATGTGTTACTGTTGCTCTGAGGCGACTATATGTTAATGGAATAAAACAAATAAACATTTCAAATTATAACACTTTATTTGGTAATGCAAAAATACTTTCTCAGATCACAGCATTCAATAAAACATGCATAAAATAATAACCGAATAACAGTATTTACAAGAAATTAATAAGGAATTGTACTTGTTTCACATCACATAATTATTTAGTGCAATCTATTTCTATCAATAATTTGATTAAATGCAAAAGTGAAAAATCATTTTCATAAACATGATGTAGAATGGTAAAATATATAAAAAGAAAATGCATTATGATTTATTGGTAAATATATTTATACTAAACATAAGATAATATTGATGTATAAACTAGCAAATTGAACTGATCAGAAAATTTGGAGTACCCATTTTAATCAATTTTCCAAATTAAAAATGAGAGAACAAATTAAGAATGAAATTAGAGTGTTCTACATGATTGCTCAAAGATTTATAGAAAAGCAAATGTATTTATTTTTGTCATATTATCCAAATAAGCTTTTCCCCCTAAGAAGAAATGGGGCATAATTTGTTTTAACAATCACCGACCAATTAACAACATCTTAAATTTGATTTCTTAGTAAGAAGTTTAAAAATTATATTATTACTAAATTTATTATTTTATACTTTTTATAAATAATGTTGTTTAATACATTTTGTTTATTTTTAGGAAGATTGCCCTTCAAGGCTTGATTTAGAAAGTGCAGTACTATAAGCAAAATGTAAGTGTATTGTTAATCTAAAAACAATGAAATTATATAATGGTTTTGGAAAAAATGCCTAAAAGTTATAAACAATTGATATAATAATAACAAATTTACGAAGTATAGGCAATATTAGTACAAATTATGTGCAACTAGAAATTGAAGCCGGGGGCCTGGGCCTAACAGTAAATCAGGCCCTAATCCCTAATGAAAAAAAAGTATGCAAGTGAATTTAAAAATAGTGTGTATTGTTGGAAAAACTGGTTATCTCACAACAGATAATTATGAGACAGCTGATCGGAGGGTTAAAACATCACAATATTTCGTTATGTATGTTGTCGCTACAGCTCAAATTATGCTTCAATACAAAGTGATTGTCCACTTTCAAAATCAGACAGATCACATGCGATCAAAGCCGGAAATATAAAATAATATTCAAGTATTTTCAATTTTAACCTTCAACTTTTTAATTTAATTTTCAACTGGTGAACTGTGACAGTATGTGATATGGGGGGAAAGGGAAGGGGGGGGGGTCAAGAATATGGAGAAAAGGTGTGACATCATTTATGGGTGGCCCTTAAACACTAAATCAACAAATTTGGATTACTGTATGATTTCGTCAGAAAAAAAAGTAATTAAATAATTGTTAACAAACTATAAAATAAAATTGATTATTTATATTATAACCCTGCAAGTGGCAAGAAAAATAAAGATGTGTTTTTTTCAGCGAGGGAAATTACGTTGTTTTTTATTACATGTATTTTGCAGTAATATATTTGAATTATTAATATATATAGCTTTCAAATATTCCCCCAATGTCTTAGATTTGAAATATGTTTTGACAGAGTATTTTAATCAATTTCCTGTTAATGTACAATGTTGAGAAAACTGGAGAACACTAGACAACTATAGATGCCCAAACCACTTAGATGGTTAAACCACATTTATAAAAAAATATCTCAGTTTCAAATATCTACTTTTAAGATGGAATTTATAGAATAAATTAATAAGACTGCCAATAATGATCAATACCTTGCCCAAAATTAATTAAATTTGCATATGCTAATATTACAAATTAACAAGGCAATTAATAAAGCATTATTTTGGTCACAAATGCCCATTGTTTAACTCTATGTATATCAATAGTAACTCAGGAGGGGAGGGGGGGGGGGGCAGAGGACCACTAACAAAATAATTAAATTAAGTACCCCTGAAAAGGAATGCGAGTCAATCAACACACATTTAAATGCAATTAAAAAATATAAAAGTACTTAATAAAATATAATTTTGTCTTAACTCGACTGATTTAAAGAACTTGAACATTGGTGGAAACATTTAAAATTGTGTGAAATTGTCACTACCACGTAATGGAAAAGTAATAAGATTGTTGAGGTAGTAGTGTAAGTTGATCTACTTGTTGTAAGTTAATAAGATTCTCATTATATTTGTTGCCACCAAAGCTAGAATTATGCCTAAATACAAAGTGTCTATCCACGTTTAAAATCAGACAGCTCATGTGATCAAAGCCAGAAATATAAAATAATTTTCGAGATAATTATTTTCTCTGAATAGGGTTGTAATATCTTATTAGTAAGTAGATCAACCTATGTGCAAAATAAAGCTCACTGAATTAACAAATGACATTTAATTAATAAATTAATTAATACATTTTGTCATACATGGACCACTTTTTGACTTCTCACTCCCACAGATTGAAAATCATTGCTCTTTGCAAACACCTGGCGATTTTGTAAAACTGATATTACATTTGAGTACTTCACATAATTCTAAAAATGCATAATTCATAGATTAACAATTAAAAATAACTAATCAACATGCATATTTTAAAAATATAAAGGCAAGAACAGAATAAAAATTAATAAAAGATAACAACATATAATGCCCAATAACCGCTACATGATAAAGGTTCAGACAACATTCCGAATTTTTGAGGCACTTGGATGCATGTTACGTCCACCAGTTGAGGAAAAGAGCAAAAAAGGCACCATTTATCAAAGCCACACCATAATTCATATGAATAGTGTTTCCAGAATCATACCTTAAAATAAAAGAAGAAATATTAATTTACATAAAAATGTTGTTATATAAACTACATGCAATATGGTAAATTTACAGAAAGTAGGGATATAACATCAATTGTTAAAAATAAAAGTAATTTCGTACATTTAAAATTTCATAACTTGTTTTATTTTAGAACATTTTTATCCTAGTTTAGTTGTTATGCCTACTGTATCTGTTAGTTTTGAGTAATTATAATACATAATTCAAATAAGTAATAGTAATTTTTTTGCTGATGCTAAACTTATGATTTAGTTCACTGGTTATAATATTTACGATTTTCTATTATACAAATAAGATAGGTTATAGAGCACAGCTAAGTAACTATTTTGATGCTTAGTCAATAATTTAAAATAATTTGAATAAATTATACTATTTTGTATGTTTTAAAATTTAATGTTAACATAACACAAAAATTCACTCACCAGCATTGTGAAACGGAATTAAAATCTGTACAACCACAAATTTTGCATAATTTTGATACTGATGACTTGTGTACATATTCATTGCATTATGCAATAGATATGACGTCTCAAAAGGACTTTTTAAAGAATATTTAAAAAAAATTATTTAATAATACACATTATTAATTTAAGATTTTATGTTAATTGACAATGAGAATGGGCTGTTAATTGCCTGAGGTAAAAGACAGGCAATGATCTGGGGGTATTAGTAAATAAGGATTTTAAAATGAGTCATCAATATGCAGTAGCTAACACATGTGTTACATCAGAAAAAGTGTTTAATTGAGATTTAAGGATATAATTTTGCCATTGTAAAGATGTTTGGGTAAGGCCTTGACTAGAGTATGCAGTACATTTTTGGCCACTGTATTTTTAAAAAGACATTGAGATGTTAGAGAAAATTGAGCACGGGGCTAATAAAATAGTCCAAGGTATGTATTTCATTCATTAAGGTGAGATATTAGGAAATTTGCATGTATGGTTTGGAATCCAATAATTTTCTATATAGTTTACTACTTAGAAATAACACAAAGACATATGAAGCATACTGGTAAATACATTTCATAACAGTTACAATTTCAGGCAAAAGAACAGAAAATTACGAAATTCAAAAAAAAAGAAGAGGAAAAGCAAAATATGATGCATTTCAAACAAAAAAGTATATAAATACTACAGTATAATGTGTTTGTTTGTTTAATTAACGTTGCGAGCTGCACAGTGGGCTATGGCGACGGTTTGGGGCCTATCTCGAAGGAAAGACTCGGGATTGATGCCTTGTATTTTTAAACCATGGTCAGATGCTATGTTTAACGGCAATGTTTCGTCCCAAAAAAAAACCATGCCAAATGTCCTATATTACATCTGTTCCCACCTTTTATATAGTTACGTTGGGTTAAAAATTTATAAGAAAGCATAACAAAATAGATAAGATAAGCATAGCTACATTTCTCAAGGAGGATAATCTGCATTTTTAACCATCAGGGGCAATCCAATAGTTTTGTAATATATGGAAGTATTCGTGATTAGAAAATATTTGGTTACTTATATATTATCACAATCACTTTGGTGACTGTTTTACAGGAGAATAATAATCTGAGGTAAGTGTATTCTTGAAGTAATCTTGTGTCTGCTGTAATTATATGGTTGCCCTTCTGAAGTGATTTTAAGGTGTTGTCATTGCTTCATGTGATTGTCATGAAGCAATGGCAACCTTAAAATCACTTATTTTAGACGACATCCACCAAGGCAGTTAAGATGATATACACATAACGAAAAGTTTGCACTCTATTTGCTTGATGTTTCATTTACGACAATTCACATAACTATATCTTTGTATTATGACTAATAATTATTTTCACATATCAACAATAAAATGAAAATTTTGCCTAAAACAAAATATATAACAATACAAAATATGTAATATAATAAGAACATATATAACATAAAAACAACATATACAGGGATGGGAAGTGCTAAAGACCAGTTTGGAGCAATTTTTGGAGCAGCAAAATTTAAGTTTTGGAGCAGAAACACGACAAATTGTAGCAGCAAAACTGAATATTTGCAGCAGGAACGCAATAAATTGTAGCGTTTTGGAGCAGCAAAATTTAAGTTTTGGAGCAGAAACGCGACAAATTGTAACAGAAAACTGTAGATTTGTAGCAAGAATGCAATAAAATATAGCAGTGAATTTTAGCATATTAAACAATAATTGTAGCAATTAAAATTTGTAACATTCGATTTTAAATCAGATGTGGTACACTACCCAAGGTGTAAAAACCCTGAAGGTCTCTATTGCTTATTTATACCATTTTTTTATGCAATAAATCAAAACCGGTAGAGGCTATAAATGAGACATTTTAAAGACAGTTGAAAATATTCAACAAAAATTAGTTTTTAATTAAGAATTATTGAATTTTCATTTTTTTTTTTACAATATTTACTTAATTTTCATATGTTGATTTTTTCCCCCACTGAAATGTGGTTCATAAAAACCAAAACAGTGTTGCAATCTTGCATATATGTGCATGAAATCTATTAAGAAGGTTGTTACTGTCTAAGGGAAATAAAATTACTTAATTTTTTCGCACAAACTTTAGAATTAAAGAGTAATAATTTGATGGAAAACCTATGTTACTACTTATTTTAAACATGTTAAGCGTAGGGGTGAGGGGTTCAAACACAAAAAGATTTATTAAATAGTATATAAACATTTAAATCAAATATTAATGCCAAAACGAATTGCAAATCCCTAAAAAAAAAGCTTTTTTTAAATTGTCCATTGTTATTACATAAAATATAACAAACTTCAATTTCGTAAATAAATAATATTTTCAACTAAGGAGTGAAAAACCCTAAAACTGTATTTTGCTGTTTCAGTGTTCACTCTAGAAATAAAAAGGGGCAGGGCGCTGTTGGCGATAAAAGGGCACCCTATTTTTGAATAGACATTTCTTGTTTTTAAAAGGGCACTTTAAAAAAAAAAGTTTGGCGTCGGAATGTTCACCCATTGACACATCGTGCACGTGACCAAACAAAAAAAAGTTCCAAAGTTGGTTGACATTGCGCTACTTCTGCATATTAGGATATTGTTGACGGTTCGGGGTCTATCTCGAAGGAAATACCCATACAATATTCATGTCTCTTTATGAATATACTACTTAAAATAAAATATTTAACATTTGTAAATTAATTTTTTCCTAAAAAACCAAATATGTAAGTTGCCCTAATCAAACTTCTTACAAAACTGATGAAAAGGCTACTTAAATCCAAAATTTCGTAATAAAATGCCTAATCTTGCAGCCTCACCCCAAACCATCTCTTTTAAAAAATACACAGAAAAAAACTTATGCATCTCATATTTGAGCACAGGTACTCAATAGGATTGTGGAATGCCCCAGGCTCGAAATTAAAGCGGAATCATCGCGATTGCACAACACGTGCAGTTAAAAAGAAGGTTGTTTTTTCTACTGTCATAATTCACTTAATTCCAGTTTACATGCAATTTTTTAATTCATGTCTTTTTTAAAGACAGCTAGGGAAGCAAGGATGCTTGTGCTTGACTGAAAAGGGGAAGAGGGGCGGAATTTTTTCAAAAGAGGGCGGCATTTTTGAAAAAGGAGCATGAGGGAGCTATCAAGATGAAAAAAGGGCGGGCAGGGCGGACGGCCCTTCAAAAAACGCCTAGAGTGAACACTGCTGTTTACATCTTTTTTATACTCTTAAGCTTTATGAGACCATTTAAAGCAGTTAAAAATATTTAACCAAAAGTTTTTAATTAAGAATTAACCCATTTACACAATATTTTACAATATATACTTAACTTTCAATTTTGAATTTTTTAGTAAAATGTGGTTTATCAATAAACCAAAACACTAACAAACTACAATATCACATACCTTGTACATGAAAAAGACAATTTAGAATGTCACCACTGTCTAAGGGATATAAAATTCCTTAACTTTTCCACACAAACTAGATTTATTAAATAGTAATAAATTTATAGAAAACATACCTTGCTATATTTTAAGCATGTTAATCTAAATCATTAAAAATTACACTTAAGTTATTATCTTAAAAATTAGTTTAATGAGAAATTTGAAAACTTTCAAAAAGCTAAATAAAAGCAATTTTTTTTTATTAAGTTGGAGGGTTGTTAGAAAGAAAAGTTTCCAATAAAAATAATTAATTTAATAAAATATATGAACAATTAAACAAAAAAGGATTAATTGGAATTTTAATACCATCCAAACAAGATTTTTTTAAAAAAAATCCATTTTTATTACTGAAAATTACAAGTCCTAAATTTCAATTTCGTGAATTAAATTATATTTTCGAAAAATGTAATGTAATTTTGTTAAGTAGTGCAAAACAAATCATGATAAAACAGGAAGCAGTGAAATATAATGAACTTGTATATCGGATGCAAAAGGATTGAAAGTCTTCCAACGGAGATCGCAGCAGATCGCGTTTAACGAATTTCTACAAGTTCAAGGTTTCCATGAATGAAAATATATAACAAAAGAATATAAATGGGAATTATTCCATTTCTCTGCTTGACGTATAGCATGCTTATACTCCATTCGTACTCAACATTTCTACAAATACTATTTAAACTTGAGAAAAATTTGCTTAAATTTTCTCCCATTTCCTCTTCCTAAGGTTGCCTTAACTTCATTTATGGCCAGACAAACGGGCACCAAGATTTGGCGCATGTGTTTAACAAGGATTTAAAACAAAATTGGCGCAGAATCGCACATAAATGTGGTTTTGTAGCAGGTGGGCGCAGGATACCACTTTTGGCGCTCTCTGGCGCAGAATTCCCGTCCCTGCATATATAACATAAAACAAATATTGTAAAACCATGTTAGTAGTTATGAGAACATTAGACCTCAAAACCCCCCAAAAAATAAAAAAAACATTTGTCATTTTTAATGACTTCAAGCTAAATTTGAAGAAAATCGACTGCATAGCAAACAAATTCACAAGCAGCCGGAATGTCGAGTTAAAACAGGACCTCGCTAATGATTGGTCAATAATTTAAAAATAAAATATATAACATACATATAAGTACAGCGTTAAAGAATATATATATAGCACTTACTTAACAACGGATGGAGATAATGGGGAAGTTGGCTGGATTCCAGGCACTTGGCTGTCAAAGTATATGATTTCCCATGTGTAGTACACCAGCAGAGTGCCTCCCAAAAGGCTTTTGAAAATTTGTATGAAAGGACCTAAAAATTTATTATATTTATTAATTCAAACTTCGTTTTCAACATAAAATACACAAATTAGAATTTTTATTTGAGAGGCTAAGGTTGAATATAAGAATTATAAGTTAAACAAGACTTTATTTAAGTTGTTAACTTGGGAACAGAAGCAGTATAATGACTTCTGATGTTTACAATTTTTGGCACAAAAAAAAAGTCGCCAAATGTTTAAATACCGGTAAAGATGAATTTCACAAAATTTAAACTCTAAAAACATCAATTTATCAACAAATGAATGCACAATGGGCAAATAACTGTTAAAGAAATCTGGAAAAAAAAATCAAGAAGCATCTTGCTAACAGTTTCATTTGTCCTAAAGTCAGTTTTATCGTGACAGTTTATAGAACGGGTTTATATAACTGATATTGTTCTTATCATTAGTCCATATGAAAAAAAAAACAATGTGTCCAATAGTTCCAGTAGCGATATAAAAGTTTGTTATATTAAAAACTAAGTTAATATTTTCAAAATTTATTTAAAAACGAAAAATATCCATTAGCTTAGAAATCCTTGGAAGGGGCAATTGCAGCTACAGCCATATATCAGCTAATATACCTCACACACCTGAAGTAGGTATTAGAGTATTTGGACCATGTTAAATTTAATGTGCACCAATCGACTTTACCCAAAATATGTTTTTTTTATATTTTATTACTTTTGTAATGTGATATTGGTGAAAACAACAAAAAGTAGCTCCTCCCATTTGTTTACATGACATTAATACTTTAGTATTATAAAAGGTAACTCTAGGCTTTTCAAACTAAAGTTGGCTATGAAAATTTATTTGGCGAGTGTATCTGTATTCTTAAGTTTTACCCATTCCTAAGTATTAGCAATTTGCTTAATTAACAATCCTAACATCATGATTCGATATCTAAAATATAAACATTATATGGTTCAAATTCACTGAATGGTAACACTGATTCTTCCCTAAATCTGGTTACCCTTTTCAATAACCAAATTGGGGGAAATGGAGAAATTCTTTGACTGGCAACAAAATCCCTTTTTTGTCGCCATGTAGGCGTTGTTTTTTAGAAAATTCGCCAAACGTGACCGTTCAATACAGCTACCCCATTATATTTTAAGCAATAGATATAATTATAAATGCATTAAGAATTAGGTTGTAAATATGATTAATAAGTTGATGCAGGATCATAGCAAAGCTAAAATTTTAAATTAAAACCATATTACAAATAGCATATTTAATACAAAAGAAGACAAATTGGAATAATTACTATTAAACATTCGTTAGTACTATTCTAATATTAAATCATTAACCATTTTCCAACATGCATATTTAGATTTATTATTGATGCTAGTTAACCGTCATTATAATTAAAGAGAGATATAACCATTAAAAAGACATATTTTAACAATTTTAAAAGCAAGAACTGTAAAATAAATAAGCGTTATCAAACAAAAGTTACTTTGAATTATCTGCCAGAAAATAAGTGCTAGTATTATAATAAAAAGAGCTGGTAAAATGATGGGAGAAGTCTTAGATTGTTTGTCAGGAAACTTAACACTGGACATGCTGAGACGACGATTTGATGAAAGGTAAGGACATTTACACAATAAAAAGGCACTAATGGACTTTAGTTTATACTAACAGACCACCCGCGGATTACAAACTAGCTAAAATAAACAAACAACGCCATCTTTTTCGTTTTTCCAAGATTTGCTTTGTTGATTGTTGATGCGCAATATATATTCGCAGCTGTTACGTCACTATTCATATATTGTTGATTGATTGAATTAATGGCGTAATAAAGTTTCATAATAGTCTATTAACTACATTTTAAGATATATTCTAAAGGAAAGACTTGGCAATAATGCCTTATAAATTTTAACATTGGACAGATGAAGAGAACAAGACTCGGTCTGGCACCCCATGCTACCTCTTTAGTCACAGTGGCATTAACTTTTAATATCTAGGTGTGGTGCTGCCATCTAGTGTATATTTATAAACCTTTTAACTTGTATTTCTTAAAAATACCAAGTTTCTATTCAAATCATATTCCATTGAAATTTGAATACGATTTTATATTAGATAGAATATTTTGCAAATAGATATATGATGAATGGAAATTTTTTATTATAAAATGGTTGTGAAAACTCAAAGTAATATTAAGGTAAGCCAAATTAAATTTCGTTCGTATTTGCAGTATTGATGTACTCAAGTCAAACTGGATCTTTATTACGGATAGTGTCCAACTCACAAACATGAGTCTAAGTAGATAATTATTTGTCACGATCATCTTAAAAAATATCAACGAAAGTTTAAAATGAGTGAAGAAGTAATGTGGAGAATGTATTTTAAGAATACATCGTGCCCAGGGTGAAATAATACGAAATGTTTTTGATATTTTATATTAAATGTAATATAAAATATCAAAAACATAAATAATAAAAAAAATTAAAAAACTGTATGCTAAATTTAGTTAAAAATAATTTATATTTCCCATACCAATTTTCAGCTCGTTACAACTTTCGTAAGGCTTGGCTTATTTTCTACCTATCTGGACCCTGAGGTCAAATAATAACTGGAGTTTAGACTAATAAGCGTGCGCTTTTCCCCTTACTTGCTCAAGGAAATGGTGATTAATACACAGTTTCGGGAATATTTGCACTTATAAACTGACTAATCGGAGGTAATTTAGGCTGGCAATTTTTTTATATTCAATAATGCTAATGCAACGAATAACATTAGAACGCCTCAACAATCCAAAAGCGATTAAACGAAGAAAACAAAGGAGTCACGGTAAAGTCTATTTTTTCCCAATGGGAATATTCATTCCATTTATTGTATTTGATCTCAGTGAACTGGACTGGGCCAATATCCATAAAATGCATTCTTAGCACTCAATGGATAATGTGGTGCTGCTATCTGTTTTCTCTAAATGAAACTATTAAATTCTCTGTCTTAAAAAAAATACCATATAGATTCTAATCAATTGACCAACCCATAGTAGTTTAAACACGATTTCACGTTTAAAAAGAAAAAATACCTAGCTGGGAAAAAATGTACTTTTTTTTGTAACGATTGATAAGGCAGTATTTATATGAATAATATTTTTTTTATATAATTGTAATTAGGCACACTATGCATCCGCTAATTTCGAACCCTAGAATACTGCATAATTAGTGAATAAAGAAATGAAAACAGGATTAAAATACATTCCATTTGCAACATTAAATGTAAACTCTCGTTATGTACCTCAATAGACTTCAGAGCACTTAGTATTTTAAAGCGAGCATCAGGTGATCTACGTATACTGACGAACTGTGAAAAGCCGTTCAGAAAGGTTTTTAACAAATTGACACAAATTTCCTAAGATAAAGTCCTAATTTCATAGAAAATAATCGAGATAATAGAAAGTCATCTAGAGCAACCAACAAATTATACTGGCGTGTATACGGGACTGGTGCACAGTAAATCTGATCGGGGTCCAATGTCCTGACGCCTTATGAAGTCGCGTCGGGTGTCAGCTCAGGTGTTGTCCTCGTCATCTGACCATGGTTAAAAAATACGGGGCATCGTTCCCGGGTCTTTACTTCGAGATAAGCCCCGAACCGTCGTAAGTAGCCCACTGTGCAGCTCGAGTGCGACGTTATTTAATAAAATCAAACCGCGAAGTTAAAAAAAATACTAACAAACATATTTTTTTTTACTAACTAGCTATTGCTTTTTGGTTTGGATAATTAAAATCGCATTGGAACTGCATATTGGGAAATTAGCGGAGGTTCGGTGCTCGTATTTTTGAGCCATTTCATAACTAGCTAAAACAAGATATTCTCACTGGGTTGTTATTTTTTCGTAGTTGTTATTCGTTATTTTTTCATTGTTGGTTAATTATTGTCGCACTAGAGCTGCACAGTGGGCTATTGGCGACGTTTCGGGGTCTATCTCGAAGGAAAGACCTGGGAACACTCCCTCGTATTTTTGAACCATGGTCAGATGACGAGGACAACACCTGAGCTGGCACCCAACGTAACCTCCATAATCGTCAGGATATTGTACATCGATCGGATTTAATGTGCACCGCTACCGAATACACGCCAGTATAATTTGTTGGATGTTCTGGACCACTTTCTAGTATTTATGTAGTGATCCTGGTAACCCCCAAAAGTACGAGGCATCGTTCTTGGGTTTTTCCTTCGAGATTACCCAGAACCGCCGCCAATAGCCGATTGTGCAGCTCTAGCGCGACGTTATTTAACCAAACCAAACCAAATCAACATCCTTCATAAAACTTGTTAAACATTTCAAACAAAACAAAAAAAAATCTTCCATTTTGTAGCACTGTAATTATTGAAGGGAAAATGCAGATTTGTTAAAGATTTTATGCAGGAAGTTTTTAAAATTTGTAAATTTTTTTTTTTTTTTTCGTTTCAAATTCTTTTATCAAACTTTCAAAAAACCTTTACTTTCACAATTTTTTTTTTATGAAACTTTTGTATTGGCGGAGTTTTAAAGAACTTATACTGAGGTTGAGGAAGAACTAAATTATTTATAAAAACAATAAAGGTTTATAATTTTTTCAACATTTACATTTTCAAATAACTAGAAAATATGTCCTTTTGTTAAACTTTGATATCTTTTTCCTACATATATAAACAAAATAGGTAGGCGTCGTGTCTATCAAAACCAACCGATGGTTAAAGACATAAAATGAAAAATCCTAATGAATAGCACCTTTTTGAATTCCGTACTAACCACTGCATGCTTCATACGTTGGTTCTCGTTTCTAGATCGATGCAATCAATTTTTGAAATGAAATGCTTATTCAATTGATCAATCAATCAATTGAGTAAGTATTTAATTATAATTTATTTTCAGCATTATGATCTTCCATACGTTGTAATAAAGTTTCTTAAATAACATAATCAATATATATCCGTCTATCAATCGAGTAAGCATTAAATTTAAAAATGGTTTAATTTTTATGGTCTCTTATACATTATAGTAAAGTTACTTAAATAACATAATCAATCGATTGACCTATTCGTTTATCAATCGAGTAATCATTTATTTTCAGCATTATGTTATTTTATACATTGCAATAAAGTTACTTAAATGGCATAACCGACCTATCTATCCGTCTATGAACCGAGTAAGCATTTAATTTAAAATTATTCTTAGCATTGTGCATTATGGTATTTAATGTAATGCAATAAAGTTACTTAAATAACATAATCAATCGATCGATCTATCCGTCCATTAGTCGAATAAGCATTTAATTACAAGTTATTTTCAGCTTTATAGTCTTTTATACATTGTAATAAAGTTACCGAAATAACTTAATCATTCCATCGATCGATCTATTCGTTTATTCGCCAATCAATCAAGTAAGCGTTTCATTTCACAAAGTTACTTTCAGCATTATGGAATTTTATAAATTGTAATAAAGTTACTTAAATAACTTAATCAATCTATCTATCCATTCGTCCATCAGTCGAATAAGCATTTCATTTCAAGTTATTTTCAGCTTTATGGTCTTTTATACTGTACATTGTAATAAAGTTACCTAAATAACATAATCAATCGATCGATCTATTTGTTTATCCGCCTATCAATCGAGTAAGCGTTTCATTTCAAGTTATTTTCAGCATTATGGTAATTTATACATTGTAAAAAGCAACTTAAATAACATAATCAATCTATCTATCCGTATATCAGTCGAGTAAGTATTTAATTTAAAGTTGTTTTCAGCGTTATGGTATTATATATATCATAGTAAACTTACTTAAATAACATAATCAATCGATCTATCAATTCGTCTATCAATCGTGTAAGCATTTCATTGAAAGTTATTTTCAGCTTTATAGTCTTTTATACATTGTAATAAAGTTACCTAAATAACATAATCAATCAATCAATCGATCGATATATTCGTTTATCCATCTATCAATCGAGTAAACGTTTCATTTCAAGTTATTTTCAGCAGCATTATAATATTGTATACATTGTAATAAAGCTACTTAAATAACATAATCAATCCATCTATCCATTCGTCCATCAGTCGAATAAGCATTTCATTTCAAGTTATTTTCAACTTTATGGTCTTTTATACTGTACATTGTAATAAAGTTACCTAAATAACATAATCAATCTATCTATCTATCTATCCGTATATCAGTCGAGTAAGTGTTTAATTTCAAGTTGTTTTCAGCGTTATGATCTTTTATATATCATAGTAAACTTACTTAAATAACATAATCAATCGATCTATCTATTCGTCTATCAATCGAGTAAGCATTTCATTTTATAGTGTAATTTATTTACACTATAACAACCTTCACAAATGACTCTCATTTAGCGATATTCCGGCTATTTGACCGGAAATCAGTTCTGAAGAAGCCTTTTAACATAACCGCCTTTTCATGAGAGCCACACACTACCTTCCTTTTCAAGTTAATTCAGGTATAAAACTCCGAGAAACCCCACCAATGCCCCCAAAATCTCCCCCTAACATGGCCACCCCATCGCGAAAGTGAAGGGGCAATAGAAACAGATTGTCCGACGTGTCCTCACAATTGCCCCGTCTGGTACGGAAAGGCCAAGCCAACTCATTTCGCTAATTGCCTTTCGTCGCTGTTTAAATGCGTCTGCTAATTATCAGGGAATTCCTACTGAAAAGAAGCAGGGCAGAATCGAATTATGGAAAGAGGCCAGCTGGGGATTGAGGCTCCGGATTTTGGCCTTAAGATTGTTAGGTTAGGTTTAATTTGGTTAGTTTCTGTAAAGGGTTCGAAGGAGTGGCCTTGAATTAAGCGGGAAGTGTTAAGGGGTAGTTGGTGGATATGTATTAGTTTCAGTTGAAGGGTTGTTTGACAATTCAAAAGTGTGACTAACTGTTATGATAATGTAGTTATTGATAGTTTAGTTTTTAGGTTATAATTTATATATAATTAGATTCTTTGGTTCATGTGGGACCCGTGTGGCCCGGGCGCAAGAGCATCGGACTTATGTCAGGTTTGGTTTATACAGTTCCGGCTGCCTATTTCTGTCCTCGAATTGAGACTTATCACAGCCACATACACATTCATACATGCACCTCGTTATTTTAGAACCAAGGTCAGTTTGGTTTTTGGTTTGGTTTTGGTTTTTTGTTAATTAACGTCGCACTAGAGCTGCACAGTGGGCTATTGGCGACGGTTCGGGGTCAATCTCGAAGGAAAGACTCGGGAACACATACACATTCACACACACATTCATACATGCACCTCGTTATTTTAGAACCATGGTCAGATGACGGGGAAACACCTGAACTCGAGAACCAAGGTCAGATGACAAGCAAACACCTGAACTGGCACCCAACGCCTTTAATAGACGTCGGGACTTTGGACCCCGATCAAAAATATCGTGCACCAGTCCCGTATACACGCCGTTAACTTTTTGCGGATGTTCTGGATGACTTTTTCTAGTATATTGTAGCGAAGCTGGCATCCTTCCGATCACTACTTTTTTATTTTTCTTTCTCAAGTCCGTCGCACAGGATCGAACCAGGAACCCTCAGATTCCCAGCTGACGCCTTTATCCGCTCGGCCACGGAGGCCTCGACTTATGTCAGGAGGAATTCGTTTGATTCTTAGCATGTGTGAGTAACGAGCTTTACCCATTCGTCAATCAATGGGCGTCGTCGTTTGGATTTAAATGAGGATAATGAATTATTGTGTTATGTCGAACAATTTTTCCCTTGTAAATACAGAAAATATATTTAAATAATAAAATTGATAAACACTGTAATATTTTGTGGCTGAATTGTAGATTTGTACTTCAGTATTTAATATAAAGAAATATCGTGTTATAACACAATTCTAACAAGTTTCAAAATGCATTTTTCTTTGGAATTTTTTCAGTTAAATGCTATATTTTGTTAATGCATAAAGTGCTTTTATCTATTCTTATTCTTTTATCGTAAACATACGTTTTAAATTTTTTAAGAGAAGGTACACAAGATTGAATCATAATATTCTTTCGGTATAACTCAATTTACAAATTATTCTTGGATGGTTTTGCCCCCTGGCGGTAAAAGCAATTTACTGATCTTCTGACTAGAAAAAAAGAATAACTTTTCGAACTTAAAAAAATTTCTAAACTAGAACGGAGCAAGGTTTTACATTTCAGTTTTATGCGATTTCCTTTTTCCTAGGTCAACAGGGGAAAAAAATTGAATTCTCTCAGAACACGTTGAATTTTTTTGTTCCAAGTTTCTATTAGAAGAAGAGAAGACGAAAGAAGTACATCAAGATCGTCTGCAAAGTAACTTTCTTTTCTCTTCTAAAAATATATACTTCAACTTTCAATGGTTTTTATTTATTCTTTTGTTCTTTTTAACGGTAAAAAAAAGGTTCCCAGGAGCTATGATGCGATTATTTTTTTATTTGAAACTTAACCTCTTGAAGAAATAAATACTCTATTTTCCATCACAATATATTTCAAGTTCTTGTTCGAAATCTTAAGATTTTGTTGCTTTGTGGACTCTAAATGAAAATAAAAAGATTGGTGGTAATTCCATACTTCGTTTCTAAAGACAGAAAAAGTGCTTGGTTAGTGTTTTGTGAGCCATTTTCTAAGAGGATATAAGATAGAGTATTTGCTGATTCATCTGTTTTTTTCGCAATATATATTGATTGTTAAAAAATATATAAATACACAGTATATTCTCAATATAGCGACTGATAACAAATACGTGTGATCGTTGTAATTAAAATGTTGTGTAACAAGCATCGACAAAAAACACATTGCTCTACAAAAGAATGATTATGTTTGCAGGTTTATAAATATTTTAATAGCAAGAATGTTAAATTAATTACTATGCGGATTATAATAACTAAACTTGTCTATTATAACTAATATGTCACGACAATGATTACTGAAATTACAATAACAAAATGTGTTTTTTAAATATTACGAATACGACACTAACACATGTCAGTTAACATTAAGTTCATGTTTTTTGATGAACCAGAACTTTAAAGATTGATCATTGCATTAATCCAATACCACTATAAAAGTACAACACTTAAACTCCGAACAGTCAAATTCCCCGGACAATTCCCAAACGCCAAGTGATGAGATTCTACAGAGTTCCATGAAACCCCCTTTCGAACGCACAATATCGTCTGCGCCTAATTAAAGTGGCGTTGAGTTGTATGCAAATCCTACTGCGCTGCCTGAAAAGAGCGGGCGGGTGATTTATTGCCCAGTGCCAAATAGCCGAAAAGGGGGGAGGGGGGGGGGGATTACAGACGGATACCTGAAACTCTCAATTATCCAGGCACAGAAGGATATCATTATCCGTATGGCGATACTCAATTTCTGGTTTATTTAAGCTGAGCTTCCGATGATGAGTTAATTGGGTTCGATAATGGGGGTAATCATATGCCAGGTATTCGTCCAATAGGGTTTAGGAGTTGTATGTTATTTAGATGCATTGTGTCAAAGGAAACATTTCAAACCGGTAAGAATGGCTCATTTTCTTGTATATAGTAATGGTTATATTTAATAATTAGTTCGTTTGTAATTTAAAAAAAAGGTGTTGGCGTAGTCCCCATTGTGCGGTAAAGTTTGGTTAGTGACTGCATTGTACCCTGCTGTTACAATGAAAAAATTTGAACTCTGTAATTTTTATAAATTGATACACTTGTATGCTTTCGGAAAACTATATTGCGCACAGATAACCAGGAAATAAATTTTATTTATGTATATCTTACAATGTCATTTAAACTATTTGGAATTGGCACTTGGTAATGGTAATCTGTTAGCAAGGTTTTTGTGGGCGACCAATCACTATTTCTATAATCTGTTTACATGACGTTGCAGTCGTAAATACGTTTTTAAATTCGATTCGTTTACATCGGTCATTAGCAGAAAATTGAGCGACATTGAAAGTGTTCATTTTAAAAGCCCCGCAACACCATGGGGGATTGCCTACGGGGGAAAATGACACCTACCATCGTGTGTAGGAAAGTGAGCCGAGATGACTAGGCTGGTTATTAATGCACTACCTACTTTGACCTTTGAACCGCTTGGGTCGATGAGTCAAATTTGAACATACTCTTGCCTTTTAAACAGCTGTAACGTTAATTATAATTGACGGATCGTAGTCCCGTTTGAGCTGAATTTGAAGAGATATGCAAGTTTTACAATTCCATTTGACTTGTTGACAGCTTAAACTATTTGTGTGAAAATTTTGTGGAGTAGAAATTGACACATTTGTCGAAGATTTTTCAAAGTAGCCCAAATATTATTCTAAAGTTCTGTTACGGAAAGGGAAACTTAAACATGTTGAATTGAAAGAACAGTTTTAGTAGACCAAAATGACACCAAGAAGTGTATACTTATGACAAGTGAGGAGAGATCTAGAGCTCACCGAAAACGTAAAGAGGAGCAGAGCGAAAGTATTCACGAACCAAACTTTAAAGCACATGGAGACTGTGCCTACTTTGTAAAAAAATTTTACTTAAAAACGAGTACCTGAACCTACTTATTTTTCTTTGAGTACAATTGCATCGTAAATGAGTGATGACGTACTCAAATTTAAGTAACCGTATTGTCTCAAAAATGAGCCGTGTGATTTAATATTGCTAATCTCAGCTTCTGTTCAGGCTATCTTAACAAAGCGACCTAACAAACTTAAAATAAGTGTTTAGAAGATAGTTTTCGCCATTATTTAATGTCGATTGCTTAAATGGAAACTGAGTTATTCCAGCTCCATTATCTTATTTCCCAATCTTTTGGCACGTTTTTAACATTTCTTCTGTTTATAACTTCTTTACGTCGCCCTAGTAGTACAACGGATAAGGCAGTGGACTGCGGTGCCTGAAGAAATGGGTTTGATTCCCGGTAAGTCATGGTTGTAATAGTCGATATTTATTGAAAGTGATTCATGAAGGCAGCTTATGTAGGCAAGCATTTGCTTCTTTTTATTCATTGTACTCATTTTTGAGAACATGACTTTTTCAAAAATAAACTTATGTACTCGGAGCTATGATAAGCATAAAATATAATCAAAAATGAGTACACTTTATTTTTTTTTGAGTATCTATTTTTAACAGTGTACTCTTAGTTATTAATACCCAGCAAAAAAAGTCAGCATGAAACCTTCATCAAAATTCTCAAATTGAAGGTTTTTTTAAAGTTTTATAAAGGATATTAAAACAAAAAACTGCAGTTTTTTTTAAGTTTTTAATTTTTCTGCATAAAACTTTTAAAATATCTGCATTTTCCCTTCATGATTTAAAATTAAAGGTTTTTTGCAGGTTTTTATGAAGGTTTTTTACAGTTTTTATAAAGGATATTGAAACAAAAACCTTCAATTTTATAGATCTTCAAAAAAACTGCAGTTTTCCTGCATAAAACCTTCAATTTTAAAATTTTGATAAAGGTTTTATGCTGACTTTTTTTGCTGGGTATGACTATTTATTTTTGAAATATTTTTAATTATAATTTCGTTTTCATCGAACCCTTCCTAAGAAGCTAAACAACAGACCCACCCTTCCCCAGAATATAACAAATTGGAAACAACATTAATCCCGGCCCCAACGGAAAATAGACGTCCACAAGAGGGCGACTTGACAAAGATGGAATTATCGCTGTTTACATGACAGGCGTTTCCATTTTCGGTCTCTTTCTGCGATTCAGCAGAGCTTACTCTGTCTCCACCCCTTCCCCCGCAGCACCGTAGGGGGGGGAAGGGATCAGGACCTTTTTGGAAACGATTTTCTTCTTCTTCCATTTATTATTCTTTCTTCCGCATCATTGCAGAAAATCGCAGGGAGTGATGATAACTTCGGTTGACAATTTGCGGAAAAAGAAATCGGTGAGGCGTTTTTAGAATGAGATATTGGTATTTTTTTTTATTTACTACTCTGGGGTGGTTTCGTCGTTGGTTTGGTATCGATTTATTACAGAGAAAAAGAATTAATATACTCGTAACACAAGATACCTTTTGTTTACAAATTTGAAAAATCCTATGTAACATTTATGAGTTTTGGTTAAACATTTTTGAAATCCACCTGTCAGAAATCATTATTGTTTTCATATCCGGGATCGCAAATTTCCTCTTCAAGCAGAAGCTAATTTCGAGCGTGAATGGACTGTAGTAGAGCGAATGTGACGTCATAATCGTGAAACCAACATCTCAGACCGAATGGCCTCAAACACGTGACTTCCTTTCAAAATTATGAATTAAAAAATACTCACGATTGGCTAATGAATTGGGAAATGTGTAACAGTGAAAATTTATGAATGGAATGACGTAATTAACCATGTGTCTGAGGCTATGCATGTTGGTCTCACTTTGATGTTAACGAGATTATAACATTACGTTTTCTCTACTATGAAAGATCCATGATCGAAGGAACCTATAGTGTAGCTCCGGTTTGTTGGCGGTTGGGTAACACCCACCAATACTGGTTTTAGTGAATCAACAAATGAGTTTCAGTGCGTTAACCAATCAGCTTACCAAAACCAGGTAAAAAAAATGATGTCTCAGAGGCCATTTAAGCAAAGCGGAGCTAGATATAAAATTCATATTTATTGTACTATAGTTTAATGCAAAAAAAAAATATTAAAAATAATATTAATTTTTTTTTCTTTCCAGAACAAAAAAAGTCACTTTTAGGCAGTGAGAAAATTTCAGAAGGTTTTAGTGTAAAGCTAATTAAAGTTACCTGCAAAGTTGAAACAGTAATTCTTATATTTTAGCCCCAATATAACATAATTATTGTAAAAGTAGTACAAAAGTAATTATTTTTTTAATTCCTACTTAATAATATATGATCCTTTTTGAAGATATTTGAACTAGAGAGGTATTCATAAGAACAAAACATTGAAGAGTAAAATAAAGAGTATTAAAACAATTTATTAAGTATTTCTGGGTAGAGATATTTGTGATGTCGTAGTTATTTGGGCTCACGTTGGGTTTGGTGCGAAAGTTTGTAAAATGGGATATCAGCTCAAGTACTGATCATATAATATAAACGTGGCTTTAAATTAGGGAGCAGTACTAAATTAGGAAGCAGTAATGCGAATTCGTTCTAATAAATATTGTGTATTAAATTAATTGATTAAAAAAAGTTTTAGGCAGTGTAAGCGAGAAAATTCGGAAGGTTTCTAGTATAAGGCTAATTAAAGTTGTTTATAAAGTGCAACAAACGGTAAAATAAGTTGGAACAGTAATTATCTGTAAACCAATCATGAAAGTTTTTTTTGAGACGTTACATATATAAAACAAAATCGAATAAACTAAGCCACAGTTTTGAATGTCTAATTTTGAAACTAAGCTTGATATCAAGAATGATGTACATCACTATCGATTATATCAAATTGGAATTTCATATAATTTTTTTTATTCGTTTTTGAGATATCATATTGTGACTTGTGACTCACACAGGAAAATATAGACACATATAATTTTTTAGAACCCTCTTTTTGATCACAGGTGTACTTCAAAACTTATAGAATTCCCGACAACGGAATTTTTTACCGATAATAAAAACTTTCATTATTTCTTTATTTTATACTAGTTACATGGCCCGGCGTTGCCAGAGCTTTACACAGTGTTGGCCGATTTCTTCAACGTGGCGCCATCTTGCAGTTTTAGAAAGCAGTCATTTTTACTTTAAGGGGAATGGGGATGATTTTTCGAAATCTCATGTAGATAGTAAGCTTCCTTTTATTTTGAAGGTCAAATGTGAAAAAAAATTTCAAGCTCGGAATAAAACTGTAGATTTGTATAAAAAACAAATCCACAGATATTCTTCATATAATATAGATAACATTGCATAAAAACTATACAATGCTTTCCCTCTGACTTTTTTCATATAATGTGGTTTATCTATATCCCCAGTTTGCAAAAGTGCTTTTATAAAAAATATTTTTAATTCCTGTATTGAAGTTTTAAACTTTTAAAAGTTTCTAAATAATAAAAAAGAAAAATTAATTGTGTTATTTTATATGAAATATTATTTAAATACTTATATATGGTTTAAGGGACCTTTTGTTAGGTTAAGGAAACCAAATAACTTAACTGATATACAGATCTTGAAAAGTATTCGTTCATCCGTTTATACTGCTGAGTTTTCGTTCGTCTCTGTCGTCGTCCATCTTTGAATTTTCATTGTGGCGGGAAATAACCTCGGAAAATTCGATTAAGTTTCGTAATTAATTTTAGCCTCCATCCGGGGAAAAGTTCGAATATTTTGATTAAAATCCTTTGTTGAAAGTTCGCAACTAAACTTCCACTTTGAGTAGTTTAATTTCAAATTTAGTTAGTTATTTCGTTAAGTCCTAATCTATTATGAAGCACTATAAGTTAAATCACAATATGAAGATGATGGATTATATTTTAATAATTAGAGGAAACGAATATTAATTGCTTAAATAATTCAGTTTGCGATTTTTTTTATTTTGCAAATATCTTTTATAAATAAAAGTTCACGTGAGCCCTCTTTAGAATTGAAAATTGGTTGTTGGAATGAGAGGAGCAAGAACAGCTAAGTCTATCTATGCTGCGTCAAACACTAGGTGCTGCAAAACACACAAAAGGTTAATAACTATAAAATAATATTTTTTTAAAAAACGAAAAATGACTTTAAGTAAAATGTGCTAAAATGTGAAAAATAATTTTTAATTTTGCAAACGAGTTGAAAAAAATTGTTTTATTTAATATAAATTTTATATTTATTAAAAACGTTTTGAAATCGGCACCAAAATTTATGTACGATTTTTGTAAACTGGCACCAACTTGAAAAAGTTGTAATAATTATAAAATTGATATAAAGTTACTCAATTTTGTCAACTCGTTCGAAAAATTGAAAGTAATTTTTTACTTTTTAGCGCATTTTTTTTAAAGTCTGTTTAACTTAAAAAAAATAAAAATATTTTATGTTTCCCTTTTTAGTTTTTAATTTAGCAGGGGACTTCGCTTCCCTGCTATTATTCACCAAAAGTAAAAGTAACAACGTGTGCTCATATTTTGTCTCAATAATGTATATTGTAAAAAAATCCATATCCATGCCAGTAAATGCTGGGTAAACAAAATGTCATTGTTGTACAACTTCTATTAAACAATGACAACATGTTGAAAATGGAGAAACGGTTTAAAATTAAAGAGTCCGGTTAATTTATATTTAAGGATATATAACAGACGGATAACCGAATATTTTTTGAAGTTTTTGCCTAAGTAGATTTTTCTCTATCCAATTCGAAATCGGACAATAGTTTTTTTACAATTGGTCTGGTTTATTAAGAAAATTTATCCGTTTTCTAAAAAAAATATAACAGAAATCTTGCCCAAACATGCAAAAAAAAATAAATAAAAAAAAAAATAAAAAATACATAACAATCGAATTGATATCGTCTCTCCTTTTGGCGCGCTTTGGCGGTTTTATTCTGAAATTTTGGTTGGCGCGTTTAATAAAATTTTAAACTGTCGCTCGATTATTTTCGATTTGTTTCCCTTTGTGAATTCCTGGCATTCATGTGTTAATTGATTTACGTTTTACGATTTAAAATCGATGAGAAATTCATTTTTACTAATAGTATTTAGGCATTTGGTGACTTTTTTTGTCGCCAAAAAATATGAGCACCAGAAAAGTCATTATACTGCTTATGTTACCCACCTACTTCAACCTGAAAATTTATATGTAATATTCATCCTTAAGTTATATACCAGAGCCTTGGATTTCTAAAATTCAGTTTAGCTCTTTAAATGATATTAGCTATTTTAGAAATATTGCTTATAAAAAGTTCTTCAAAAAAATATTTCCAAACTTTTGAACGTAGCTTTGTAGCTTAACCGATAGTGCACTGGACTTCGGAACAAGAGGTTGAATAACTGGTTTGAGTTCCGATGCGGGTGACATTTTTACTATATATATGAACTGAATATGCTTCAATGGGTTCTCTAGCAACGCGGGGCCAAACAGCTAGTGATTACATATAAAAAATGGTTAAATCAGAGTATATAATCTAATTTCGGTTATAAAAGTGGATTTGGCGATTAGATGGATATGACAAAATTTGGTGAATTGTAGGAATAAAATTGACGTCTATTCAGTGTATTTAGTGACGTCTATTCAGTGTATTTAGTGACGTCTATTCAGTGTATTTAGTGACGTCTATTCAGTGTATTGTGACGTCTATTCAGTGTATTTAGTGACGTCTATTCAGTGTCGCAGTGGGTACCAGCTGCTGACGAAAAGCAATGTGCCATTGTCCGGTGTTAAATTCGACTGTTCAGAAGTGATAAGAATCCCTAACTACTGATCCAGCGGGGGTACAGCCGGGGGAAAAAAACGAACCACCGATGATTATTTCGTTCGTTTTTATAGTAGAGCTAAACTTAATATACCATTTTGTAGGGAATAAAGTCTACTATACATTGATATACAAAAAATTTGCATAGGGGACTATCTTCATATTAAAATCCCCACCAACTTTAACATTTTCAATAGCAACACCTACTTTTGATAGCGCAGAAATGTTCCCCGCCATTAAAATAATCTAAATATAAATGTTCGTTAATTTACTATATTTATATGCAGAGATATTAGACGATATGTATCTATCTTATTTGAGGGTCTACTTCCACATTGGACAAAGTATTAGTAAGACTTCGAAATGAAGTACGCTGGTAGAAAATGTTTTGGCGTTAGCCGTGGTTCTTTTTTTCCCGTGGTCATTCATTCCCCCACTCCCGTATACCCCTCGCCTTTATATAAGAATTTTATGCCAACGCGATCACAGCGCTTTTGATTCTCAAAATTAGTAGATTTCTGTTAAGTTCTGCAGATTTTAAATTTGTGTATGACCTCTTAAATGATCATTTGATGCACATTTTAATATAGCCAAAAAACTACAAAGAGGAAAATCATTAAATTTTAGATATGCATATAAAATGGTTTTCTGAATCCATCACTATCAAAATATAGCATGGTTGCTGTTCATAAATTTTATGAATATTAATATCCTAATTTAAATTAAATTAACAAATAATATATAAGTAATGAAAGTTAGTGTATTTTATTTGGGTTGTTTAGAAGTAAGACAGATAAAAATATCAGCCTAATAAAATTATTATTTCGAAATACATGATTAAAAGTTTAAGAAATTCATTTAACATTATGAGTCCTAAACTTTCGATATTCATAATTAAAAAACTACTTAACCAAATGACCTGCAAATTGGTATTCAACGATAAATGTTGTCGTAGATTCTAAATATTGAATCAAAATCGGGTGTTGCTATTGGAAATTTTAAAGTTGGTGCGGGTTTACATATGAAGCAAATTTTTTGTATATTAATGTGTAGTAGATTTTATTCCCTACAAAATGGTATATTAAGTTTAGCTCTACTATGAAAACTGGCGAAATAATCATTGGTGGTTCGTTTTTTTCCCCCCGGCTGTACATATAAAACTTGATATGCCTGTGCATTAAGTTTTACTTGGTTACAGTTACGTGTGTGGGGAATATATCAAAGTAACAGCCCCATAGATTTAAATCTTATAGAGTTGTTCAGTTTTTAGAACCGAGATTTTTAACCTAGTAGGATTGCTAGTCGACAATGAGCGGGACCCTACCCTCATATGAGGAATTGGGGGGGAGGGGGGGGTTAGTGAGACGCAACTCACTAAAAAGGGAGATAAAAATAAGTGCTTTATGGACGCAATCCACCGCCATTCGAGGCCTCCGTGGCCGTGCGGTTAAAGGCGTTCAGCTACTAATCCGAGGATTGGTGGTTCGAACCCGTGCGATGGACTTGACAAAGAAAAGTAAAAAAGTAGTGATCAGGGTTGCCAGTTTCGGTACAAAAATACTAAAAAAGTCGTCCAGAAGTCGTCCGCAAAAATGAACGGCGTGTATACGGGACGGGTGCACGATACATCTGATCGGGATCCAAAGTCCCAACGTCTATTGAAGGCGTTGGGTTCCAGTTCAGGTGTTTCCTCGTCATCTGACCATGGTTCTAAAATAACGAGGTGCATGTATGAATGTGTGGGTGAATCACTGATCTCTAACTTTAACTTTTGGATCGGGCAAGACATTTTGTTGACTTGAAGTCGATATGGAGGCCGCCATGATGTGCCCCACTTTTCTTGATACTGCAATATTTCATATATTTTTCATGTTGAAATACGCCGATATATATTGCTTTTGATTAAGTTTTTTTATTTAATTTTAAAATCCATTTTAAATGCAATCTGCATTTAAAATAGGGAAGTCATTTGGAAGTCAAAGTAGAAGTACTTAAAAAGCAAGAGCAAAAACTACTTGTTTGGCAATATAAAAATTAATTCTATAAGAAGAACATATAATATTTAATTACATTTAATATTTCTACAATGCTATGGTAATAACACTAAATCACTTTAAAATAAATGCTGGGGCACAGCATGGCAGCTTTCAATTGATTTCAACTCGCCCATAGAGGAAACAAGGTTTGAGCCTTCCAGCAGTTACAGTTAGAGTTCAGTGGTGTGAATGTGTATGTGTTCCCGGGTATTTCCTTCGAGATAGACCCCGAACCGTCGCCAATAGCCCACTGTGCAACTGTAGTGCGATGTTAATTAACCAAACAAATCAAACCAACCACCGCCATCCGATGTATCCCAAGGCCAAAGAACCTTAAAAAGAAACAAGATAAATATCATATAAAGTAAATAAATAAAAATTCAAATTAAAAAAAATAATAACGTTTGACGAAACTACCCCAATCTAGAATCGCGCAAACACGAACCACATCCTACCCCCACTGAACTCTAACTGTAACTGCTGGAAGGCACAAACCTTGTTTCCTCTATGGGTGCGTTGAAGCCAATTGAAAGCTGCCATGCTGTGCCCCAATATTTTTTTAAAGTGACTTAGTGGTGTTTTTTTATTACCATAGCATTGTAGAAATATTAAATGTATATAAATATTATATTTTCTTACTATAGAATTAATTTTTACATTGACAAACAAATAGTTTTTGCTCTTGCTTTTTATCTACTTCTACTTTGACTTGCAAATGACTTCCTATTTTAATAGCAAATTGCATTAAAAATGGGTTTCAAAAGAAAATAAAAAAAAAAACTTAGCCAAAAGCAATTTATGTCGGCGTATTTTAACATGAAAAATATACGAAATATTGCGATTTTAAGAAAAGTGGGGCGCATCATGGCGGCTTCTATATCGACTTCAAGTCAACAAAATGTCTTGCCCGATCCAGAAGTTACAGTTAGAGATCAGTGCCTACCCCTTACATTGGCGTTTCCATTTCAAATCTTAAAAATATACCATTCGAAACAGAATATCACTTCTTCCTTTATTTCAATTGAAGACATTTCCAGAAGCTTTCCCCAGCCACCATCCAGACTCAAGATGACCAAGCAGGGAGTATATGGAACTTCAAACAGACAGTAATCATGTGCCCATGAGTCTCCAAGAATGTCTCTCCTTCTTCAAACACGAGTCTCATTCTTTTACACACAATTCGTTGTTCTTTTGGGGAGGACTCGCAAAGGGAAGAGACGTCTGAATGACGAGAATAGATGTGGAATTGGGGAGTTTTGTGTAACTCTTTTGTTATTTGCCTTTAGTGAGGTAGATAGATGGGGAAAGTCGGAATGGGGGATGGAATTTCTTATTTTTTGGGGAATAAAGGTTGGGTTTTTACTTTGTAGTATTACCATGCTCGGGTAATGAAAGTATTAGTTTCGACTTGAATATGTGTACAGTAGAATTCCAATTATCCGAACTCCAGTTATCCGGATGGCTTTGAGGATAAAAAGACAGCGAAATCTACATTTTATAAGTTTCTTATTGGCGAATGATAAAAAGGAAATATTATATATACCAAATTACATACCATACATTGCATACCAAAAGCAAAATTAATTTGTTTTAAAAAGAAATAACCTTCTTCGTGAATTATACGATTATTCGGATATTCGATTATTCGGATATTCGATTATTCGGATGGGGTCTGGTTCAAATTGATACCAATTATTAGAGTTCTACTGTATTTATAAACGGTGCAATGGTCATTTGGCAGAAACTAGCGCGATAAAATGTTTTGATATTTTATATCTCCATATCTCCAGGGTAAATCAACATGCGATAAATGACCGACCATCGTGTAGAGAAGGGAGAAGGTGGGCCAAGACGACCAGATCTGCCTTAACCCTTTGCACTCCGTTGGCGCCGCTCAGGCAACAACATAACGACTCGTTCTTTTGGTTCCCTGTTCTTTAAAGTAAACTCGAAAAGTGTCTTGTATGTAAAACACATCGATCTTTTTTTTCCAACTTGTTCTCTTGCGAGATCCATAAAAGGTTATGATTTTTCCCCCTCTATGAGCATAAAAGATTCTGGGGGAAAAACAGAAAGAGGAATAACTGTTCTTTAGAAAGAACGGACATTTCAAAATGTTCTTGGAGTGAAAAGGGTTAAATCCACTAACTCCTCTGACGTTCGTATATGGCGGGAAGAGGAGTCGAAATTCAGAAATACGCTGGCCTTTTTAACCATTTATTGTACCTTCAGTTCTAATCAATGGATCGTAGCGAATACATGCAAGTCAATTGAGAAGAACGGTTTATACAATTTCATTTGACTAGTTGACAGTTTAAAGTGTTTGTGCGAAAATTGCGGGGAGTGAAAAATGACGATTTGTAGAAAATGTCGTTATGAAAACCGAAATATCACACTAAAGTTCAATTTCGGCAAAGATAAGTGTTGAGTGTTCTAGAGCTTACCAAACTTGCAAGATTTGGTTTGGTTAATTAACATCGCACTAGAGCTGCACAGTGGGCTATTGGCGACGGTGCGGGGCCTATCTCGGAGGAAAGACCCGGGAACGATTCCTCGTATTTTTGAACCATGGTCAGATGACGAGGACAACACCTGAGCTGGCATCCAACGCAAGACAGGACTTTGGACCCCGATCAGATGTATCGTGCACCAGTCCCGTATACACGCCGTTAATTTTTTGTGGATGTTCTGGACGACATCCTAGTATTTGTGTAGCGAAGTTGGCAACCCTCCGATCGCAATATCACTACTTTTTACAATTCTTTAGTCTAGTCCGCGCAAAGGTTCGAACCGGGGACCCTTTGGATTCCCAGCTGACGCCTTAATCCACTCGGCCACGGAGGCCTCTCCAAACTTGCAAGAAGGAACAGGTCGAAAACATGTGAGCACAAAGTACTCACAAACCAAACCTTATTGTAGCCCAGCTGTAAATTGGGCAATTGGCGAAAGTTTGGCGTGTATCTTGAAGGAAAGATCTGGGATATCACTGCCTCAGATAACGAAGAGAATACTTGAACTAGCATACGAAGCAACTTCAATAGGTGTCAGGAAATTGGAACAAGATAAATTTTAACGTGCAACAGTTCCTTATACACGGTGGATATTTTTGGTTGGGATTGGAAGGTGCAATGAAGATTGTGTCTATCTACCTGATTTAAAAAAAAAAAAAAATTGGGTTTCGAATTACGAGGTTATCATACTTCTGCGTATGTGTAGATTTGGTTTGGTTAATTAATGTTGCACTAGAGTTGCACAGTGGGCTATTGGCGACGGTTCGGGGTCTATCTCGAAAAGGAAAGTCCCGGGAACACATACACATTCACACACACATTCATACATGCACCTCGTTATCTTAGAACCATGGTCAGATGACGAGGAAACACCTGAACTGGCACCCAATACTTTTAATAGACGTCGGGACTTTGGACCCCGATCAGATGTATCGTGCACCCGTATACACGCCGTTAATTTTTGCGGATGTTATGGACGAACTTTCTAGTATTTTGTAGAGAAGCTGACAAACCTCCGATCACAAGATCTCTACTTTTTTTACTTTTCTTTGTCAAGTCCATCGCCTGGGATCGAACCAGGAATTTTCGGATTCCCAGCTGACGCCTTTTACCGCTCGGCCATGAAGGCCTCACGTATGTTTGGAAGATCTCTGGGCTCAAGAAGAAGTAACACTATTAATAAATTTATCAATTAATCATTTAAGACTTCTGGTCTTTATTGATAGTTAACACGTCTCCCGTATACTTCAGCTAGTTATCTATATAAAAAAACTTCAGAAAACTTTCATTAAATTGCTATTTGTATATAACAGGATTTTGTAGCTTTCACTCTACTTTGGATGACTAGGTTTGTTCTCTGTTTCTTTGTCTGGATCCAAACTTTAAAGAAAATATTCTTTTGTTCTTTTTCTTATTATTACGTCTTCCGATTTTCTTCTGATAACCCCAGCGGTCTTTTCAACAGGATGTAATAAGAACCGACTCAAACTAGAGTTGACACTTTGTAGAAAAAAAAACGAAACTTCGTTTTATAACATTCGTTCACGACACCAGTTTTAGAGCTTTTTTTCGACAATTTTTCGTAGTTAGTTAGTGTTTTTGCCGGAGGGAGTATAGGCCATAAAGAGCGTTCGTGGACAAAATGAATGCATTCATCTGTTCATTCTATTGATTTTATTGTAAAATAGCCTTCTCATAAAAAGTTCTTTGTTACGATTACAAAATATTTTATATTTAAAGGAAGATCAATCACTATTCAATCAATTGTTAGCGGGTTAATTAACGTCGCACTATAGCTGCACATTGGGCTATTGGCGACGGTTCGGGGTCTATCTCGAAGGAAAGACCCGGGAACACATTCAAACATGCACCTCTCTATTTTAGAACCACGGTCAGATGACGAGGAAACACCTGAACTGGCACCCAACGCCTTCATAGACGTCGGGACTTAGGATCCCTATCAGATTTATCGTGCACCAGTCCCGTATACACGCCGTTAATTTTTACGGATGTTCTGGACGACTTTTTCTAGTATTTTGTAGCGGAGCTGGCAACCCTCCGATTAAAAGATCACTACTTTTTTTACTTTTCTTTGTCATGTCCATCGCCTAGGATCGAACCAGGAATCCCCGGATTCCCAGCTGACGCCTTTAACCACTCGGCCACGGTGGCCGATGTGATGTTGTGAAAAATACTAAATGGTAAATCGACCATTCGACAGACTGTCTACTCCTGAAAATCAAATTTAAAATTAAAATTTACTGTAAAGATGTTTTCTTTTGGTTTTGGTTTGGTTAATTAACGTCGCACTAGAGCTGCACAGTGGGCTATTGGCGACGGTTCGGAGCCTATCTCGAAGAAAAGACCCGGGAACGATGCCTCGTATTTTTGAACCATGGTTAGATGACGAGGACAATACCTGAACTGGCACCCAACGCCTTCAATAGACGTCAGGACTTTGGACCCCGATCAGATTTATAGTGCACCAGTCCCGTATACACGCCGTTAATTTTTTTGTGGATGTTCTGGACGACATTCTAGTATTTTGGTAGCGAAGTTGGCAACCCTCCGATCGCTATATTACTACTTTTTACTATTCTTTAGTCTAGTCCATCGCAAGGTATGAACTGGGGATCCTTGGATTTCCAGCTGACGCCTTAATCCACTCGGCCACGGAAGCCTCCTGTAAAGATGTCAAAAATATGAAAATAACTTTACATTGCAGAAGAACTCAATTATTTATCTTCCCGTAAAAAAAATCACAGGTAAATCAGACATTACACTCGCAAAACGAGACTTTCCTTAAACAGACATAAATCCATTCAAACCACAAGTTAACACAAAAATCAATACTAAAAAAAAAAGTTTCAATTTCTCATAATATCAGCTGCAAAAACAAAACAAAAAAAAACACGATTAAAATTGATAGGTAGGAATTTCATAATAAAAGAACATTGATTCATTTTCCCCCCACTTTTCATCATTTTTTCACGGGGCAAAAATGATAAAAGGGTTCTAATCGTGATTACCCCTCTCCCGGGTTTCACGTACGAATTACCCCGGGAAGATAATGACTCGGAAACTGCGACGGCCGACTCACTCGTTGAGTGGCAAAAACTCGTCATCATTTTCGATCTTTGGAGAGATCATTAATCCGAGAGATGAAACATTTAGTGAGAGATTTTTTTAGGTGATCATTGTTGCGCGAGATTGCATTAAAAATATCGCATTAAGAGGGATCAATGGGAAGTTACAATGTTGCAACAATGAAAAGGGGTTGTTGAACAACGCTTTAAGATATTACAGTATGCATTTATGCACTGTTAAAAATAGTTACTCAAAAATAAGTTAAATGTACTCAATTTTGATTACATTATCATGGGATAACTTCGAGCATGAATGGACTGTAGTAGAGCGAATATGACGTCATAATCGTGAAACCAACATCTCAAACCGAATGGCCTCAGACACGTGACTTAAATTATGAATTAAAAAATACTTGAAACATTTAGTGAGAGATTTTTTTAGGTGATCATTGTTGCGCGGGATTGCATTAAAAATATCGCATTAAGGAGGATCGATGGGAAGTTACAACGTTGCAACAATGAAAAGGGATTGTTGAACAACGCTTTAAGATATTGCAGTATGCATTTATGCACTGTTAAAAACAGGTACACAAAAATGAGTAAAATGTACTCAATTTTGATTTCATTATCATGGGGATCCCTTCGAGCATGAATGGACTGTAGTAGAGCGAATATGACGTCATAATCGTGAAACCAACATCTCAGACCGAATGGCCTCAGACACGTGACTTAAATTATGAATTAAAAAATACTCGCGATTGGTTGATGAATTGGGAAATGTGCAACAGTAAAAATTTATGAATGGAATGACGAAATTTACCAGGTGTCTGAGGCCATACATGTTAGCCTCACTTTGATGTTAGCGAGATTACAAAGATATGTTTTCTCTACTATGAAGGATCCATGCTCCAAGTGGGGATCCGAATACATAGGTTTCAATTTTGAAGAAGACATGCACTCAAAAATAAGTGCTATGAATTAAAATAGCAGATGCTAGCCTACATAGGTTGCTTTAATGGATCATTTTCAATAAGTATCAAAAATTAAAATCAAGTTTTACGGGGAATCTAACCCAGATCCTAAGTCACCGCAGTCCAGTGTCTTATCCGTTGTACCAGGGCGACGTGAAGAAGTTATACACAGAAGAGTTGTTTAGAAGGTTTGCCAAAACAATGGAAAGTAAGATAATAATTGAGAGGCTGACATGGGGAAGACAGTAAGTCACAAAAAGTAAATTTTACAGGGGAAGCAAAAAACGGGTTTTACAAGTATCGTGGACTGCATGCAAGTGCCATTTTCCGTCGCTCGTAAAAACTTAACCATTTTGCCGATTGACTTACAGTTTATTCCATTCCATTCGCTTGAGCGTTTACTGTTTTTTCCGTGAAAAAAAACGAAAAACTCGAAATTTTTGACTTACTGTCTTCCCCATGTCAGCCCCTCAATTGAGTTGTAATAACTCAGTTTCCATTTGAGCAATCGACATCAAATAATGTGGAAAACCATCTTCGGAACAACTATATCAAGTGTGTCAGATGGCTTGAACAGAAGCTGAGATTAGCAATATTAAATTACACTGCTCGTATTTGCAAAAATACGGTTGCTTAAATTTGAGTATGTGTTCGCTGATTTACGATGTAATGTACTCAAAGAAAAACGAGTTGGTTCAGGTACTCATCTTTAAGTACCATTTTTTTATAGTATGGGGACCCGTAAAGTCGAAAAAAGTCCTATATTTAAGGGATTTCCTATATAAAGGGAAATCCGAGCCCCTTCCTAAAAAAAAAAATGCCAAACTGTTTGAGACTTCGAGCATGGATCCTTCATAGTAGAGAAAACAATGTTATAATCTCGCTAACATCAAAGTGAGACCAACATGCATGGCCTCAAACACGTGGTTAATTACGTCATTCCATTCATAAATTTTCACCGTTGCACATTTCCCAATTCATCAACCAATCGCGAGTATTTTTTAATTCATAATTTAGAAAAGAAGTCACGTGTCTGAGGCCATTCGGTCTGAGATGTTGGTTTCGCGATTATGACGTCCTATTCGCTCTACTACAGTCCATTCATGCTCGAAGGTCTGAGATGTGAATCAAAATATGGGAGAGAATTTTTTATTTTTTTTTATTTTCCGACAACGGCAGTAGCTTTTATTTACAATAGAGATATATACAGGGTGGTTTCAAATTTCTTGACGATGGTTATTGTTCATTTAGCTGTATTGACATAATAAAATATTGTTTTTGTCTGAATACTTTGCTTTTGTTTCCAACAAGTCGTTAATCTTTAGTAGCAACAAACAATGCATTTAAAATATAGCAAAGAGATTAGTTTATTATGAATAGTTAAACAACTAAACAATGACCATCGTCCAATAATTTGTGACAACCCTGTATAATAACAGAAACGAATATGGTTTTATGCATCTTCATACAAAATGATAAATACATACTACAAATATATTCGATCATCAAATAAAGTTGCATTTTATTTTATTCAAAGGCAATTGAATTTGGAAACTCGGATAAAAAATATCGTGTTTCCCTATCCAATTGAAATAAAATTTCATTTTAAAGTCTTTTCTACAAGTGGGAATTGAAGTATATTACTTTCCAATTGAATTGTGTTTTATTTTGTGTGGGAGTTTGAAACGTAAGAGAAAACCTCAGTGTCATGAATTGTATTAACTGCTTATGTCACAATATACACTTTAACACTTCAACAAAACTGTATTTAGAAAAAATATCATAAATTATCAATATCAAATACCTTCAATGGGATTTCAAACTGATGAAAATACATATTTATAAAATAAAATCCCGGGATTTGTAAAATTGGAAAAGTCGACGCGTAAAATTCGTTCATAGATACTTAGTACCTAAAACGTAAAAAATAATTTTTTATTAGAATAGATTCATTTCTACACAGAGAATTTTAAAATTAACAAAAGTACATTTAATGTGTTCAATATTTATAAGGAATATCTTAATATTCCTTTATTTGCAGTGTATTTTTAAAAAACTCTTGTCTGAGATAGACATCGTTATATTTATTATGATAGACGTTACACTACTGAGATAGAATATAATATAACTACTGGAGCGAGTACGACCATCGAGCGATAATGTACTTTACCGTGCGGCGAGGATGCATACAATTCGAAAGAAAGGTTTAGAAAACATTCGTCCTTGGCTATGCGGAAGTCACGGGACGTCACATAAATGTTTAAAACTATTTTTTGGGCGCCTTTTGTCTTCTTTTTTCTTGTAAGTAAGTATAGAAACACATTAAATGTGTAGTATTTAATGTATTTTTGAAAGCCAGAAATGCGTTTTTAAATCTACGCAAACCTATGCGAAAGGACTATTTTCATATTTTCATATTCAGATTTTGTATTTTATGAACACTGTATTAGCTGTTTCAGCTCCAGCACGTACTATGGATTTGTATGTTTATGCTATTGTTATAAAATTAAAGATATGTAAATGTTATGAATTTTGCTATATTAATTAGAAAATCAAAATCATGTTAAGGCACTTCAACTTTCAAAAAATTAACCTAACTTAGCCATGGCACTAAGCCAAGTGCTTCTCTTCTCGCTGAAGGAGCCCTTATTCAAATGAAGGTGTTAAGTCTCCAGAGACGGATTAACGACTGCTTTCAATTAAGGAACAAGTTGTCACTTGGAAAAGGTGGAAATTGAATTATGCAGGGGAAGTGGTTAGGTGCAGTTGCGAAGTTAATAAAATAGTTTGATGTTGGGGAAGATAACTAATCAGGTTCTAGTTAGGTTTAAGTTAAGGCGTGTGTGTAATGGAATTTGGAATTTACAGACATCTCGAACGAGTGAGGTTAGGTTTGGTTAATTAACGTCGCACTAGAGCTGCACAGTGGGCTATTGGCGACGGTTCGGAGCCTATCTCGAAGGAAAGACCCGGGAACGATGCCTCGTATTTTTGAACCATGGTCAGATGACGAGGACAACACCTGAGCTGGCATCCAACGCCTTCAATAGACGTCGGGACTTTGGACCCCGATCAGATGTATCGTGCACCAGTCCCGTATACACGCCGTTAATTTTTTGTGGATGTTCTGGACGACATTCTAGTATTTTGGTAGCTAAGTTGGCAACCCTCCGATTGCAATATCACTACTTTTTACTATTCTTTAGTCAAGTCCATCGCAAGGATTGAACCGGGGACCCTTGGATTCCCAGCTGACGCCTTAATCCACTCGGCCACAGAGGCCTCCTTGAACGAGTGAGAGTGTGGTATGTTATTTCATTACTATTTTTTAAGGAAGTTGCTTTAATTTATATTTGAGGTTTCATATTGAAATAAAAATATGTATATTGGTGTATTTGTGAAAAATATTTGTCAGCTTTAATTGTCTGGACTGGCCTTTAAATGAGGATTTCAGAGGTAAAGTGGATCAAGTCCAAAAATTATTGTTTTGAGATAATCAATGTAAAAGTTTATTAATACTAGCTGAATCCTACAGTGGTTTAGAGGATAATAATGTCACCTGTTAGAAAATAGTAATAGAAGGAACTTGGTACACTATATGGCTTTGAAATTATACACCATTAACAAGTATTAACACTAAACCTACTGACATTTCATGTATACCTAATCCTACCATGAGCGGTCAAATGACCGCTTCAAAAAAAAAATGTACCTTAATATAGAAAGATATTTTAGCCAATTGGATAGTAAACAATTTTTTTTTCTATTTAGAAAAGTTTTATTTACATTTATGCATTTTCAGCATATTTTTTACAAATTACAGTATTTTGTATTGCACATTTTCCGCTGCCGTCAGCGCCGCCTGCCATGAGTCGGTCTGCACCCGTGCCGCCTGGTTGGGCAGACGCGGTCTGTACAGCTTTGCCTGGTTGGCCGCAGGACGCTTAGTGCCCAGATGGCTGGATTACCACAACACTGTAGATCCGCAATTACATTGTGGACTCGTAAACAATTTCAGGAGTGTGTTTTCCGAAGAATATAGTCGTAAATAACATGAAACATGGGCATGAATTGTTCAAATGGTCAAATGACCGCTCGTGGTAGACTAGACATACTATAATTTTTTTTCGAAAAATAAACAATAAAGAAAGTTGTGAATATTCAAAAATGGGTTGTATGTATATTATAGGAAAAGTCAATAAGTTACATGGCAATACAGTAACGTTGTATATCAGAAATTCTAAACGAAATTTCAAAAACGGTCATTTGATCGCGCGTGGTAGGTTTAGTGTTAATCCGCAACAAACAATTTTTTTTATACTTTTGGACTTGATTCACTTTAGCTCTGATCGCTTCAATGTCTCACTACTAATTTCAGTTGTATTAAAATCAAAGTCAATTTTATCGACAGTGAATTAAAAATGTCTGGATATTTACATTCTTACAAAAATATTGATACAAATGGTAAAAATGATGATCAAAATGGTGATAAAAATAGCAATATAGAAGGGGTGGTGGAAGAACCATGGAACTTGATTTTGTTTCTACCTTTTCTCGCTTATTCCTGTAAATAAACATATACTCTATCGATTGGTGCAAAAACAAAGCAGTTCGAAGCAATACTATAGAGATACAATGCAAAAGAAGATGTACTTTTGTATCGTACGATGCGAAAAACCTAAATGTTTTTCGCCTTTCCTAAACAATTTTGAAAAGTCGAGCTGCCTGGTTCTTCCGTCCACCTATTCAATTGTAAATAAATGGACCCACTATTTTCCGATGGAAGAGATAAATATACACGTGACCAATTTTTGACAATGAGATATCGTGATGGTGACACTTCTTTAAATCTATCATTATCAACCAATCAATCAATTATTTAAAATTTCCATTTAATCCTGCGAGGTCGGTAATGAACCTGACAGGCTCAATCAAACGGAAGAATCGCACCGATTATGGCAGCGCGAGTACTTCCTGGTTAATTAAACAAAAGGTTTGGTTAAATAACGTCGCACTAGAGCTGCGCAGTCGGCTATTGGCGAAGGTTCGGGGCCTATCTCGAAGGAAAGTCCCGGGAACGATGCCTCGTATTTTTGAACCATAGTCATATAACGAAAACAACACTTGAGTTGCACCCGCCGCAACCTCATTAAGCGTTAAGACATTGGACCCTGATCAGATTTATTTTGCACCAGTTCCGTATACACGTCAGTATAATTTTTTGGATATTCTGGACGACTTTCTAGTATTTTTGTAGCGAAGATGGCAACCCTGCCATCACAAGATCACTGCTGTTTTTACTTTTCTTTGTTAAGTCCACCGCACGGGCTCGAACTAGCAATCATCTGATTACCAGCTGAACGCCTTTATCCACTGGGAAACTGGAGGCCCCAGTTAACAAAAGGAAATCTCTATATAATATAAGGTATTAGTTTTATAATAAACACTTTCCATAAGGGGGGACGGATAGTAAGTGGATAAAGGCGTCAGCTGGGAATCGAAGGGTTCCCGGTTCGATCCTGTGCGACAGACTTCACTAAGAAAAGTAAAAAAGTAGTGATCTTGTGATCGGAGGGTTGTCAGCTTCGCTACAAAATACTAGGAATGTCGTCCAGAACATGTACAAAAAGTTATTGGCGTGTATACGGGACTGGTGTACATAAATCTGATCGGGGTCCAAAGTCCCGACGTCTATTGAAGGAGTAGAGTTCCTGTTCAGGTGTTTCCTCGTCATCTGACCATGGTTCAAAAATACGAGGCATCGTTCCCGGGTCTTTCCTTCGAGGTCCCGAACCGTCGCCAATAGCCCACTATGTAGCTCTAGTGCGACGTTTATTGACCAAAACCAAACCTTTCCATAAGGTGACAAACTACTAAAATTAAACAATTTACTCAAGTGTTCCGATTTTTTGGTTTGGTTTTGTTAATTTGTTTGTTCATACACACATTCATACATGCACCTCGTTATTTTAGAACCATGGTCAGATGACGAGGAAACACCTGAACTGGCACCCAACGCCTTCAATAGACGTCAGGACTTTGGACCCCGATCAGATTTATCGTGCACCAGTCCCGTATACACGCCAGTATAATTTGTTGGATATTCTGGACGCAAGTGTTCCGAAATAAATACGAATTTATTTCATTATAAACAAAAAGGAAAAATGAATATAAATAATTCTTTTCTTTCTCGCTTGCGTAGTATTTTATGCATTCAGCAGACACCATTTTTTCAGCCAGCACACAATCGAGACTATTCGTTACCGGACCCTACCGGACAGCCAATTGATGAATTGGCATCGGTTTTCCTTCCGGGCAATTATGGAAAAGTTCGACCAATTCAATCTGGTTCTGCTTCGCGGATTCTTGGAGAGGGCAATCAGGCAGAAACTTGGATGGGGCACCGGGAAAAAAATTGCTTCGGTACGGAATTAGATCAATGTTTCATTTCGAGGCAGAGTATTTTGTTCTGGGCTTTTTTTTCTCGCTGACAATATCTAGTTTACGAAAAAAATATTAAAAATTCTGGTGTTATTGCGTTGGAGCATGGTCAGAGGAGTTTCACGTGTAATGTTATGTCAGAAGATTATAGAAATAGGAATTAATCGCCAAATAAAATCTCATGAACAAAATGAAGCCAAACAAGCTTTTCCATTTGTGCCATGGGGCCTCATCCACACCTCTAACGTGCTTTGCTTTATGTAAGATTTTACTTCGATATAAGTGTATTTTAATCGAGCTATTTGAAAGGACATATAATGCTGTAATGGTCACTGAAAATCGTAATTTCTATCATTACACCATGAAAAATTACTTGATTTTAAATTCTGCAGATTTTAGAAATATGAATTGATCGTCAGCAAAAGGAATATACGCAATATGTTATGTCTGACTCTTTTAGACCCTATCCACGCCTCGGAAAAAGAAAAGTAAAAAAAGGTAGTGATCTTGCGATCGGGAAGTTGCCAGCTTCGCTACAAAAATACTAGAAAGTCGTCCAGAACATCTGGCGTGTATACGGGACTGGTGCACGATAAATCAGATCGGGGTTCAATGTACTGACGCCTATTGAGGTTGCGTCGGGTGCCAGCTCAGGTGTTGTCCTCGTCATCTGACCATGGTTCAAAACTACGAGGCATCGTTAACGGGCCTTTCCTTCGAGATAGGCCCCGAACCGTCGCCAATAGCCCACTGTGCAGCTCTAGTGCGACGTTAATTAAACAAACCAAAACAAACCACGCCTTGTACATACATTGATTTATTTCATAATTTTAAACGCATCGTTTTTTGTTTTGGTTAATTAACGTCGCACTAGACTATCTCGAAGGAAAGACTCGGAAACGATGCCTTGTATTTCTGAACCATGGTCAGATGACGACTTTAAACGCATTGGACTGGTTCACTTTAAATCAGATCGGGGTCCAACGTCCTAACCTGACGCCTGTTGAAGTTGCGTCAGGTGCCAACTCAGGTGTTGTCCTCGTCATATGACCGTGGTTCAAAAATATGAGGCTCTGTTCTTGGATCTTTCCTTCGAGATACACCCCGAACCGTCCCTCATAGCCCACTGTAAAGCTCAAGTGTGTCGTTAATTAACCAAACCAAACCTTCGAGATTGACCAGAACCGTCGCCAATGACCCACTGTGCAGCTTTAGTGCGACGTTTATTAAATCAATGTATACAAAAACGTTCCAAGTCAAGTTAAAATTAATAACTTGGAACATATTTCTTTACATCGCTTCAATTATCCAACCAAATACAATCCTCTGATTGCTAGCTGGATACTGTGCTCGGGGACTCCGGACCCCCCTTTTAAACCAACAACACGCGGTGTTCCCAGGTAGTCACTGAACCATGGTCTGATAAAGAGATAACACCTGAACTGGTACCCCATTGTCCTAAGTTCCAATCAACGTGAGGAAATTTAGACTAAGTTAGATTTAACGTGCACCAGCCTCTACTACCAGACCTGTTAAATGTTTATCAGATGAACGAGGATCGAACTCGCAACCTTCCTATTCTTCAACGAAGTGTTGTAGAAATTTTATTTTATAGAAATTTTTACGATTTATAACATTCCTCAAAGTATTTTAAAACTGACGCATTTGGCAATTCCCACCATAAAGAGATGGTTTGGTTAAATAACTTAGCACTAGAGCTACACATTGGTCTATTAGCAATAGATCGGGGATTTACCCGAAGGTTTGGTTAATTAACGTCGCACTAGAGCTACACAGTGGACTATTGGCTACGGTTCGGGGCCTATCTCGAAGGAAAGACCCGAGAACGATGTCTCGTAATTTTGAACCATGGTCAGATGACGAGGAAACACCTGAACTGGCACCCAACGCCTTCAATAGACGTCGGGATTTTGGACCCCGATCAGATGTATCGTGCACCAGTCCCGTACACCCCGTTAATTTTTGGGGATGTTCTGGACGACATTCTAGTATTTGGTAGCGAAGTTGGCAATCCTCCGATCGCAATATCACTACTTTTTTTACTATTCTTAGTCAAGTCCGTCGCACAGGTTCGAACCAGGATCCCTTTGGATTCCCAGCTGACGCTTTAATCCACTCGGCCGCAGAGGCCCTATTCCGAAGGAAAGACCCTACCATAAACAGAATAATGAAATAACCACAATTCAAACACATCAATCAAATACTGAAGCGGGTCTCGAACGTGAATCAAAATCTAATCACAGGCTAAACAAATAACAACCTCGAATCCCCAAAATAGCAAACTCCCTGGGATACCAAAAAAAAAATAAATCCCTTTACACAAAATAGAAACATCCTTCAGGAAAACTCCCCAATAAATCCCGACACTCTTTTCCAGAAGTCCTCCTTCCTGACAGGTGTGGTCCTGTCAGCCATCTGTCCGGTCCCCGAGCTATCCGGCACCTCCTCCCCCTCCCTCCAAGTGATTTATCTTCCGATATTCCGGGAAAGAGGGAGTGTTAACCTCTTCCTAGGAAAGGGATTCCCGGATAAATCCCGGACAGTTTTCACGGATCAGTGGCCCCTCGTCTCGCCACATTCCTCTTCCTTTCTCCGGGAGTTCTGCTAATTGGACGGGATGCCGAGTTAGAGGAATACTGGGTTTCTGAGAGGGTTGATTAGTACGAAATGCAATGCAAATGGAAAATTGCTGGAGATTGTATGATACGATGTGTATTTCAATTTAGTTTGAGATTCATATTTCGATTGCTAAACATGGTTCAGGGGGGAAACGGTGGCCCAGTGGGATAGTATTCGGAATATAATTGGTGAGATGTGTATTCGAATACTGCTCTGACTTTGCAACGAGCATGGGATCTGAGATTTACCAGCTGCGTTTCTGGTTGAATGCCAAGAAACATCCGCAGTGTATAGAGAACTAGTATACGATAACACTTTGACTGTTACGTAAGTTGTATGCAATTCCCACTGTATTGCATTTTACATTGGGATTAACCAGCGTGGCAGCGACAGTCTTAAATCTATCGTGGTCCAAACGCCCATACAAGTGGGTGGGGTGAAAACTCAGATATTGTCCTCGTCGCAGGTCCGCCCTTAGCAGACGTGGGGCCCGTTGTAGAGGCCCCTTTGTAGCATCCATACTAATTTATGAATAAATTTTCTGACTTTTTTTTTGAAAAAAGTCAATATTTTCTTAACTACAAATATTTGATGCGGCTACATGCCATTTGAGTGGAATATTTATTGAGGAACTTCGTTACATAAAAAGTCTATTATTTTCATTCAAAAAATATTTTTATCTATATAAACCCATTTCTCTATCGAACGAGACCCAATTTAAGTCAGTCGTGATATTTGTCATGGAGTGAATTCCTCTAAGAGATTAATGATAGAAGGGCCAAACTTCTTCCGGTTTGGTTTGGTTTGGTTAATTAACGTCGCACTAGAGCTGCACAATGGGCTATTGGCGACGGTTCGGGGTCAATCTCGAAGGAAAGACCCGGGAACACATACACATTCATACATGCACCTCGTTATTTTAGAACCATGGTCAGATGACGAGGAAACACCTGAACTGGCACCCAACGCATTCAATAGACGTCGGGACTTTGGACCTCGATCAGATTTATCGTGCACCAGTCCCGTATACACGCCAGTATAATTTGTTGGATATTCTGGACGACTTTCTAATATTTTTGTAGCCAAACTTTTTCCGGAAGCAATTTTGTACGTAACAAATTTTAACTGTTGGAATTTTTAAACTGTTTTTTTTTTGCCAACTCTGTGTTTTCTGAATTTTCTTGTGGTAGTACTGGCTGTCCTGCTATAAGTGGAAAAAAACCTCTATATGGTCGTAAAGATACTCACCGAACTTCCTGAAGTACATTGTAGGTTATTTCATTAACATGATATTTCATGTGGTCGATTTTTAAGACGTTTCGTGTCAAACGCAAGGAAAACAAATAATTTTATCAGTAATATTCTTATTTTGTGCGTTTTCCTTTGATGAGCGCGGGGCCCCTCCAGAAGCGCGGGGCCCTGTGCACGTGTCGCACACCCCTAAGGGATAATCGCTTTTTTAATACTTCATTGCCCCATTTGTCGTATTTATTGAATCATCCACATCATTCATCACTATTTATCTTTTTAAACTACACGGGATTTTTACCTCTTCTTTGAATTTAATTTCTGTTTATATGTATTTCTTTTAGAATTTTAATTGGTTGAAATTACCTTGTGTTTGGCGCAGCTTGACCATCTTTGGCTATTGTGCCAATAAACTCCAAATAACCAACCAACCAACCACACCCCTAAGGGCAACCCTGCCTCGCCGTATGACTATGGTTCAAAATAACGTGGCAGTGTTTCCGGGTCTTTACTTATGGATATAGAAGTGTTTACTTAATGAAGTCGTATCCTAGTTCATAAGATACATCTACATTTTTTTTTCAAACAAACAGAAAAGTCCTTTGAGGGACATCTTTATCAGTGAGAAATATTACTCACGATGCATAAAATTCATTCTGCATCACTGGGAAGAAGACTGCCACAATACGAAAACCCGAAATGTTACAACAGATACGTTTGAAGTTAACTTATTTAGGTTTATTGCAGTTCCGCGCTTCCCCACTAATACGGAGGCCTCCGTGGCCGAGCGGTTAAAGGCGTCAGCTGGGAATACGAAGGTTCCTGGTGCGATGCTAGGCGATGGACTTGACTAAGAAAAGTAAAAAGTAGTGATCTTGTGATCGGAGGGTTGCCAGCTTCGCTACGAAAATACTAGAAAAGTCTTCCAGAACATCCGCAAAAATTAACGGCGTGTATGCGGGACTGGTGTACTATAAATCTGATCGGGGTCCAAAGTCCCGACGTCTATTGAAGGGGTTCCAGTCCAGGTGTTTCCTCGTCATATGACCATGGTTCTAAAATAACGAGGTGCATGTATGAATGTGTATGTGTTCCTGGGTCATTCCTTCGAGATAGACCCCGAACCGTCGCCAATAGCCCACTGTGCAGCTCTAGTGCGACGTTAATTAACCAAAACCAAACCAAAAAATCCCCACTAATACGTAACTAAGTCTACCTTTTCGTGTGTATTTTTTAGTTAACAAGTAAAGTGTTGGTCTGAAACAAGTCGAGTAGGTTGAACAACAAATTAAAAAAACTTAAAATGGAAAATTGTCGTACTCTTCGTACAAGTGAACGATATCTTGAATAGATTTAAATCTTTCTTAATGAAAAAATGTCTAGTCCTCAGAGTTACAAAACCTATCCACAAAGTGTTTTGGCGATATAATTCCCTCACACAAAGTGCGAAAAAGGAATGTCGCCTATTTGGTTACAAAATAAAGATACTTTTCATGAGAGAAATTTCATTGTTGGAGTTTTCTGGAAAGGATATGCCCTTTCTCACGCTGGTATACCAGGAATGAGAGAGGAGAAAGGAGAAGCCCCGTTAGTAGCAGAATATGAAGTATTGCCAACCGGTTATGCGCAGCAGTCTGTACCCCAAGATGCATTGCATCGATGAGTTTTTTGTGCGCTCCGACCAGTTTTCAAGTTCTGCGCAGAACGAAACTGTTACAAGCATCCCAAGATGCATTGCGCTGAGGGCTTCTTTTGTGCGCTAGTGCGGATGTACTAGGGCCTATCTTTTCCTTCCATTATCTTTGAGGTATACAGAGATAATGTTGTTTAGTTTTCTTACGTACCATCACTCAGTGGTAATATTTAAGCCTTTTTGGATAGCGATTGTCTGATTTCAGTCCCTATTATGACGACGAACAAAAACAAAACTTTTCGTTCTCCATCCATCCCTTTCCACACAGAGGAGGCAGAAAGTCTTCATCTGTTTTTGATGACGTCTTCTGTCTGTTCCGTATTGAACTTGTAAAGCCATCGCACGAAAAAACTTAAAATTATAAACATGACACCTCGTCACATTATACCAATTAATCTGAAGAATGATCTATGATTAGAGAATACAAACCCCTTGGTTTGTATCCCCGAATCGCAGATCCATTTGTCACCCTCATCCGCTCCGTCTGTAACACCCCCAAGATGAATATTACTTTTACAGAAAACTCAAAATCACCATCTCCATCTATGACACTTGTAAACAACACTATACTCTAACAACTTTATACTCCAGAGATCAAACAATGTTCCTACACCCCTCTAAATACCAACCTAACACTCCATCTATCAGCACAATAACCAGCATTTGAACGCGGACCCATCCAAGCGACACATCTTCCGCCAGTCTGGCTTCAACCGTACATCAATGAGTCTTCACTCCAGAAGCCAATACGCCACTACACGGGACAGGGGATATTCGATGACCATCATTCCGAATCGCTTGAATGGACAGGTACTAAAACGGCTAACTTATCCCCTTTAGGGAAGAGGGTACAAAATGACCTCCCCCCCCCCTTTTCTGCCCCTTTAATTGGGGAAGTGAAGGGGCAGTTTAATAATGCATACCGGTTAGAAATGCGAGTTTGCTGACCGGGCGAGGCTTCATTGAATAATGTGGCTGCTTTTGTCTGCTACGGCGGCTTGGATTAAAAGGACGGTGGGTGAAATGGCGAGCTTTTGATCTGGACTGATGTGGTGAAAGGTTTGGAGAGGATATTTTTCATTGGGTACTGGTGTCTAAGGGATGGTTAACTGTTTTAGTTTTACCGCAAATTCGTTACAAAATGGATAATTTTTAATTGTACATTTTTGTCACAAATCGTTGGGGCACGGTCATTAATTTGGCTGTATTGACACCACTTACAGAGAGTGGGGAATGCCTTTTCACTCTTCGTTCGACGTTATCATAAGAAGTGATATACATTAGTTTTTGTCTTTTTTCAGCCAATGAACGACGGCGAAGGATGGTTTGGTTAGGTTTGTTAATTAACGTCGCACTAGAGCTGCACAGTGGGCTATTGGCGACGGTTGGGGTCAATCTCGAAGGAAAGACCCGGGAACATATACACATTCACACACACATTCATACATGCACTTCGTTATTTTAGAACCATGGTCAGATGACGAGGAAACACCTGAACTGGCACCCAACGCCTTCAATAGACGTCGGGACTTTGGACCCCGATCAGATTTATCGTGCACCAGTCCCGTATACACGCCGACGGCGAAGGAAGAAAAGAACCGGTTTCTATCACTTTTTAACCCTTTGCACTCCAAGAACGCTTTGCGTTTTGCGTTCTTTTTACGGAACAGTTATTCCTCTTTATGTTCTTTTCCCCATAATTTTTTGCTCATAGAGGAAAACAAAAGCATAATCTATTTTGGATCTGCAAGACAACAAGTTGAATAAAGTTCATGTTTTTTTTTAAACGCAAGATCAGGTTGTTTGCGTTTTTTTTAAAGAACAGGGAACCAAAGAACTGGTCGTTCTGTTGGCGCCTGAGAAGCGAAAGCGGAGTGCAAAGGGTTAGGCCGCTTTTACATTTAACGACACGACACCGATAAATCGTGAACGATCGTGAAGGGACGACACAACGTTTTATCGTATCGTCTGATGGTCAGTTTTTCATTGCACCGATATCGCTCGCCAAAAACGACAATTTTTACATTCAGTACGTGTTCGTCTGTTGCCGAGAGCACGTCTATTCTCGATGTGGCGCATCGCAACAAATTACTTTATAATAAACGGCGATTATTGTATTTGCTGTATTTAAGGAGAAAGAAGAGATCAATAACAAAACGCTTCTGGGTGCATGATATCATCAAAGCAAGACATGTTGAAGGAGATTTTTATGTTTTATATGAACGTCTACAAAAAGCTAGAGCTAGAGCTAACCACTAGAGCTGCACAGTGGGCTATTGGCGACGGTTTGACTAAATATTGCCCCCCATGCCTTTTCTCGAACAATCTTGTTCTTGTAAAATTCATCTCGCTTCTCCCAAATACAGGTCTTTACTTCCACTAATTCACACAAGTTCACAATATCGAACATAAAAGCCATATTGATAATATAAATAAGAAAAAACACAGTAGACTATAGCAGACGGCAACAAGTTTTTCGGTAACAAACTCAAAATGTCGTCACGATGAAGTAGGGAAGGCATGTGCCCACGATAAAGCGTCCCGATAAATTGTATCGTCTGATCGGCAACGACAATATCGTTATCGTGTCGGCTAGTGAAAAAGCGCCCGGCTTCGTATGTGTATTTTGCGTACCCCGATATCGTGCCGCTGAAATCGTATACGATTTATCGGTGTCGTGTCGTTAAATGTAAAAGCGGCCTTAAGATGACGTCGAACAAGAAGCGAAAATGCCTTGGCCACTGTCTTTAGTTGGTGTTGCCTGTATCCCATCAGTAACGTCAAAATAAAACATTATTTTTACCCAACTACTTCTTTTATATTTCAAACAAGTCACTTAGATTTAGTAGCAATAAACAAAGAAGTTAACTTAAGGCCGCTTTTACATTTGATTTATCGGTGTCGTGTCGTTAAATGAAAAAGCGGCCTTAGATTACTGTCCTTGTATCTGTAGGATACAAAGTGACTTTTTCTGACTGCAAATTTGGTTATGGTGCTTATTTGTTGATTTTAAAATTTTTTTAATGTGAAATGACTTAAACTGACTAGTTCGCTTGCGAAATGTTTGTAAATTTTGCTAGTTTTTCATAGTTTGTCATAATTAAACTCATAAATATTATTTACTACCTTCCTTGAAATATAAAAGAAAAGTGTGAAAAGTGAAGTAATTATGACGTCATGCATCTCGCAGATACAGCGACAGCAATAACGTATTTTTTTAAGACAGTAATTGAGTATGAAAGTATAGCAAAAACAATGTAATATTAAACCATGGTCAGATGACGAGGACAACACCTGAGATGGTACCCGACACAACCTCAATAAGCGCTGGGACATTGGACCCCGATTAGATTTATCGTCACCAGTCCCGTATACATGCCAGTATATATATTTGGATATTTTTTGGCGACGGTGTAGTATTTAAGTAGCGACGCTGGCAATTCTCCGATCGTAAGATCCCAACATATTTACTTTTCTTTGTCAAGTCTACTCAGTCGGACTCGTCAGGTGTTTCCTCGTCATCTGACCATGGTTCTAAAATAATGAGGTGTATGTATGAAAGTATGTGTGAATCTATAAAAGTTCCCGGGTCTTTCCTTCGAGATAGACCCCGAACCGTCGCCAACTGCACACTGTTCAGCTCTAGTTCGACGTTAATTAACCAAACCAGTCGGACACGAATTCGCAATACTCTTATTACTGACCGAACGCTTTTATCCACTAGGCTACTGGGGCCCAACATTTAATTTATAAGAAATAGCAAATACCATTTACCGCACATCTCCACTTGAAAGGGTTAAATCGATACAAATAGCCTTTACAAAAAAAATACGCCTAATGGTCTTCCGAAAATGTTTCATCCTTGTTAAAACATTAACTTTCTTAAAACCGCCCTCCTCGTATCTAAAGAAACGTGGTTATAAAGTCAGCAGCCATAATATTTACTTCCCCCCCCCCCCCCTCTCATCAGCTCAAAAGAATAACATCTCAGCCACAGACAGAGGAGGATGGGCTATTTCTGGAAAATGTTGCTCCTGAACTCTTCTCTCTTAAAAAATATAAAGATGTGATCCCACAATAAAGTGGGAAAGCTGGAGGGTTGGTTTAGAAACTGAATGGTGTGTCTTTTAAGGCAGGCCTTTGTCTAATCTATTCGGGTTAATACACGATTTAAAAATGTTTTATTTGAGTGTGCGGGGTAGTCCGGGTTTGTTATAAACTTGTACAATGTTTGAGAAGATAGACGTGGTTGCAAATGACTTTAAAAAGAGCTTTTTTAAAATAGGTTTTAAACAAAGTAGTTCAGAAACATAGGAACTCTATAATGAAAGGAACGCATGTAACTGATTATTCATATAGTAGTAATCAGGCGCGGCTCCAGGAATTCGTGTGTGTTTTGCGTTGTGGTGTGTGTCACTAAATTCAACAAGTCACATTAAATGTCTGTTTTAAATTGTTTAACAATCAAACTTTTCAAAACTTCAAAAAAGCTATTAATCAATGCTCATAAAGCGAGTGACTGCCTCAGGAAACAGATGCGTCCATTTTGATAGATTAACAAAAAGCTTCAGACGACATGAAGGTCAGTATAAATGGAGAGGAAACCGCCGTCATTGTGGAAGAGCAAATATAACACTTCAATAACCAATAATTATATTTGTTGTAAATCACTAACTAAATTCAACAAGTTACATTAAATGACTGTCTTAAATTGCTTAAGAATCAAACATTTCAAAACATAAAAAAAAACTATTAATCAATGCTCATAAAGCGAGTGACTGCCTCAGGAAACAGATGCGTCCATTTTGATAGATTAACAAAAAGCTTCAGACGACATGAAGGTCAGTATAAATGGAGAGGAAACGGTCGTCATTGTGGAATAGCAAATATTGCACTTCAATAAGCAACAATTCAAATTTATTGTAAATCATTAACTAAATTCAATAAGTCACATTAAATGACTGTTTTAAATTGTTTAACAATCAATCTTTTCAAAACATCAAAAACACTATTAATCAATGCTCATAAATCGAGTGATTGCCTCAAGAAACACATACGTCCATATTGATAGATTAACAAAAAGCATCATAAATGGAGGCCAGTATAAATAGAGAGGAAAGCGTCGTCATAGTGGAATATCAAATATAACACTTTAATAAACAACAATAATTCTATTTGTTGTAAATCACTAACTAAATTCAACAAGTTACATTAAATGACTGTCTTAAATTACTTAACAATCAAACATTTCAAAACATCAAAAAAACTATTAATCAATGCTCATAAGGCGAGTGACTGCCTCAAGAAACACATACGTCCATATTGATAGATTAACAAAAAGCATCATAAATGGAGGCCAGTATTAATGGAGAGGAAAGCGTCGTCATTGTGGAAGAGCAAATATTGCACTTCAATAAACAACAATTCTATTTATTGTAAATCACCAACTAAATTCAACAAGTCACATTAATTGACAGTTTTAAATTGTTTAACAATCAAACTTTTCAAAACATAAAAAAAAACTATTAATCAATGCTCATAAAGCGAGTGACTGCCTCAGGAAACAGATGCGTCCATTTTGATAGATTAACAAAAAGCTTCAGACGACATGAAGGTCAGTATAAATGGAGAGGAAACGGTCGTCATTGTGGAATAGCAAATATTGCACTTCAATAAGCAACAATTCAAATTTATTGTAAATCATTAACTAAATTCAATAAGTCACATTAAATGACTGTTTTAAATTGTTTAACAATCAATCTTTTCAAAACATCAAAAACACTATTAATCAATGCTCATAAATCGAGTGATTGCCTCAAGAAACACATACGTCCATATTGATAGATTAACAAAAAGCATCATAAATGGAGGCCAGTATAAATAGAGAGGAAAGCGTCGTCATAGTGGAATATCAAATATAACACTTTAATAAACAACAATAATTCTATTTGTTGTAAATCACTAACTAAATTCAACAAGTTACATTAAATGACTGTCTTAAATTACTTAACAATCAAACATTTCAAAACATCAAAAAAACTATTAATCAATGCTCATAAGGCGAGTGACTGCCTCAAGAAACACATACGTCCATATTGATAGATTAACAAAAAGCATCATAAATGGAGGCCAGTATTAATGGAGAGGAAAGCGTCGTCATTGTGGAAGAGCAAATATTGCACTTCAATAAACAACAATTCTATTTATTGTAAATCACCAACTAAATTCAACAAGTCACATTAAATGTCTGTTTAAAATTGCTTAACAATCAAACTCTTACAAAGCTTAATAAAACTATTAATCAAGGCTTATAAAGCAAGTGACTGCCCCAAGAAACACATCCGTCCATTTTGATCGATTAGCAGAAAGCATCATAAATGGAGGTCAGTATAAATGGAGAGGAAAGCGTCGTCATTGTGGAAGAGGATCATTTAGATCTGGAGAGTAATTCGCCTCCGACTGAGGATGAGTTGAAGCATTTGACATTTTGACTGCGGCTCAGGGTTGCTCGAGGACCGGACTAATGGTTTGTAGTGACAGGGTATTAACTGCAGCGGAGCTTACGGGAATGGTTGTGATTTCTCAATTTTAAACCTATCTCTCTTTGATATGCTCAGCGAAATTGGTTATGTTAGTTTTACGCTCGAATTCTAAAGTTATTGTCATGGTAATTGAGCTGTAGTGAAACACTTATTTGAGGATATTTTCTAATAACAGAATTCTTCATAATTGCCAAGGGAAATTTTCGATTAATAATTAAAAGAAATTGAAAATATATTTTTTGACGTTAATACGTAAAAAAATCGATAAGGATATTTAGCAGATTTGACAAATTAAAATATTTACTTCAATGTTCTGTAACACAGGAATAACTCAGTCTATAGGAATAAATTACAATGATGTAGAAGAATTTGGGGCAAATCGGCCAGATTGGTTATTAACCCACTCCCTCTCTGAATTTTGTATCGTATTGAATGAATAAATTTTCTGGCATAATCTGGCCTATCTAACAACTATGAGTTCTACAATTACATTTGTCAGAAAATTATGTGTAGTAGAAAAGGAAGTTTCGTTGAATATTTCAGTATGGACCCAAAATATCATTCTAAAGTTCAAATTCAGAATAGGAAACCAGTGCCAGTTCAGGTGTTTCCTCGTCATCTGACCATGGTTCTAAAATAACGAGGTGCATGTATGAATGTGTGTGTGTGAATGTGTATGTGTTCCCGGGTCTTTCCTTCGAGATTGATCCCGAACCGTCGCCAATAGCCCACTGTGCAGCTCTAGTGCGACGTTAATTAACCAAACCAAACCAAACCAAACCTCGTTATCTGACCATGGTTCAAAAATACGAGGCATCGTTCCCGGGTCTTTTCTTCGAGATAGGCCCAGAACAGTAGCCAATAGCCCATTGTGCGACGTTAATTAATTAACCAACCACTTTATACTGTACATCAATGTTTATTTGGTATGGAATGATCTGAAGTGGTGCAAACTGAAGTAGGCATTCATTTATTTTTATGCGAAAACACGTTAAGATATGACTTAAGAAAGTCGGAAGTCGACTTGAGAAACGTCTGTGATGAAAGTTGAACGCGGAAGTAGTGTTATCATTACTTATTCCGTATTAGGATGTTGTAATTTAAATATTTGTTTTGACATAATTTGTGACGAAATTACATTCGCAGTGCACGTTTTGATCACGAACAATGTTGATATAACATTCGACACAATATAAATAAAATGCTTGATTCTCGTAATATGGGGAGCCCCAGTTGATCAGTGGATAAGGCGTTCAGCTACTAATCAGAGGATTGGTGGTTCGAATCCGTGCGATGAACTTGACAAAGAAAAGTAAAAAAGTAGTGATCTTGCGATCGGAGGGTTGCCAGCTTCGCTACAAAAATACTAGAAAGTCGCCCAGAACATCCAACAAATTATACTGGCGTGTATACGGGACTGGTGCACGATGAATTTCATCGGGGTCCAATGTCCTGACGCCTATCGAGGTTGCTTCGGGTGCAGCTCAGGTGTTGTCCTCGTCATCTGACCATGGTTCAAAAATACGTGGCATCGTTCCGGGGTCTCTCCTTCGCGATAGGCCCCGAACCGTCGCCAATAGCCCACTGTGTAGATCTAGTGCGACGTTTTTTAAAACAAGCCAAACCCAAAAAAAACAAAATATTGGTTTGGTTAAAATAACGTCGCTTGGTTTCGTTTTTTTGTTAATTAACGTCGCACTAGAGCTGAACAGTGGACTATTGGAGACGGTTCAGGGCCTATCTTGAAGGAAAGACCCGGGAACGATGCCTGGTATTTTTGAACCATGGTCAGATGACGAGGAAACACATGAACTGGCACCCAACGCCTTCAATAGACGTCGGGACTTTGGACCCCGATTAGATGTATCGTGCATCATTCCCGTATACAAGCCGATCATTTTTGTGGATGCTCTGGACGACATTCCTAGTATTTTATAATGAAGCTGGCAACCCTCCGAAACCCAAGATCACTACTTTTTTACTTTTCTTAGTCAAGTCCGTTGCACAGTCTCGAACCATGAACCCTTTGATTCCCATCGGACGCCTTTATCCACTCTGCCACGGAGGCTTAAATAACGTCGCACTAGAGCTGCACAGTGGTCTATTGCTGACGGTCGGAGCCTATCTCGAAGGAAAGACCCGGGAATGATGTCTCGTATTTTTAAACCATCTATTCCAAAGGAAAGACCCGATAATATTACTTCGAATATTTTAATCATAGTCAGTCAGATGACGACAAGAACAACTAGATACTTGACTCTTCCAACTTCCCCACAGCGAGAAACGTGAGGACATTTGGATCGTGATAGAAATAATTTGATGGTTGGTTAAATAACGTCGCACTAGAGCTGCACAGTGAGCTATTGGCGACGGTTCGGGGCCTATCTTGAAAGAAAGACCCGGGAACGATGCCTCGTATTTTTGAACCATGGTCAGATGACGAAGACAACACCTGAGCTGGCACCCGACGCAACCTCAATGGACATTGGACCCCGATCAGATTTATTGTGCACAAGTCCCGTATACACGCCAGTATAATTTGTTGGATGTTCTGGATGACTTTCTAGTATTTTTGTAGCGAAGCTAGCAACCCTCCGATCGCAAGATCACTACTTTTTTATTTTTCTTTGTTAAGTCCATTGCACGGATATGAACCACCAATCCTCTGATTAGTAGCTGAACGCCTTATCCACTGAGCAACTGGGGCTCTTGGTTGGTTGCTTGGTTGGTTGAATAAACGTTGCACTAGGGTAACGCAATGGGCTATTGGTGACATTTCGGGATATATCCTAAAATATTGGTTTGGTTAAAATAACGTCGTTTGGTTTTGTTTTGTTAATTAACGTCGCACTAGAGCTGCACAGTGGGCTATTGGCGACGGTTCGGGGCCTATCTCGAAAGAAAGACCCGGGAACGATGCCTCGTATTTTTGAACCATGGTCAGATGACGAGGAAACACCTGAACTGGCACCCAACGCCTTCAATAGACGTCGGGATTTTTGACCCCTATCAGATTTATCGTGCACCAGTCCTGTATACACGCCGATCATTTTTGTGGATGCTCTGGACGACATTCCTAGTATTTTGTAATGAAGCTGGCAACCCTCCGATCAAAAGATCTTTACTTTTTTATTTTTGTTAGTCAAGTCTGTCGCACAGGATCGAACCATGAACCCTTTGATTCCCATCTGACGCCTTTATCCACTCTGCCACGGAGGCTTAAATAACGTCGCACTAGAGCTGCACAGTGGTCTATTGCTGACGGTCGGAGCCTATCTCGAAGGAAAGACCCGGGAATGATGTCTCGTATTTTTGAACCATCTATTCCAAAAGAAAGACCCGATAATATTACTTCGAATATTTTAATCATAGTCAGTCAGATGACGACAACAACAACTAGATACTTGACTCTTCAAACTTCCCCACAGCGATCAACGTCAGGACATTTGGATCGCAATAGAAATAATTTGAACCAATACACTCTACAAGCGAATGTTTCACGGATTAAGATGATCGAAATCACAACCCTCCAAACACAAACTCGGATCTCTTGAGATCCATTTTTTTCTATTTAAAACGAATCCTCTATTTTCTAGTCTATAGATTTAAGTTTCCAAGAAAGATCAAAACTAAAAGTAATTAAGCACTGTAATTTCAATAGTTTTCTTAAATACATTACTTTGGTCTTTTAAGATGTGTTTCCTTTAAATATGTCTTCTAGTACAATGCAAAACCTACTTAAAGGAATTGAAGGTCACTCTTAACAATTGACAAGAAATACATAAAAAAAAAGATAACGAATGACTAAGAATATGTAAATATTATCACAGCTGGGGGTCACACACCTGTCAGAATCAATGCCAATTTAAATTCGCATTGAAGATGTTAGGGTACCAGCAGGGTTAATATAAAAATAAAATTATCTAATTGTATTTGACTTGAACAGAAAAATGCAGGCTGGTCCACAATTTATTGATAACGAGGTGCATGTATGAATGTGTGTGTGAATGTGTATGTGTTCCCGGGTCTTTCCTTCGAGATTGACCCCGAACCGTCGCCAATAGCCCACTGTGCAGCTCTAGTGCGACGTTAATTAACAAAACCAAACAAAACAAAACCACAAATTATTGAGTGATGGTCATTGGTTGTATTTAGCTGTATTAGCACAATAAAATATTATTTTGGCCCAACTTCTTCGCTTGTCGTTTAAATAATTCGTTTGGCTTTATTATAGCAACAAAATGGTTGAAGTATAATAAAAATATAATGGTTTATTATGTGTAGTTAATTATCCAAACAATGATCATTGTCCAATAATTTGTGACCACGGTGTGTTGTTTTACTATTTACTACATATCCATTTGAAATATTTTAACGGGGGCGTCTCAAGGCTCAATTAACACTAGCGCCGGTATAAGAAAGGCGCCAAATTTGATTGTAAATAATGGTTACCGTAGATTATTAAAGAAACTGCTTGTTCCAATGTCGATTATTTTTCAATTTTTTTAAATATAAATATCTGTACATTTCAATTTCTTAGAGTTCATACAATTTAATTTTATTTCTGTACTAAAAGATGTCTACATTAGAATATAGTTTATAAATGAGGTATTCAAGACTTTAGCAAGTGTATTATATTACATTTGTCGTGATTAAGATGTTTGTTTTCCTGCAATATATTACTTAGTTAAAAAGGAAGAAGGGCGCCAAAATTATACTTGCTTGTTCTTAAAAAAAATCGATCTTGTATCGTCCTTGATCATATATGTACTATCAGTAACAGAAATAAATTAAAGGGAAATTTTCAGCTCTTAGATTAAAAAAGCTTCATCATAGTCTAAAGTAATTTTTTTGTTCAATTTGTTATTGTAGTTACAATATCTTATCTTGACATATAGTGTTACAACACATAATATATAGATTATTTTATTTTTCGTATACTATTATTGGGCTCTTTCTTTGAGATAGACTCCATACTGCCGCCAATAGTCAAAATGCAGCTCTAGTGTGACGTTAACAACCAACCAATTGAAACAATTTTTTAACACACGGGAACGGAAAATGTAGTTTACACGTGAGAGTTTTTCACACTCAGACAGTTGTTGGCAGCTATTCTTACTGTGAAAACAACTATCTGATTGTTATCATGTGAAAAGGCGAAATTCATATAATGCTTGTCGATATAAAAATCTTCGCTAGTCGAAAGGTTCGGCGTATTTTTTCGAGTAATTTATTAGCTTTCAGACAATTAAAAAGTCTCAAGTCTAAACCACGCTTAACATAGCCCCCCCCCCCTTCGCCTCCCCCAAAAAACACGACAAATTTTTTCCCCAAGACAATATGCTTATTCTTTCATTTATCTATATGTCATAGAGAGTTATTGAAAGTAAAAGAAAAATATAAACTAAATATTGATATGACCCCGAAAACCCAAATTCTCGTAAAACCCGAAGGAAGCTAAACAAAATCATCCCGCTTGACAGGCTATTTACGTTGGGAAGCCATTAAGAGAACTTAACTCAGCGTCCCATTGGTTGCGTAGATCATGCATGGGCGGCAGCAGTATTTACTTTTACTCGCCAGTCAGAAAGAAACAATCGCCCTCGTCCGGTCGCTATAAAAGAAGATGTGCTTGGTCAATGCAGTCGTCATACTTTTATCGCTAGTCCCGTGTTATCGATGCCTTGGCGATGACGGGTATCGCCAAGGAACAGGTCATCGGGGTCTGCTATCACTGGAGGAAGAACAGAGACTGTTCCAATTCAGTGGAGTGTGTGGCGATGGATCCAAAATTGACATTTGCGTTGATGGCGAGGACGATGAGGTGAGAACTCTGAATCAGTCGATGCTTTCGAATTGCCGCTGCGATGACCTCTGCTTTGAGTATGGAGACTGTTGCATCGACAAGGTATTGTCGGAGAGGTCCGAAGGACAGAGGGGTGCCTCAAGAAAAGATTCCTGGAGTTGTAGAGATGTCAGAATCGCGAATGAGTCGATGGTCCAGATTTACGTTTTTCAAAAGTGTGCGACCGACTGGGAAGATGGTTTCATGCGAGGTATGTGCGAGATCGAAGCGGCTGTGAGACAGCAGACGGGTTTGGAGTTCGATCATCTGCAGGATATCCCGGTGATCAGCGAGACAACCAGGAAATTCTACAGAAACGTGTACTGTGCCATTTGCAATAAGGATGTGCAGCTTTACAAGATGGATACGCAAGTTTACTGTAATGGGGATTCGAGCAGTCTTGAAAATAGTCGGAACGAGAATGTTGATTTCAACGAAGCTGTGTACTATCCGAGAACGATGACGTACCGTAAAGTGAGGATAGGAAACAAGTTGAGGAACTGCCATATTAAAATACAGAATTTTAAATTGAGTGGACTCGTACCGGAATACGGAGCCAGATTGTGCAAACCCATCATAGACAGCTGTCCGAATGACACAGATATTGAAACTCAGCAAAAATGCAATAAATATGCTTCTTATGTGTACCAAGATACTGGTGTAAAATCGAATAGAAAGGTTTTTAAAAACTTTCACTGTGCTAAATGCAATTTTATAGCAAATGACAACCTCAGCTGCTCGGATCGGCACTACTTTTTCGTGTATCGAGATTATGCGCATTCATCCCTATCGATGCTTTTCGACTTTAACTTCAGAGATGGTTCGGGATCAGTCAGCGGCCGGAGCTCTTGTCTCATGAGTGAAGGTCAGATGTGGGATCCCATTTTCAGAAGATGCCAAAACATCACATGCGGCTCAATGCACAAAAGGGAGAAATTCCAATGCATCCCTCTCAATGAATCGGATATCGCAACTGGCATGAAAAACACCTGCCTCAAAATCATTCTAGACAAAGAGGAATTTCATTTATTACCCAACAGAAGTGTCTACATCAACATAACAATGCAAGTCCTGTCTCCAGAAGAATATGAAGTACACAGCACGGAAAACAAGGTGGTTGTCAAAATAGCGGTGTGTCTTGATTCGACTCCCCATCTGCTGCCTTATTCCAAAGCTCATTCATGGTTGTCAGTCGTCACTCTGAGTATATCCATAGCGTGTTTGATTCTCCACCTGGTGGTTTATTCATTGCTGGAGAAACTGAGAAACTGTCCGGGTAAGGTCCTCATGTCCCTATCTGCATCTCTTCTCATTGGTCACATGTTTCTCCTGCTGGGACCCCATTTTGTGTCAACCTTCTGGATGTGCTACATCAATGGCGTGGCGACACACTTTGGATATTTATCAGCATTTTCTTGGATGAGTGTCATGGCGTACGACATTCATGGAACATTTTCAGTCACACAATCTCACAACGCTAAGAAACAAAAAGCATTCGTGAGGTATTCCCTCTACGCATGGATGTCCTCATTCGTCATGGTCACCTTCAGTGTCGCAATCGACAATTCTTTACCCAACAGCAGTGACTTTCGACCCAAATATGGCGATCCAATTTGCTGGTTCAACAGCAAGAAGGGCCTTCTTATATTTTTCGTGATCCCGGCGACAGTCTTGTTGATGGCCAACATATCTTTGTTCGCGGTCACGGCCTTCCACATTCGTAAAGTCTCTCGCCAAACGAAAATGGTGAACAACTTCTCGGATAAAGTTAGATATTACTTGTATCTGAAGCTGGCCGTTGTGCTAGGCCTAACGTGGATTCTTGGCTTATTGGCGGGAATCACCCAAATGGATGCCTTCTGGTACCCGTTTATTGTTCTGAACGGTCTCCAGGGCGCACTGATATTCCTGTCGTTTACTATAAAAAGGAGTATCATTCATATGCTTTCAGTAAAACTGAAACTGCGTTCTGATAAGTACAGAATCGGCAAACCGATGGGCATCAAAGCGGCTATGTATAGCAGTTTGTCGAATCTCACTTTGCAGACGACCACTTCTAGTCAAATACCGTCTTTGTCAGAGAAGAAGGATATGCTGAAATCCTTTCGAAAAATTAATCCTGATGCCGTAGTAGTACATCGCAATATTTAGATTTACAGGCCCAGACCCGCACCAACTTTGCTGCAACCCCTAAAGGGTCGGGGCTCAGGTTTACGAATGCAGAGCGCCCGTGCCCCCCCGACGTCATCAACGTTTAGATAATAAGTTGTCTCATTATGGTCTCACTTTACAAGTTTCTAAGCATACAATGTCATTGTTATTTATTTTAATACATCTTTAGAGAACGTATTGTAAAGTTTGTACTTAGCTTTGAAGGTATTTATTAAGTATTTATTAAGTAACCTGTCCACTCCCGAAGGATATACAGGTGTCTTAATGTGACACAGTTTCAACAACGGCAACCCCCCTCAGTCGAACGATTATTTCAAACCTTTGCAAACTTTGTAAGAGTGAGAGGTTTTGCCGTGACATGCAGACTGCAAAGTACAAATCGTTTACAATGTTTTTTAAACACCATAATATGGTGGAGCAACACGCTCTTGTAGCTTTGAAGGTAGGTGATATCATACAAAAATTGAAAATTGTTTTAAAATAATGTTGAGGGTAAATTTTTCATTGTTTCGTAAATTAAACTTAGTGTAACAAATATTAATGAAAAATTCAATTCATATTTTTATTTACATACACATTTACTAGTTATGAAGGAATTATCCATGAAATGATGTCAACAGTGGCGTCTTAAGGCGCAAGCGACGCAAGCAGCTGCTAGCGTCGCTTGCGCCTTAAGACGCCACTGTTAACATCATGCGCATTAAGAGCCAGACAAATAACCGCGCCAAATTTTCTGGAATAAGGGAAAATATAATTAATGTTATTTGAAATTTTAATGTAAAGGTTTGACACTTTTCTAAATTTTTAATTAAATTATATATTACATTAATTATATAATTTTTTTATATATATTTGTTAGATTAATTCTACTTCCATATATTTTATAAGAGATATACACTTTGAATTTTATCTGAAAAACCACTCTTGATACAACCTCTATTAATTTAGAAAAAATGTTAGACTTTAGATTAATGAAACTCATTTTGTTTAGTTAACAAGTTAAAATAATTTAATGTTAAAGCATTTGATCTAGTTTGCAAAATCACACGAAAAAATTGAGTGCAAATTGGGCGCCAGAATAATGTTAGCTTGTGTTTAATAAATTATTTGAACTGTCCCTGGGTGTTAAAAGTATTTTCAAATTTATTTTGCATTTAAAAAAATTAGTTTATTAATTTTCAATAAAAAAAGGATTTATTCATTTAAAATATAAAAAAATATTCATTTAAAATATAAAAAAATGTTCATTTAAAATATATATAAAAAATATTCATTTAAAGATATAAAAAATATTCATTTAAAATATATAAAAAAATATTCATTTAAAATATAAAAAAAATATTTATTTAAAGAATAATAAATTAATTCGAATAAAAAAAAAGGAATTCATTAAATTTTTCTACAAATAATTGTGTATCTATCACTACGAAAAATGTTTCATTTGTTGGTACATTTTTTTTTTATCTCAAGTGAAAGTTACTACAAAAATATTTGAAGCAAATTCCTCGTTACGTATTACATATCTCACAGGTTGCGCATTTTTGAAAAACACGGATTAACTCGAGTGAGAATTAGTATTTTATATTATTGCATTATTATTTTTATAATCCCTTAGGTAATATTTATGCAATTTATATGTTTATATTAAAAAATATATTAATATATATATATAGAAAGTAAAGTTAACTTATACAACTAATATAAAGGTTAACATGTTTATTAAAATTGGGTAATCCCATTAAACTTTCATTGTATATTGGTATTATCAAGCCATCATTTTCTAAATGGTAAGGTGGAGTAAAATTTGTAGGAAAAGTGTAAATTTTTCATTCAAATTTAGTTTTCACTTTAATAAAAGCTGTCAATATGCAAAATGTTTGGTGTATTTATGCAATGGGTTCCTAAATATCATCTCTGATTATCTTTAATATTTTTTTATTCATTTCAAATAGTTACATTTTTAGTTTACTTTTATACCCACTTTCCCCCAAAGGTGGGATAAAGTTTCTAATTATCAGTTGACATTTTATTAGGTAGGAACTATTTTCCTTATATATTTCCTGGACATGAAAGAACCTATAATAAAATAAGAGAGGTGGACATGAGAAATAATTTAAAATTAGTATATTGTTTTGTCATTGTTCTAATTTATTAATTTGAGATAGCGATATAATTATTTCTAGCTGAAAAAAAGAAGGTAAGTCATTTCTACATTACAAATATTTAAAAAAGTTTTAAATGTTCATTATACAAAAATACTAGGCGTGTCTACCGTACAATTTTGTAATATTTGGTTAAGTCCAAACATATACCCATTTTACCCCATGACACAAAAAATTTAATAGACGCATAGGTATTTAGAATAATTCTTACCTATTTATTGCAAACATTTGTTCAGAACTTTAATTCAGTTGAAAATAAAGACAGGACTTATTAAACTTTTGTCAATATTTTTTTTTCTTCAAATTTTTGAAGATCAGTAAAATACAAGCATATTTACTCTAAGCAAGCAACGGTTATGTTGCCAGATGCAACATATAAACTTTCTCAGAAATATATAAGTTGCCAACTAATGTCTGAAATTATACCCAGAAAATATAATATCCTTTTAAAATAAAGGATTTAAAAGAAAATGTTATTACCCATTTTACACCTATACATATGCTACTTTACCTTACCGTAATCTATATTTGGCAATATTGTTTTATTGAAAGAATAACAATAATATGCTCAAAAGGATGTTTTTTAAATATTCAAATGTAAATATTATCCTGCCCTTTAAAACAAGAAAACGTGCAACGAGATAATTTAATGATGGAATTTTAAATTGGCAGATTTTTACAGCGCGTGCAAAGAAATGCTAGTACATCTAGTACTAAAATTAGCCACAAAAAATTAGCAATACTTTGCAATCATAGAGTGAGCGTAAAAATGGCCCTATCCACATTTTTTTTCCAAACTCATTTTAGGATACTAAGCTTTTTTACAGAATACAAATTTACTGAAGCAATATCGGTCTACCCATTTTCCCGTAATTTCCGTTAGAAAGCATTCATAGTTCGTTTTTGACTTCAAACTTCAAACACTTCTTCGTTGAAAAAAATATTCAAACTCCGTTTTCTTCGTAAATTATATTTGGGGGTTGGGGCATTCTTGCGCTCACCTACTCAAATGTTATATTTCAAACCAAAAAAATTCTGTATGTTTACAAATGTACAAAAATAAAAGAAGTTATCTTCATAAAAAAAAAGAAAACACCAGTTCAAAGAATCACACATCCATCATCAATCTATAAAGTTTATCTAATCGCTACATCTCGTCTCTTTACAACCGGTGGGGGAAAAAAATCCCTTTCTTTTCTAAGAGGTATTTATAGTGTCCTTATTGAAAAGTATCATCCAAGATGGCGCTGTCAGCAACTCCTATTTGCTGAAAAGATATCATCCGCGACATCAAAAGTGGTGATTGAAATGGATTGGGAGTAGGTTTCACGATGTTGATTGCAATTCGCCGAATCAAGATTTAGATGATCTAAAATGGTGATATTGGATATCAGCGTGTGAATGGGAATTTATTTGTTGGGATGTTGCGTTTTTAAATTACACTGTTTCATTTCGAAATTCTTTGGGAAGGGAAGGGAGGATTTTCGATTAGGATTAACTTGAAATGAAAGCAAATTACTTTTGGAGTTGGAAAATATTTGAGCTGGAAGAATGATTCCTAAAAATTTGTTTTAACCCTTACAGCAACACTTTGTTTTTAAGCATTTTTTATATAATTATTATAATAAATTGCGTTGTTTTGAACAGATGTATTGGGAAGAGGGATGACGACTGTCCCTTTAAAGAATTCCAGAGATGCTGAGCTATAACATCAAGGGCGGGCTTCGGAGGCCTAGAGTGTCACTCATACGTTTAATTAAAAGTGACACTAAAATATTTGATTTTTAATATGTTTAATATATCTTTCATGGTGTAAAAATAAAGGTTTTGTTTGGTTAATTAAAGACGCACTAGAGCTGCACAGTGGGCTATTGACGAATGTTCGGAGCCAATCTCGAAGGAAAGACCCGAGAACGATGTCTCGTATTTTTGAACCATGGTCAGCTGACAATTACACTTGAGTTGCCACCCGATGCAACCTCAATAGGCGTCAGGACAGTGGACTCCGTTCAGATTTATCCTTGCACCGGTTCCGTATACACGCCAGTATAATTTGTTGGATGTTCTGGACGACTTTCTAGTATTTTTGTAGAGAAGCCGGCAACCCTTCACTACTAGGCAAGATCACTACTAATTTTACTTTTTTTTCAAGTCCATCGCACGGGAACCAGCAATCCTCCGATTACTAGCCGAACTCCTTTATCCACTGGGGCGCTCACTAGAGGCCCCCAGAATTTAGTGGCAATTTACAGAAACAATCTTAAATTTCAGAGCCGATTTTAATAAGGTTCATAAACATAAAAATAAACATTTAGATATTTACTGTTTTTCAAAAAAAAAAAAATCGAATCAATTTTTACGCCACTGGAAACCTACATTTAAAGAAAACATAACTCAGAAAATGACTTCACTATTTTGCTTAAAAAAACATGCAAAAATAAATGTATTCCCCTTCTTGCTTTTAAAAGCTTTGCGGTGAGTTTGTGGAGAAAGATGCACGAAGAAGAGTGCACTTTAAGAAAAACCTGAAATCCCTCCCCCTCCCAAAACTTGAGGCGACGCACTTTTCTTGTTTTTTTTTTCTTCCTGTCTGACGGAAAACAAGAAACAGACCTGCTTCTGCCTTCCGTCATTATTCTTTTTTGTCCCCTGACACACAATCATGTGAAACTTCTGCGGGAAGTGTTCGGTTTTTGTGTATTTTTTATGCGAGTATGATTAGATGAAAATCTGATAACAAATAACCAAAGGCCATTATTAGCATTAAGCGCACTGATCTCTAATAGTAGAGCCTACAGTGGCCCAGTGGATGAAAGCGTTCAGCTAGTAATCAGAGGATTGCTGCCTTCGAATCCGTGCGAAGTAAAAAGTAGTTGTTTGTTTGGTTTGTTTAATTAACGTCGCACTAGAGCTGCACAGTGGGCTACTGGCGACAGTTCGGGGCCTATCTCGAAGGAAAGACCCGGGAATGATGCCTCATATTTTTGAACCATGGTCAGATGACGAGGACAACACCTGAGCTGGCACCCGCCGCAACCTCAGTAGGCGTCAGGACATTGGACCCCGATCAAATTTATCGTGCACCAGTTCCGTATACACGCCAGTATAATTGTAAAAAGTAGTGATCTTGTGATCAGAGGGTTGCCAGCTTCGCTACAAAATATTAGAAAAGTCGTCCAGAACATCCGCAAAAATAAACGGCGTGTATACGGGACTGGTGCACGATAAATCTGATCGGGGTCCAAAGTCCCGACGTCTATTGTAGTCATTGGGTGCCAGTTCAGGAGTTTCCTCGTCATCTGACCATGGTTCAAAAATACGAGGCATCGTTCCCGGGTCTTTCCTTCAAGATAGGCCTCGAACCGTCGCCAATAGCCCACTGTGCAGCTCTAGTGCACCGTTTTTTTAATAAACAAAACCAAACCAATCGAATCCGTGCGATGAACTTGACAAAGAAAAGCAAAAATGTAGTAATCTTGCGATCGGAGGGTTGCTGGCATCGCTACAAAAATAATAAAAAGCCGTCCAGAACATACAACAAATTATACTGGCTTGTATACGGGACTGGTGCAAGATAAATCTGATCGGGGTCCAATGTCCTGAAGCCTATTGAGGTTGCATCGGGTGCCAGTTCAGGTGTTGTCTTCGTCATTTGACTATGGTTAAAAAATACGAGGCATATTTCTCGGGTCTTTACTTCGAGATAGGCCCAAAACTGTCGCCTATAGCCCACAGTAAAGCTCTAGTGCGGCGTTAATTAATCAAACCACAACTTTTTTTACAGAATTATTTTTTATATAAAAAAATACAGGTATTATAAATCAAATATTATTACATTAGACAAGGCAGTTTGTTGACTTGCAGCCTATTGAACGTTTAAAAACTGTACCCCACTTCCATTGCTACCTACGTTTTCGGTAATTGTTCATGCTAAAATATGCTGAATTAAAGTGCTTTTGGCTTTTTTTTTTAAATTTTCCATTGAAACTAATTTTGAATACGTATTCTCTGAAATCCATTTTTAACCAATAATAAGTGTATAAGCAGCAAAAAGAAAATTATATTTTTGGCGATATACAACTTGATTCTATATGTAAAAAATACAAATATCAAAACATATTTAACATTTTTATAACGGTTTGAAAAGAAAAAACGGTTTGGAATCTATCTCGAAGGAAAGACCCGGGAACGATGCCTCATATTTTTAAACCATGGTCAGATGACGAGGGCAACACTTGAGCTTGTATCCAACGCCTTCAATAGACGTCGGGACTTTAGACACCGATCATGCACCAGTCCCGTATACACGCCGATAATTTTTGTGGATGTTTCGGACGACTTTTCTAGTATTTTTGTAGCGAAGCTGGAAACCCTCCGATCACAAGATCACTAGTCTTTTACTTTTACTTGTCAAGTCCGTCGCACAGGATCGAACAAAGGAATCATCTGATTCCCAGCTGATGCTTTTATCTACTGTGCCAAGGAGGCCATGCATTATATTTGGACCATTATCAAATTTAATGTGCACCAGATTCTTATATACTTCAGTTGGGATATCTCCAGGATATCTTTAGATTACTTTCCTAGTAACGAATATGGTTATCCACCGATCACCTGGAACCTGGGAACACCGCGTGCGGTTGACCAAAAACTGGGGCCCGGTGGCCTCCAGGAACAGTATTCAGCTAGCAATCAAAGGATTAAAAGTTCGAATCGAAGCGGAATTGACAAAATTTAAGGTGCAATAAACTTGCGATCGCTCACACCTAAAATACAAAAGTCGTACAAAAATTATCCTTAATTTCCACCCTCATGTATACGGGACTGGTATACGTAAAATCTGATCGGGTTCCAATGTCCTGTCGAGAATTGAGGTTGAGTCGGGTGCCAGCTGAAGTCTTGTCCTCGTCATCTGACCACGGTTTAAAAGGTACGAGGCAGTGTTTCCGCGTTATTCCCTCGAGATAGGCCCCGAAACGTCGCCAATAGCTCACTGTGCAGGTCTCCTGCGATATTTATTAACTAACCATTTATTTTCCAAACAGACCATCGCGGGTCTAATTCTTGCAAAAGACAATAGAAAGTAAAAATATCGAATATTGCTATACCCCAACTACCACCTCCCATCGTTCAATTTATGGTTTTTTCACATCCCCCTGTAAATCACCCTTCCCAACACACTTCTGACACCCCCTCCTGAGTTGCGACACTACGGCAGACCAGGGGCCGTACATCAACCATCTTTACGATTCGCAGAGACGTAGAGGTGAGTAACTTGTGTGCTTGTAGCAAGTGAGTGCGAAAGCTTTGAAGAAGGTGTCGGAACTGCGCTTTATTGTGTGCCCTCACCTTTGGGATGCATAACACTCTGGCGTATGCGTAAAGTACAACTTCCTGCCTTTTTACGACCTGTAAATAACGGTTGTGGGAGATGGGAATGATTCTTTCGAAAGGGACCGAGATGGATATTTTGGGTGAGGTTATTTTCTTGAAAAAGTAATATGTTTAGGTAGTGATTGTGTATGTTATGTTGTACTCATTAAATCAGGAAAACAGTTTTTTTGGTTGGTCGAAATAACATCGTACTAGAGCTGCACAGTGGGTTGTTGCCGACGGTTTTGGGGCTACCGCGAAGGAAATATCCGGGAACAATACTTTGAATTTTTTAACCATTGTCCAATGGTGATGACAACACCTAAGCTGGCACCCGTCGCAACATTGGACTCCAATCAGATTTAATGTGCACCAGTCTCTTACACACGTCGGTATATATTACTGAATATTTTAGACGACTTTGCAGTGTCTTATAGCGAATCTGGCAACGATCACAAGTTCACTACGTTCTTACTTTTTGTCCAGACTACTCGGTCAGGTTCGAACCCGCAATCCTCTGAATGTTAACCGAACGCGGATTCAATGGGCAACCGGGACCCCATTTTTTTTCTAATCTGAAATGTCATTTTCTTAGTAAGGAAATTGTTTTTGGTTTTATTAATTAACTATTGGCGACGGTTCGGGGCTTATCTCGAAGGAAAGACCTGGGAACGATGCCTCGTATTTTTGAACCATGGTCAGCTGACGAGGAAACACCTGAACTGGCACTCAACGCCGTCAATAGACGTCGGGACTTTGGACCCCGATCAGATTTATTGTGCACCAGTCCCGTATACACGCCGAATAGTAATGAAATGGACCACCTTCAATGCGATAGCTGTTGTCATGGTTGCCTCCTGTTTACAGTATTCTCTGTAGCCTGCCTAACGTAATATATCACAAGCATTGAGGGCTACCCTTAAGGGTGGGCAACAACTGCCACCGCACAGGGACCCTCGCCTACAAGTTGAAAAACAAAATAAGCTTTTAAGGGAAAATGAATTCCTAATTTTAAAACTTAATTTGGGAATACTTTTTTATTTACTGCCTAGTTTATTTCAAATTAAACTTGCTATTTCATCATGAAAATGATTCTATCAATTTTAGAGTGAGTGCACTTCAAAAATTGGTATAGCTCGATACACAAGGACACTTATTCGCACAGACTAATTTACAGCAGGGCTTTCGTGGCCCCCAATAAAGTTTTATGCTTATAAACAAGTTACAAAATTCAAAATAAATGTACTAGCTAAAGTTTTTTTTTTTAAATGAATAGGTTTTTTGCTAATAATTTCTATTACTTTTTCCAATTAAATCACTCATGTTTCCTGCACATTTATGATGAATGTAATTTTTGTAATTTTTTATTTTCTCAAAGGAATGCCCCTTGGATCACTTGCAAAATTCAATTCACGACCATGAACAAACTGATTGTAGTGTTTAATCATTGCACGTGGATTTGACATTTACGGGCACTTTTTTACCTTTTCCAAATTTTCTGATAATGTAAACATTACGCATTTGCTATAAGTAGTATATATAAGTATATATAATAAGTAGAACACCCATCTACTTATTATATATACTTATCATCTGTCTCAACAAAAGGAAAGCTAAAAGGAAGATGATAAACGTATGAAGAAACTCTGTTGAAGAACAGCGCCGTTAACGTTAATTCAAATTCTGAGAAATAAAAATATTTTTAGTGATATTAAAAATATAAGTTTTTCGCACTTGTATTAAAGCCGATTGATTATGTTATTTTTCATTGTAGGCCTATAGATAAATTTAGCAGTTTTAATTAAGGTACGTTGGAGACCCCAAATGTTCTTTTGAACGAGGGCCCTAAACTTGTAAGTCGGCCCCTGCCTATTGGATCAAAATGGTTAACTAAGGGCCCCGCGCTGTTACTTTCGCACTCGGCCCCGTGGCTGCTATGGCGCAGCTTAGCCATAACTGGCTCTTGCGCCATAAAACACCAACCAACCAACCAACCCGTAGCTGCTAAGGACATCTTTGCAAGGAATGTTCGTCACAGTCAGGTTCAGGCACGTAGCTAAGGGGGTGGTTCAGGGGGTTCAAACCTCTCCCATTGAAAGTCAAGAAAAAAAAATTACAAATCGAATTACTGTAACATACTTAAAGAAACTAGAAAAATTTCAATTTCTAGTATAAAACTTCATGTTGAGTTGCATGAGGAATAATTTGGTATATGATTTGAAGGCACTATTATCTCAAACTAATCGAACAAGATTTTATCGTGTTTCATTATATAGCATGTGAATTTCGGAGACAAAGGGAAAAGATCACAAAACGGCACCGTACAAACAAGTTGTAACCAAAGTAATATATTATTCTAAACAAGGAATCTTAAAATTTAAATTTGTTCTCTAAATTTATTTCATAACTAGGGAGTGTATATTTTCTAATTTTAGAACTATTTAATGGTAACAATTTCATGAAAAATAAATGATAACTTTTGCTGTTTTGATATTCATAAGCCAACGTATTTCTGTTTATTTAAATTAAAATTCATAACCTTGAAAAAATGGGGGGGGGGGGGGGAGAGAGAGAGAGAAAGAGTTTGTTAATTTAGGGGGCGGGGGGACAAGCTACCCAAAGAAATCTGGTTGCTCAGTTACTGAACCACCCCCATGAAAAATCTATACCTACGTGCCTAGTCAGGTTATTTGAAGTCTAAGGTTTAACTTGGTGACGGTAATGCATTTGTATACGTTAAGGACTACACGACTGCATTCCTTGTGTGAAATATTACGCTAGTCTGTAGAGAATGCTGTGAACAGGGGCAGAGTGTTGTCCACGAGAAAAACTATCATATTTAAGGCGGTCCATGTCCTCACCAGAAAATTGAGATTGCAAATTACAGCTTGATGTTTCAATGCCATTTTGTATGGCATTGAAACATCACGTACGATCAAAATAACTATTCATTTGTCTGCTTTTTGTAACTTATTTTTTACATGACAACAGCGCCACATTTCCCCTTATGGTTGTTCCTTGAATACCCGGTACTTTCTCTCAAGCTCGGTCAATTTCTTTTGCTCAGCAATTAAAAGGGACTTTAAAAGTTAAAATAGGGAATCAATGGAAAGATACAAAGAAAAAAAGGGGGAGCAAAATATTGATCCCTGAATAATTCTGACAAAACGATAAAAGAATCTTTGGTTAATTAATATCTATTTTATCGTAAATCGTACCCCATAGCAATTATTTCAAAATGATAAATGAATATTTGATTAATCAATTTATATGTTATCATAAATAGTAAAAAAAAATAACAAATCACAATTAACCTGTCAGTAATTACGTTAAAACTTTAATTTAATTAAGTACATGCATAATAACTAAATTCAACATTATTATTTTCCCAATGGCGCTCAAAACCAACTTAATACTTTTGATCTCCACCTCTCTGAAAAAATAACCCAAACTTTTAAGACCCAATTAACCTTTAAGCGCATCATATTACACAAGACATCAGATTTTATTCCAGGCTCTTCATTTTCCCATTTCCACCATCCAATAACAGTTCGACATCGAGCTCACAGATGGCGCTGACAAGACTTAGTGATCCAAGGGATTATTTTCCCCTTTCATTAAAAGTTATTTTCCCTTTTCTTTCTGCTCCAAACTCCGCCCACCTGATCTTGTAGAGCACTAATTTGATTCCCAAGTTTTCTAGTTTTTGCGAAGGTGATAAAATGAAAACACGGCGCATCCGGAAGATTCTTCGCGATAACTTTTCAAAGACTCTTTTCTTTTTGCGGGGGTGGGGTGAGGGGGGTATTTGGTTTGAATAGAGGATTTCTTAAGTTATTTTGATGAATTTTTTTATTCTTCCCTTGAGTAGGGTCAATGGAATGCCTAGCCTTTAAGTTATTATAATTAAATTTTAATGCTTTGCCCTTTATTGGGTGTAAGGAAGAAATGTAATACATTTTATTAAATACTATTAAAATAATTTTAAAGTTTTTATTTGTTGGTTTGTTTAAAAAACGTCGCACTAGAGCTGCACGGTGGGCTATCGGCGACGGTTCGGGGCCTACATCGAATCAAAGACCCGGGAATGATGCATCGTTTTTTTTAACCATGGTCAGATGAAGAGGACAACACCCACGTCTTCAATAGGCGTCAGGACTTTGAATCTCGATCAGATTTATCGTGCACCAAACCCGTATATATGCCGGTATAATTTGTTGGATGCTCTGGACGACTTTCTAGTATTTTTGTAACGAAGCTGGCAACTCTCCGATATCAAGATCACTACTTTTTTACTTTTCTTTTTCAAGTCCATCGCACGGAATCGAACTAACAATCTTCTGATTACCAGCCTTTATCCACTGGGCTGCCGGGCCCTTTTAATTGTTGTAATAGGTTGTACGTCGCACTAGAGCTACCCAATTTGCCATTGGCGACGGTTTCGGTATCTTTCCTGAAGGAAAGACTATGGACCACTGCTCATATTTTTGAACCATGGCCAGATGACATGGACAACACCTGAATTGGCACCCCAATCCTTACATAGACGCCAGGAATTTGGAATGCGACAAATTTAACGTGCACCAGTCTCTGATATACGGTGAATGTTTTTGAGAAAGACTATCACGAACTCGTTGCACTGAATTATTCGGTAAATTGTATCAAAATAAAAAAATTATAGAACTATAGTCAAGCTAAAAACTGTTTTAATTGAAGAACTGAGTAGACGAACATTTTTAAGTGACATTTTTGAAAAAAAAAATGTAGTCTTCCTGGTGAAAGAACATGTAAATAAATAAAGAACAAGTAACATAAATAAAGAACATGTAAAATAAATAAAGAACATGTAAAATAAATAAAGAACATGTAAAAGTGTGAAAGAACATAACATCTGTATGCACGCAGTCGAACACATCCAGATCTATACAAACAAAAAGCTTTTTTTGAATAAATCGCGGAAGACTGTTAAAACTTACTATTGTAAATACAATAATAATTTTTGTAGTGGAAAAAATGAAGAAAAACTACAATAGTATGTCACTAAAAACTGTAAGGTTTCAGATTATTGAATAAATTTCAATCTAAATTTTAATTTTCACGTAAATTGTTTTACAACTGAAATACTATTTTAACCGGTTTTTCAAATGGATTCGTCGCCATCTTGTTTTTCACCAAGAAGCAAAAGCCGATGTATCCATATTTGAACAAATCTGAAATCACGTTTTCAGGATAACTGCTTTTGCATCAGGCCGTTTTTTTACAGACTGGCAAAACCGGAGCCAGTGCCGTTGATGGTAACGGTGCCGGTTTTGATTTATTTCCTTTACGCCGACAAAAACGGAGTCGGTGACTCTCCTGGTTTGTGTCTTTTTTTTTCACACGTCGGTTAAATCGGAGCTGGTGACTTGTTCTTCCCCGTTAACGACTTTTACTAACTTTGTAAGAAGGGGGCATAAAACTTCTGGGTTTGGATGAATGAAAATTATTATATAAATGGTCGCAATCACATTAATGTGTTGTTTATTTTAATCAAAATCTTTTGATCGCTTTCGATTTTATTTTAAAGAATCAATTGTTTCTGCCATGAACAGGGTTAATTTCTTAAAGTTCTATTAATGTCGCAACATCGTTCTTGATCAATTTACTCGTTTGTTGATTCGACAGAAATGTTCGAAAACAACGAAGGAAAATTGTATGGTCACGATGAAAACAACTACAATAATGAAGTAAGTGTAAAGAAAACACAAACACCTCAGTGGCACCGATGAATCCAGACCTATATGAAAAAGTTTATATAAGAACACGTTGAATCCGACAAATCGGATGCCGATTCGCCATACGATTTGTCGAGTTCAAATCCTTCTGAATTTTGTTGCCGGTGATGATGCGAAAAATTCCAATTAAATAACATTGCATCCAGTGTGTGAAACCGGTCTTAAGCTTGATTAGCGTGGATATAGCTACTTTTGCTTCTGAGTGACTTTTTTGTTGTTGAATTTTTAATGATTAAATAACTTATTTTACTTCTTTATATTTTATAATTAAAGCCAAAGTTATAAATTACCTATTGATACCAAAATCTCACTTTTCGAATTGTGGAATGCAACTGCTTTGGAATTTGGGCTACTCGTGTTATAGTCTGCCAAAATTACAGAACGTTCATTTATTTAGCTAAGTCTTCCACTAAGGCGGTTTTCAGGGAAAAGGTCAATTTTTCAAGGGAATATTTCTTCAATTCACTAAATTTTCACCTAACATGTTCATCCCCTCAGATTTACAAATGCAAAGAGGTTTACAAATGCAGAGACGTCCCTACGACACAAACAAAAAAAACCCGTAATTTTTTTAAAAAATAAACTTAAAAAGACATAAAAATAAATAGATTTAATGGATGAAATGAAATAAGTAATATCTATATGGATAAGGAATGTGTAAAATATACGATTGAAAGCACATCAAAAGGGATAAAATAAACGCTCCTGGGGAAAAAACTTTGATGGGGGAAATAATGTGATTTCCCAAAATCCCTTTGTGTTGCCATTTCAGTAAGTCTTTAGTTTTAACGGTCCATTAAATGCTAAAAAATCTGTAACAGTTGCAATTCATAGATATATACATAAATTTGATGGGTTTCTTTTTCAAAGGCTTTTAAAAATATATACTCAGTTTTCATTTAAGTTTGTTTTTGAGTTTTTTTCATAAGCTTTTTATCAAAAGTAAAAAAGTCGAAAGTACTGATTCTTTTTAATTTTTACTTTTAAGAAAATAATTTGATTATATTCTACTGCCGTCATAAGTTAAAATGTTGTAAGTAATTTTTTTTTTTTTTTTTTTTTGCTCCTTCGATTTGTCCTTAAAAACAAACCTTTTTATGAAATTAAGAATCCATAAATGAAATATAATGGTGAGTTATAGTGAAATTTATACTGACCCCAACTCCAGTTTGATCCGGTTTTTTATAAAAAGTAGGTTCTATATGACTAGTAAATACACTGTAAAAAAGGTACTTAAAAATGAGTACATGACCCTTTTGTTTGAGTACAATTTATCGTAAATGAGCGATGACGTACTACAAATTAAGTAACCGTTCTTTCTCAAAAATGATCAGTGTGATTTAATATTGCTAATATCAGGATCTGTGTAAGACATCTTAACAAAGCGACCTGACCAAATTAAAATAGTTGTTCAGAAGATGGTTTTCCACATTATTTGATGTCGATTGCTTAAATAGAAGCTGACTTACAACTCAATTAACTTTCCACAGTTCCTAAAAAATTGTAATATTCACAATTTTTTTATTTGCTGTTTTTTTTGTTTTTTTTTGTGTTGTTATGAATAACTATTTATATAAAAACCAAATACTTGTATCATACAAAATGTTAATACTTATGTATTATATCACAAAACATATGAGAAAAAAATTTAATGAAAAAATATAAATAAGAATTAGCATTTAAAAAAAAAGCTTTAAAAAATTTAAAAAGTATAAGTTTTGACCAAAATACAAATACTTACTGAATTTTTGTGTTATATATTGTTTTATATATATTTAAATTATATACATGACAAGTTTAATTAAATTGGTCAAAATAAAAAAAAAGATTATAGTTAACTTTCAACATGTATACTTGAAGTTCTATAGAATTCTCCAAATGCTTTTGATATAGCACAATTATATATTTTATCTAAAAATAAACAGACAGCAAAAGAGAACATTCGAAATTATCGATATTTGTTACTCATAAAAAAACATTTCATTTTAAAAATAAACTATTGTCATTTTCAATAAAAACAACAAGCAATTTAATCTGCTGTTCTAATATCTAATAAAATATTCAAATCTCCTATAAATAAATACATTTCCAAACCGCAATGGAATTGCTGTATTTTAAAACAAACCCGTCAGTGTTATTTTCAGTAACTAGCTTCCATATATATAAAAAGATTATCTCTAGTTATTCAAAGACAAGAATTGGATTCCTCTTCGAAACATAAAAATAAAAGTAAATTTAGATATCGAACACAACTTTCATTCATAGGGGAATTTTGTTGATCGAAAAGAACACTCTTGGGAAAGGGCATTGCCAAACCAAAGTACTTAATAAGATTTCAGAATATCCTCTGGAGTAGGGCGAGTACATTGGAAATTCAATTCGTTTTATTTCAACAAAATGGATTTGATTATTGTGTTTACTTTTGTGTAGAGGACCCATTTTTAAAATGTTTGTTGTACTTTCAAACTTTAAGATTCGGGATTTTATGTTGGAAAAAGTATTCAATTTTATACATTAAAAGGTTTATAATTTTGTATGATTCAAGTATTCTAACCCTTCATTGTATATATTGCCCGTTGGATAATGTTGAACAAATCTGGTCCGCGTCGCATCCTTCGAGCATGAATGGACTGTAGTAGAGCGAATATGACGTCATAATCGTGAAACCAACATCTCAGACCAAATGGCCTCAGACACGTGACTTCTTTTCAAAATTATGAATTAAAAAAATACTCGCGATTGGCTGATGAATTGGGTTTTGTTTTGTTTTGTTTTGTTAATTAACGTCGCACCAGAGCTGCACAGTGGGCTATTGGCGACGGTTCGGGGTCAATCTCGAAGGAAAGACCCGGGAACACATACACATTCGCACACACATTCATACACACATTGATAGATGCACCTCGTTATTTTAGAACCATGGTCAGATGACGAGGAAACACCTGAACTGGCACCCAACGCCTTCAATAGACGTCGGGACTTTCTGATGAATCGGGAATTGTGTAACAGCGAAAATTTATGAATGGAATGACGTAATTAACCACGTGTCTGAGGCCATACATGTTGGCCTCACTTTGATGTTAGCGATACCATTATGTTTTCTCTACTATGAAGGATCCATGCTCGAAGGTCGCATCTCATGCTATGAGTGGCTCCTTTTCTATTCCTCGCGGTCGGTGGAGGCCTAGAGTGTTACTATGAGGGTTCAAATAATTCGAAATGGTATCAGATATCTTATTTCTCGAAGAAATTTTAGGTATTAGCGCACGCGATTAGTGGGATCGAATCTTGACAAAAGCCAATTCTTCAATTACAAATAAAATTCATTGTTATTTTTTATTAATTAATAATTTTATGCCTAAATGTTGTATTGTCCACCGGATAAAATATCATTGAAATTTTTTAATTAACTTGCAATAGAGAAATAGAGAGAGATTTGATGCCGCAACAGACATAACAACAGCAGAATGAGTTAAAAATAAACATACAGAAGAGGTTATATTAATACTTGATAATGTGCCTCCAGAAAAAAATGTAAGAACTTAAAATAACGTCTATGAGCGCTGCGGAAACACAACACTGTTTTAAAATTAAAAATATTTAGTTGTTCATCGAAAAAAAAATGTAAACTAATCTTAAATTCAGTTGATGTAGAGATGAAGCAATCAAGAGATGCAGCAATCAAGATATATAGCAATCATTATTCTTTAAAATCAGAGAAAGCATCTCCCGCTCACCCGAACCAACTTGCCCCTATATGTGCGTCAGTGAAACTTTCAATTCAGTAAAATCATAAAGAGGATTACTGAGCAGTCTCTGGATTACGTCAGAATGACCCCCACAGGGAAGGCGCAAATCGCGACCTTTTCCGTGGTTTTTGTTATGATTTGCATATTTTGCAGGGCAAAAATGTGATTTCATATCTCTGTCCGAAACCGTTCGTTTGCGTTGCTTGTTTCTTTTCAGCTGTCAAACAGAAAAACATGGAGTGTTTTGAATTGTAAGGGGACAGGGGGAACACCCCGTCATTCCAATTTTGGTTGAAAATGAGCCGAGGGTACAATTTTAAAGTTGTAAATTCTGAATATGACGTTCTTAAAGAAAATCATTTCATTTTAAAATAAGGTTAACAATTTGCTTTGCCATCGCTTTCTACTTATTGAAAAACTTTAAATTGCATTCGGCGCGATCCGTTTTACCGGTGTGTGAAAAACGGGCCATGAACTGAAAACAAAATTTTAGCAATGGCGCGCGAGTTTTTCGAAACCGATTTTTCTGCAATGACGGGGTTTTTCCCCCTGCACTCTTCATTTATAAATACTTCTTTGAACTTTTATTTAATTTCAAACGTTTCAGAAAATAAAATACTTTTGTCATTATGCAGAATTGAATATATTATAAATTACCCTAACAATTCGAAAACGCCTTTCAGCAGAATTCCATTCGAAACTTACGACCTTCCACTGCGCTACGCTATTCGGTAATTTTAAGTTGTTATTTAAAAAAAAGAACCGATCTGCGGTTATTAAGCTGTTCGATCTCAAAGCACTCAACAACTCGATCTTCTTCCAACGGATTTAATTCTGAGAAGAGAAGAAACAAGCAGCTTTGCTTGGAACACACACAAAAAAAGAAGAATCCCTGTTCAACTGTCGGCATCCTCAGAATTTCCCCTTTTTCCCCTGCAAAGCAAACGAAAGGGAAGAAGTTGCGGGAATCGTCGTGGGAATCACTTTGAAGTGGAATCGTGATTGCTTCAGAAAGGATTAAGGATGACCCCAAAATAGAAATTGATTGGGACATGGTCCCCTTGGAGAACTTTCGCCAGAGAAAGACAGTGAAAATCTCCCGTATGAGTTTCGGCCATCTTGAAAATAATAATGCTTCGTAATAGTTGAAGCAGGGACGGATTTAGTCATAGGCTACATAGGCTGCAACCCAGGGGCAAACACACCAAAAGACAAAAAATCGAAATTCTAATGGAAATAGCATACTACAATCTTTTTATGAGGGGGAAAAGTATTTTCCTAACAGATTTGGTGAATGTAAGTACATCCTAATAATTTTATGTTCTTTTATAAAAATATGCTAAATTTGTAATAATTAACAATGGCGTTGTTAATTACTACTTTTTTTTTTTTGGAAATCAATGATTTTTATTTTTCTTACATTTTTATTTTGCTTACAGGAACTTAAGAGTAGGTAATATAAAGGCGATTCCAATATTTTATGATCATTTTCATAGATTCTACAATACCAGAGAACCTTGAGATTCCTTGAAACCGTTACAATTATGTAACATTGAATTGGAAATTTACAAAAAAAACGTGTACCCCACTTTTGTTTGTACATTTGAAAATAATTAATTTGCAGTACTGGAATACATATTTTTAAAAAAAAATTCCGACCCCCTTTCCCCTCATTTTACTGAAGTATTCCATACAATGGATCACAATGTATTTTAGAATTGGAAACAATCATCAATTATATCATACAATTAGATGACAATGTATTTTAGCGTGCCAATCGGATGCATACTAGTCAAAAGAAAGTTTTAGAAAACATTCTTCCTTGTCTATGCAGGACTCGCGTGACGTCACAGAAAGGTTTAAAACTATTTTGTTTGTTCATTTTTAAGTAAGGAAGTAAGTATGGAAAAACATTTAATGTATTTTTAAAAGTCAGAAATAGGTTTTTAAATCTACGCAAATCTATGCGAAATTACTATTCTTTTTTTTATCTTTGCTCAAGAAGGTGTAAAATAGTCGGGCACGACGCGACAGTCCCGACGCGACAGTCAATTCTAAAGCTACGGTTTTGTTTTGTTAATTAACGTCGCACTAGAGCTGCACAGTGGGCCATTGGCGACGGTTCGGGAGCTATCTCGAAGGAAAGCCCCGGGAATGACTCCTCGTATTTTTGTACCATGGTCAGATGACGATTGGTTTGGTTTGGTTAATTAACGTCGCACTAGAGCTGCATAGTGGGCTATTGGTGATGGTTCGGGGTCTATCTCGAAGGAAAGACCCGGGAACACATTCACATTCATACATGCACCTCGTTATTTTAGAACCATGGTCAGATGACGAGGACTACATCTGAACTGTCACACAGAACCTTCAATAGACGTCTTGTGGTTGTTCTGAACGACATTCCTAGTATTTTGTAGTGAAGCTGGCAACTAGGGTGGAGTGAAAAGGGCGAAAAAAAAAATAATTTCAAATTTTAGTTTTTCCTGACCCAACAAATGGTGCCATTTGGTGAAAAAATCACTGTGAAAAAATTTAAGCGGAATCGTTCATCATCTTCAGGTTCCACATTGAGATATAAAATATAATATTAAAGTCAAACAGTAAAAAAAATCATTTTTTTTTATTTTAATTTAATTTTTACAATATTTTATTTTCAGATTAAAAAACGGTTCTAATTATTAAAAAATAGACATGAACATATTAACACACATTATTTTCAAATTTCACACGAGGTCCAAAAAAGTTCATCTTGGTGTCAAATTCCGGAAGTTCGTTTCGTGACTTTATTCCGCTGCGAAGTATCCATCCCCGACGGCTTCTACACCACATGTTGCCAATGATGCTTGTGTTTCCAGTTTCACATGCCTCACCACTGCTTGAGAATGGCTTCCCTGTTCAAATTGTGAACAATTTCTGATCAATCTTGTTATGTCTTCGTCGCTGAAGTTCGTGGTAACTGGTGGTTCCAAAGGATTGTCATAGTGAATCATCTCGAAATAGGGAGCCCCAGTTGTTCAGTTGGTAAGGCTACTAATCAGAGGATTGGTGGTTCGAATCCGGGAAATGGACTTGACATAGAAAAGTAAAAAAAAGTAGTGATCTTGCGATCGGAGGGTTGCCAGCTTCGCTACAAAAATACTAGAAAGTCGTCCAGAATATCCAACAAATTATACTGGCGTGTATACGGGACTGGTGCACGATAAATCTGATCGGGGTCCAAAGTCCCGACTTCTATTGAAGGCGTTGGGTGCCAGTTCAGGTGTTTCCTCGTCATCTGACCATGGTTCTAAAATAACGAGATGAATGTGTGTGTGTGTGTGAATGTGTATGTGTTCCCGGGTCTTTCCTACGAGATTGACCCCGAACCGTCGCCAATAGCCCACTGTGCAGCTCTAGTGCGACGTTAATTAACAAAACCAAACCAAACCAAACTCGAAATAGGCATTTGCTTTTAAATTCAAATTGGGAAGATTAAATTATCTTATTTTCCCCTTTAAGTCAGTTTTTCTTGATTTCAGTATTCTTCTGAAGCCAAGTTCTCGAATGTGTGCTCGTTCATTTAGCATCGCTAACAGAATATTCTCAGAATGAGCAAAATAACAGTTCCTCTGAATAAATTCGTGAACGATCGCCTTAAAGTCTTCTGGAAATAATGAACTTTTTTTTTATCATTCCATTAAGTTGATGTGTTCCATGTGTGGCATTCGTGATTTTTCTTTATTTCAAACCAGGATGGCACATAAACTTTCATAACATATTATACCATGCACTTAAAGTCTGATGAAGCATCATTATTGCTTTGGCGGTCGATGAGTAAAGGCGAAGAATTTTGTTGGCTGAAGTGAGCCATCTTGAGTAAGACATCTTTCCGGGTCTTCTGTTTGCTAATTCTGGAAGGCATACCCCAAATGATACTGCCTAGAAATGTCTAAGAGGTGTGTTTGGTCTGTACTGAGTTCTTTTTTGTCAATTTCGGGAAAAGCAACTGGAATAGAGACAAAATTTGCCACGGCAAGGGTTTTGCATGTTTTCATAGATTTGCCTATTGTCGCGGAAAACTCTTGTGGTCCAGACGTCTTTCGGTCCTAAATAAACAGAACCAGGTTCTGACAAGAGCGTAATATGCTCTACTACAGCTGTAGTCCTGTAGTATAAGAATTCCCTTTCTTCTCATACATAATAGTCTTGTCATTTCTTCCAACGAAGTAGAGGGCACACAAAAATTGCGGTATTTGTGTAGAATCTAGCTGGGACCGTAACTTTCGACGTTCCTTCCTCAGCTTATTCCTGTCGATAACTTTAGCCGGAATATCTTTAGATACAATCCCTACATCATGAAGCACAGATGACGCAATGACAGCAGCTGACCTATCTGATATTCCTGTCCTATCACAAACAACCGCTAAATGCAGCAAGGATATTTTCATCTAACTTGTCTTGGATGTTAAGGGAGTTTTATCATCAGCTGCTTTCAGACGTTTGGCTTCGAGGCTAACGTAATCGTCATCATCTCCAGGGATATCTTCTAATTCTGAATCAGATCCTAGAATGGCGTTCGCTGCTGAATCTGTAATAGACTTAGAAGAAGCTTTAGTTTTGCATTACCTTGCTTTGGCCTCATGCTTTTGCCTTTTATGTTGTTTTTTTCTTATACGCTTCAATTTTCGGCTTACAGAAATGTCAATCGACCCTATTGCCATTTTCATACATGCCGTTGACCTGTTAAAAAATTTCGCTCCATACGAGGAATCTTTAAAGAACACTTGCATTGTTCATAATTCAAACATTTGCATGAAGAAATATCAAACGAAGAACTATTTGTCTGGCCGAAGAAATATTTCCTAATTTTGTTAGCCCCTTCGAGATTTTGATATTCTTTTCATATTTTTATACTTTTCATTGTAATTTCTTATAAGTCGAAAAATTTCTTGATGACTTATACCACTGGCAAGGAGGCTTTCTTCCAATATCTTGAAATATCCCAAGAAACAATTTCGATGATATCTTTGACTGGAGGATCTTTCTTATTCCTCTTTCACAATAAATAATTTTTGATCCAGAGGAAATGCTTTATTAAATCAGCAAACGTGAGTAAAACTGTCCCAGAAAAAGGAATCCACGTGACAACTATGTCATGGTAAAAATAGTTATCAGAATAGAACACGTGCTGCCATTTATTAAAATTAAGTAAATTTGCTTTTTATGTAGAGTACGAAAGTAATTTATAGCGCATCTGACAGTAAAGTTTTAATTAAGTAATTTATTGACTAAATCATAATTAACTACTATTAATTATCATACAATTAATGTTAAATATCATTTTAATTAAAACATTAATTAATAGAAATTATTTATTAAATAAAAGGACATTTTTTTATATAAAAGGCAATATATAAACATTCTTTTGAGATGTGAAACCTCAAGATAGCAATATTTTGGGCTGAAATTTGGTGACAATTTGTTCTAGTGAGTTTGGCACCGTATAATGACACAGGCAACATGAATTTCAAAAAAAAAGTTTTTTCGCTCCACCCTACTGGCTACCCTCCGATCACAAGATCACTAATTTTTAACTTTTCTTAGTCAAGTCCGTCGCACAGGATCGAACTAACAATCTTCGGATTATCAGCAGAATAGCATTTATCCACTCGGCCTCGGATGCCTCTCTAAAACTACGGAGAATAATTTATTTGCTCGTTAACTGAGAAGTGCAATGGGCTATGAAGAATATGTTTGTGATCTATCCCGAAGGAAAGACCCGGGAACGATGCCTCGTAATTTTGAATCGTAGTCAGATGACGAGGACAACACCTGATATGCCATTCCATACATCTGATGCTGCATGAAAGCATTTGAACATCAACAGATTTAATGTGCACCAGTCCCCTCTACACGGTAGAAATTTCTTTGTATGTGACGCGAAACGCAAATGGAAATTGCTGCACTCGCATGATGAAATTCGAACCCACAACCTTCCGATTATGAGCTCGAAACTATTTACAAACTTAATATCAGGAAAAATATCTTTAACAACAGTTACCAATTGTTTTATTATAAATATTGCCTTTTTTGTGTCATTTTTCATTCAGAAATCTAATTAAAATTCCCATCATTTATCATAAAAACTGTTATGTTCTAACTGCGCGACTACTAATTAATAACCATTAACTAAACCAATTACGTAAATAAAAAAAATATCAACTCATTTTTCATTTAGTCATTATTGAAGGAAGAATAATAAATCTCGTGAGTCGTAAAAACTTTATTAATTTTAGTGCAAGAAACCTATTTTTCATTGTGATCATTTCGCATTTTATACCAAGTGGATGGAATATTTTGTTTGTCTTTTTTGCGAATGTAAGTCTTTCTTTTTTACTTGAAATCATAAATTACAAACACTTTCGGTATGTATCTTTCCTTGTAAAGTATTTAAATAATAAAATACACATGTTATTCTGTAAGATAAGTCACAAAAGTCCGATAATGATCTCAAACACTTTCTTTATTGCTAGATATATAGATCTATCATTTTGCCAAGTGGGGTGGGTTCTATTTCAATAGGTTGCTCAATAATGAACTGAATGTCCTTCCACTTAGCATTAGGCCGCTTTTACATTTAACGACACGACACCAATAAATCGTGAACGATCGCGAAGGGACGACACAACGTTTTATCGTATCGCCTGGTGGTCAGTTTTTCATTGCACCGATATCGTTCGCCGAAAACGACAATCTTTACATTCAGTGCGTGTTCGTCTGTTACCGAGAGCACGTCTATTCTCAATGCGGCGCATCGCAACAAATTATATTATAACTAACTGCGATTGTTGTATTTGCTGCATTTAAGGAGAAAGAAGAGATCAATAACAAAACGCTTCTGGGTGCATGATATCACCAAAGCAAGACATGTTGAAAAAGATTTTAATGTTTTATTTGGACGTCTACAAAAAGCTAAAGCTAGAGCTAACCACTAGAGCTGCACAGTGGGCTATTGGCGACGGTTTGACTAAATATTGCCTCCCATGCCTTTTCTCGAACAATCTTGTTCTTGTAAAATTCAACTCGCTTATCCCAAATACAGGTCTTTACTTCCACTAATTCACACAAGTTCATAATATCGAACTTAAAAGCCATATTGATATTATTTAATTCTTATAATAATATAAATAAGAAAAAACACAGTAGACTATAGCAGACGGCAACAAGTTTTTCGGAAACAAACTCAAAATGTCGTCACGATGAAGTAGGGAAGGCGCGTGTCCACGATAAAACGTTCCGATAAATTGTATCGTCTGATCGACAACGACAATATCGTTATCGTATCGGCTAGTGAAAAAGCGCCCGGCTTCGTATGTGTAATTTGCGTACCCCGATATCGTGCCGCTGAAATCGTATACGATTTATCGGTGTCGTGTCGTTAAATGTAAAAGCGGCCTTATAGTCAAGACGTGTTGCACACTACGGTGAGTGTTTGGTTTTAATACGAGATTCTGGTCAATAGCTGTCCTGTAAGGCCGCTTTTCAAAACACCGGGTAAACCGGTGCCGGTGATAACGTCGGTGTTATCACCGGACCGGAATCCAATTTGTCGATTCCAATGTTTCTTTGTGTTCACTTTTTCACGTAGGTCTACTTTTATCGGTGTCGGAGAGGTGTTTTTTTTCTTTCCCCAATATTGTATAAAAGAAAAAGTGCGTCACTGATCATATTTAAATTTATGTGGTTGAATTTTTCGCCGCCAAGCTGTAAGTGTATGAGTATCAGATTCGGTATTTTACGAAATATCTCTATAAATAATAATACATACTGTACCAATTTTTGTTGAAAACAGCAATCATTTTAAGACAGTGGCGAACTTATTTTATACAATAACTTCGAGAACTTTTATACAAACTTTCACCATAAATGGCGCTTTATTTTAAAAACATCAGATTTTTTTTTCAACTAGAGACAATCAGCTGAAGATAATTTAATTTGACTATAAGCAGTTAATAAGATAAAAAACTCTTCATATAAAACATTCCGTAAAGAATATTAAAATACAAATGCAATGTTAAAAATACGCAATAAAAATACCTAAACTAATTTCGAAGATCCCATTTCCCTTCATCATCTCCTGAAACATGTCTAGATTTTATGTATTTTAATTGCGTATTATTAACGTTGCATTTGTATTTCAACATAAGCAGTTACTGAAAATTTATTTTATGTAAATGCACTATGTGCACATTCAATGTGTGCACTTTTTGTACACCGAGTCACGTCCAAACGATACTCTAATTCAAATTCGGCGTATTTGTGTTTTGAGGTTTTTTTCACAATGTTTTTAAGGTACAGCGCGCCATCTATGGGTGGAATTTGGAACTATAAAGTTTATTTGCTTAAAATAACTCTTTTTTATTGACAGAAGCATTTGAGACTAAACTGTAACTCTCTTACCAATTAAATTTTAAAATGTATCAGGGATGTTTAACCCATCTTGTATGTTTAAATACAGAAACATACGCTTTACCCAGCAAAAAAGTCAGCATGAAACCTTCATCAAAATTGTCAAATTGATGGTTTTATAAAGGATATTGAAACAAAAAACTGCAGTTTTTTTTGAAGTTTTTAATTTTCCTGCATAAAACCTTTAAAATATCTGCATTTTCCCTTCTTGATTAAAAATTGAAGGTTTTTTGCAGGTTTTTATGAAGTTTTTTTTTACAGTTTTTATAAAGGATATTGAAACAAAAACCTTTCATTTTATAGATCTTCAAAAAAAACTGCAGTTTTCCTGCATAAAACCTTCGGTTTCAAAATTTTGATGATGGTTTTATGCTGACTTTATTTGCTGGGTAATAATAGAATTAATAAAAACAGAAAAAAAGTATAAAATAAGAAATATTCTAAGAAGCTTATTTAACCTTATAGCCTTGACCGATACTAAACCATGAAACCTTACAAAATATCAAGCATTAAGTGTCGCACTGTTGACACTTTGAAGAGTGGCTATTTTTAGCAATCTCAACACTGACATTATGCATAACTTCTGAACAGCGTAAGTATCTAGAAACAGATGGCAAATCCTTGGTATCAGTGACCATTTACATATCAATGAACAATACATTTCCAAGGACATCTCTCAATTGTGCGCGTTCAGAATAAAATGTCGCTCTTTTCATTAATGCATTTTTTATTCTTTCAGACAGCTTTAGGATTAATTGCGATTAACTTCTCCGCGACAGCTGTTAATGTTTCTTAATTGGAAGGCATAACCGTGGCAAAAAATAGTCGCAGTCCTGAAGAAAGCAAGCTGTCGCGCAGTGACAAAGTGTTTGTCGAGATATCAAGCAAATATGAGAAATGATAATTCCGTGCGCTTTGAAAGGGATCCTGTTTATTTTGTTTCAAATAGGATGAGAAAAAAAATTAGAAAGTGAAAAAAATGGGAGTGAGGACAAAGAACTCACTTTAGATCGTGTAGGAGGTCATATGACTTGAATGGGCTCGTGTTAGAATTTAATTGCCGACAACAGTTGGAAAGAATAGTTTTGTGTCTTCTCGGAGTTTTTAAAAGGTTTTCTACATCTAATATATACCAGTCTTCCAATTTCAAAACGACTCTTGTACCTCTAAAACAATCCCATCACATTTTTAAGTCCCATTTCTTTTTCGTATTAGTATGTTATTTTACACATTGAACCAAGCGCGGATCCAGGTGGGGGGTAAAGGGGAAATTACCCCTCCACCCCCCTAACATCTAAGATTATATTTTCAAAAGTCACCTTAGGCAATGAAAAATTTCAAACTAAGGGGGTCAAATTTGATGTTCATGATAACAATATACTGTATTACCCCCCTAACAATAATCTCTGGATCCGCCCATGTTGTTGAACAACACAATTTGTTTAATTTCAGGTGTATAAATAAAATGTAATACGAACAAATATAGGATACAAAAATGTGCTGGTCTTGTTCTCCAAAGTGAACAAGAGACGTTTGTAGCAAGCTCGAGATTAGAGGGTCTCCAGTTTTGTTCCTGGTCCTTCGAAAAAACATGCTGTGTATGATGAATTGGTGCACATTAAATATTCCGAGGTCCAAAGTCCTCATGTATATATAAGTTGCGCGGGGAGCCAGCTGTTGAGTTTTGTCATCATCTGACCGTGGTTCAGAAATTATGAGTCAATGTTCCCGGGTCTTTCCTTCTTACTTTTTTTGGTTGGTTAAATAAACGTCGCGTTAGAACTGCTTTACTTTATACCTACCGAAAGCTGAAGATACTCCCGTGTGGCGCGTTTCGTAATATAATAGTGGAAATCATGAGCAAACAAACGAGCGTTGTAAGCGTTCTATTCATAGCAATAATAGTGACATTGCGTACTAAATGGAAGCTGCTCTTCAATTGAAGATATTAGTTCTAAAAGTGCGTATTTACATTTGATGTATTTGCTTATACGATTCCACTTGGCAATGTTTTTACTTGCCTCAATCGCTGGAAATCGTAGAAACAAAATTAGGTTGGTGAGCAAAATGGTTTATAACCTGAATCAGAAGCAAAAGATAAGGAAGTCAATCAGTATACTTTTAAATTGATTTTTACATAACACAGTTGTGCACTTACCTTATTCAGGATACATATGGTTAACGTAAACTATATAATTTTTTCCACTGGAAGAAAACACCTGTTATACCAGCGCCCACTGTACAGAAAGCCATATGCGTATAGAAAGCCCATGCTTTTCACGTCACAAACTAAAGCCAAAAAGAGCAAAGGAAGATAAAATCGTAATTCCTGTTGTGCTCGAACCGAAATTGGCCATCAGTTTGTGATGTAAAAAGTATGTGCCATACGGTTTTCTATACAATGGACGTTGGTTATACCCTTCGAGGATGGATCCTTTGTAATAGAGCAGGCATGAGGTCCCTCTCGCTAACATCAAATTGAAGCCAACGTGTATGGCCCAAGGTATGTAATTAACTACGTCGTTACATTAATGATTTTTCGCAGTTACACATTTCTCAATTCACAAGCCAATCTTTTTCATTCATGATTTTGAAGAGATGGCACGTGACATGGGTCTTCCGCTCTAAGATGTGGGCTTCACGATTTTGACATCATATTCTCTCTACAACAGTCCATTCATGCTCAAAGGTTATACCTACACAACAGTTTTAACTGTAACCTTCCCTAACAGAAAGAGATGAAAAGAAACAGCCATACAGTTGGATAGCAGGATTGCGAATCCTCACATGAAAAATACATTAGTGCAGTGGTCGGCAAACTTATTAGTCAACAGAGCCAAATATCAACAGAACAACGATTGAAATTTCTTTTGATAGCCACATTTTTTAAACTTAAACTATATAGGTAGGTACATTGTTATTAACTTAATAAGGGTACTCCTAAGCTGGCCTTTGCTAAAATCTTCCTCAATCTGATTGGGGTGCGTTCGCTGAGATCAACCCCTTCCATCCACACTCGTCTTGTATTTCGTCTATCTCATTTCGTTCATCCTCTCTATATGTCCAAACTATCTTTACATACCTTTCTCAATCATAACAATAACTGACAAACACTAATGTGAACAATTGCCCCTTGCATCTCCTTGGAAAGTTTGGGTAAGTCAAGTTTGTATGTTGTTGTTTTTAATTTTTGCTACGTGCCCGCCCGCACGTGGTAATTTGTGGAAGAGCCACACTCAGAAGGCCAAAGAGCCGCATGTGGCTCGCGAGTCGCGGTTTGCCGACCACTGCATTAGTGATTTCTTTCAATGTCCCGCCTTTTATCAAATGTGAACCTTTTTTCACAACAGGTGATGTAAAGTTACCCTTCAAATAGTAAAGTAACCCCCGTTAACGGTACGCTTAAAAATATTTAAACTAACGACTCAATAAAAGCGCCAACAAAATATATTCAAATAGCACTAGTTCAATTGTAATGCTTGACACGAAAGGGGCACTTCATAGAAATGTGTCCAATTACTCTTTAACGTGCGCACCGATTCAATCAACTTAGAGTAAAGTGCCCCCATTTTTCGATTTCCGTAAAGTATGTGAAGTGTTAGCATGCGATGACGTAATACGATTACCACGGAAAACGAAAAAAAAGTTAGGCATATTTTCGAGTGAATGTAATCTCCTTCATTTCAAGATGGACTTAGGACTCGCCCTAATGTAATGATTCCTCCGCTAACTTAAATTTCCGATTTTTGTTTGGATGAGGCAAAGATGTCGAGGATTAGGGTGTTAAAAGGGCTCTAAATCAGATTTTGGATATTATTTTTAAGGAAAGTTCCCAGGGGCTTTGTAAGTGAAATAAAATCGATACTTCTGTAAGGTTTAGTGGAAGTAATTTATTTTAGTAATATGCGTTATTCTTATTTTTATTGTTGTGAGGATAAAATGTTTTTTTTTTAAGGACAAACATCGATTTTTTTCATGGTGCAAATTGAGTTGTTTGTTTGAATTAACAGCGCATTAGTAAGGCCCATCCTTACTAATGCATCCTACACGGACGCTTTTTTAATACGCGTTAGCTTTTGAAAATGATTCTCTAATTGGTCAATACAAACCATGTGGTTTGTATTCACCAATCAGAGAACCATTAAATCGTCAAAATGACCGGTACTTGCATTGTAATAACATTGACGGCGGGACTTTGTTACTACTACATTGTTAACGTTGCACTAGAGCTGCACAATGGGCTATTGGCTACTGCAAATATGGGACATTTTTATTGTTATTTAAGCAACCGTTAAAGATGTATTTATACTTATTTGTGCAAATAAGCAAGGCACGCGTTGGCATGGTCGGAATAGTACCGAATTCATAATTGGAGGATTGTGGGTTCCATTCTCTTCTTAACAGTGCATTAGTAACACTCTCTACAACATTGGTGACGGAACTATGGGGCCTTTCATAAATTATGTCATACTTTTTCTTAATAGTTTTTACCCCCCTACGTCACAAACTGCCACACCACACCATACCCCCTTCCCCACTCGGCGAATTCCTCAGTAATTAACAAAATATTATCCCACGAAGAGGGATTGCATTAGGCTAAATATGTCGCGGTTCAAATGTCCTCACGTCGGACGTGAGGTGGAAGTTTGTAGACTGGAATGCCATGGGCTTTCACTCGTCACCCGACCATGGTTCGAAATTACGAGAATGTTTCCGTGTCTTTTTTTCGGGATATATCCCAAACAATCACCGATATTATATTGTATAACTCTAGTGCCATCTTAATTCTACCAACCGGTATATTCATTTCTTTTGTAATTACTTTCTTGAAATGATTGCAAAGTATTTCGTTTATTTATTTTCTCGAAATAGAAATCTACGACATTCCTACAAGGTTTACTTGAGAGTCCTCTCACTTAATTTTAAGTGAGATACAAGATCCCGACCGCATTCTTGCTCGTTACAAAAGAATTCTAGAATTCGATTCCCTCATTCTTTCCGCTTGTTTGTGATAATTTGGGGGAGATGCCACCTAACGAGCAAAGACATTGCCCTGGCGTTAAAGTTAAAGTGAATCAATCAAAGTTTCGAGTAAATAATAACTTTTTAACTGAATGGCTCTTTGTTTACTTTTTTTGCAGGGCAAAATTGAACACTTCCCAATATGCCTGGGTGATTTTTTTTGATTGATTTTCTTATATTTTTTGACGTGAAACGTTTATAAAACCACTTACATGAGGTATCAGCATTGAACTCTAACTGTAACTTTTGGAAGGTTCAAACTTTGTTTCCTCTACAGGCGCGTTGAAGCCAATTGAAAGCAGCCATGCTGTGCCCCACCATTTTTTTTAAAGTGATTTAGTGGTGTTTTTTATTACCATAGCATTGTAAAAATATTAAATGTATATAAATTTTATATTTTCTTCTTATAGAACTAATTTTTATATTGCCAAACAAAAAAAAAATTCTTATTTTTTATCTACTTCGGCTTTGACTTGCAAACGACTTTCTATTTTAATAGCAGATTGCATTTAAAATGTGTTTAAAAATAAAAAACTCAGCCAAAAGCAGTACATGTCAGCTTATTTTAACATGAAAAATATACGAAATATTGCGGTAGCAAAGAAAGTGAGGCACATCATGGCTGCCTCTGCATCGGCTTCAAGTCAACAAAATGCCTTAACCAATTCAGAAGTTACAGTTAGAGATCAGTGGGTATCAGGCTATAAACCTCGCAATATGTTTTTAAAGTGATCAGAAACACTATTATACCTTTTATAATAGTACACAATTTGTTTTCGTTTGATCAGAATGTTTGTGCCGATACCTGTAATAAAGCAAAGCACGTACGAAGCGTGGATGAGGTTTGTTTCTTTGACTTATGCTGGCGACCAATCTCCATATATAATCTGCTGAAATGTAAACCCTTCTGGACATTTTCTGATTTATAACAAATTCTGCTGTATTACTAGTAATGAACATAATTTTTTAAACTATTCCAATGATTTTTTTTTATGATTTTGATTTTTACATCATAAGTTTTCGCGAAGACCGGTGGGTGGTTCAGGCGATACAGTAACAGACTCATAGTTTTTTAGTTGGTTGAATAAATATCGCACTAGAGCTAAATAATGAGCTACAGGCAGATGTTTATGATTTATCTTGAAGAAAAGACACATGAACACCGCCTCGTAATTTTTAATTATAGTCAGATGACGAAGATAACACCTGAGATGACACCCCATGCACCTATATGGGCGTAAGTTTGTTTAAAACACAACATACATTTAGCGTGCACAGGTCCCCTTGATTCGACATATAGTTTCTTTTCCCAACGGACGTTTTTGTGGAAGACGAAGTATAAAACGGTCCACCTTCCAATAACCTATTGACTGCACTCTTAAAGTGGAGATTCGAAGCCACAATCGGACCAGTAACGACCACATAACCGGAGGGTTGTGGTTCAAATCTCCATACGAGGCAAGCGATTGCCAATTTCGATCCTCGGTATCAGATAGAAAAAGTCCACCGATTGTAGGGGACTTGTGCACGTTAAACCTATCGAGGTCTAAATGCCATTACGCCATTGCCAGGTTAGGTAGTATTCTCGCAGAATTGGATTTATAGTTAGTGGGCCCTTAAGCTGTGATAAGCTCCCCCCCCCAACTACAGAGAAGGGGGTATGGAATATCTCCAGAAAAACGTGGGGAGGGGGAGTCAAAGTCTTTTGAAAATATATATTCCAGAAATGCAAATAATTTTTTTTTTAAGTGTACAGTCGCGGAAAAAAAAACCGAACCACGGATGATTATTTCGTTAGTTTTTATAGTAGAGCTAAACTTAATATACCATTTTGTAGGGAATAAAGTCTACTACACATTGATATACAAAAAAATTCCTTAGGGGACAATCTTCATACTCGAATCCGCACCAACTTTAAAACTTTCAATAGCAATACCCAATTTTGATTAAATATTTAGAATCTACGACAAAATTTATCGTTGAATATCAATTTTCAAGTCATTTGGTTAAGTAGTTTTTTAATTATGAATATCGAAAGTTTAGAACTCGAACCCAAATTTTTTGTATATCAATGTAGAGTAGACTTTATTCCCTACAAAATGGTATATTAAGTTTAGCTCTACTATAAAAACTAACGAAATAATCATCGGTGGTTCGTTTTTTTTTCCGCGGCTGTACATATGAAATTTGGATACACTGTTTTTTTTTGCACAAATGTAACAATAATGTTACAAAATCAAAGAATCTCAAGGTGCAATGGCATTCTGGAATCTATGAAAATGATAATTAACTGCACTCTTCTTTGTGTTACCCTAAAATTGGTTCTAAGCAAATTAAAAATGTAAGAAAAATAAAAAATAATCTATTCCCCCTCCTCCCCTAAAAAAAAAAGTTAAACAATGCTTTTGTAAATTATAAAAAGTTAAACATATTTTTTTTTAAAGAACCTAAAAGTACTAGGGAATATTTACATTGTACAAATCTGTTAAGAAAATAGAATTTTTCTCCATCATAAAAATATCGTAATATACAATTTCAAAGGATTTGGATTTTCATCCTTCCAAATAATTTTTGTTTTCCGGAAAATTCATTATCTTTTCTGTATTTTTGATGTGTTTTATGGGCCTCGCTGCAGCATATGTAGCCTATGCCTAAATCCAGTCCTGATTCACAGGTATTTTTTTTCTTGAAAGATTCCGCACCGTCCCCGGATTTTTGCAGCTAGTGTGAAGTTAATTCAACCACCATAAGTCTTCATCAACATCAGCAACTGACACTCCCTTAAATGATGCCATATTCCATCAATAGACATTTTCCGGTCCACCATTCATTCCACATTCTTCAGAGACCAAAATAATGAATATCACATGCCACAAAAAATAGAGCCCAAAACCATTTATCCATTTGTCTCTGTTTTTTATTCCCCCGTTTCGGGATTGTCTCGATGTTTACACAGAACAGGATATCATATGGCTCTGACGTCTCCGCTCTGAGAAGCGCTGTTCTGCGGAGCGAACGTCCGACATTATAATTTCCCCATGCTGTTCCTTTACTGTAATTTCCGAAAGGACATTCAGTTCAGATTAATTGTGGACCAAGTTGGTGTCAGTGGCGGCCCGTGGTCGAAAATGTTAGTGCAGCCGAAATCATGTGAATCCACCCCCCCCCCCCCCCCCTCTCCTATTTTCCAAAAACCATACATGAACGGAAATTATTTATTATTCACTACTCAAAGCAAAGTTTCCTTTCAATTTTTACGAAATGATAACATGCGAAAAAATAGAAAACACTTACTTATTGTTTGAAAATTAAAGCAATCCTGCTTACTTTTAAACATGCGAATCGGTTAATTTTAATATTAACTTACATAAAGAAACAACAGCAGGACCATATCCTGAAACAACAGCACATATTAAATGTATCACGAAAACCATTTCCGTTTGGAGATATTCTCGTAAGTTCTCGTTTCATCCCACGAGCCAATCAGCATATCGAAGTGCAGCTAAAACAAGAAAATCCATTTCGGCTGTACCTTCTCAAATGCAGTACATTAGCATGGGGGGAATCTCCATACTACGTAGAGGTTGCCATGACAACGATGCAGCCGATTTCGAATTTCGCTTTTTAGCTGCAATTTTGATTGAATGGAGTTTTTTCCCCTCCTGAATTGTGCATTAGTAATAGGTAGTAGGTAACATGCTTGCTATTTATCGGAGATTTTGTTTACTACCGTAGAAATTTCATTTTCAATTCGAATCTTCATTTAAGAAAATTAGTAAAACATCTGATTTTAGTTTTAAAATACACTAATGAATTTAGGTGCAGCCCGGCTGTACTTGCTGTAGTGGGCGAGCCGCCACTGGTTGGTGTCTTGTTTATCGTGATTTATCTTTTGTAAAGTGTTGGTATCTGGCAGGCACGTAGGTATAGATTTTTTATGAGGGTGGTTCAGTGACTGAGTAACTTATCCCCTCCTCCCCCCCAAAAAAATCCCCCCCCATTTATTTAAACTTATTAATTTTTATATTCAAGTAAACAGAAATACGTTGGCACATAAGTATCGAAACAGCTACATTTGTCATTTATTTTTCATGAAATCGTTAACAATATCAGTTAATATAACTATTTTTAAAATTAGTAAATATCACTCCCTAATTAGGAAATAAATTTAGAGAACAAATTTATATTTTGATATTCCTTGTTTAAAATAGTATATGGATAGGACACCCAGAAAATACCAGGTTTTCCCTCACGGAACTCAATAAGGAGTATTATAATTAAGATTGAAATTTTTCTAGATTTTTAAAGTATTTTTATGATTTTTACAGTAATTCGATTATTAATTTTTTTTCTTGGCTATCAATGGGAGGGGTTTGAACCCCATGAACCACCCCCTTACCTACGTGCCGGGTATCTGGAGCTGATATAGATTTAGATAGAGATTCTTTTATGTCTGGGTTGAAATTACTTTTGTCCTGAATACGCCTTTAAAATCGGTGCGGGTACAGCGGTCATTGGCAGACACTTGCGCGACATAAAATTTATTGATATTTTTAAACCCCATAACAACAGCCTATGGAGGCAAATGACCTACCACCGTGTAAAAGAAAATATGCCGTGTCGACCGGGTCAGCTTATAAATCACTCTTCCTCTGACCATATCACTGTTGAGAGTGGGGGGGGGGGGGGCGCGTAAATCAATCGAATTTCGGGCATACATTGGCATTATATTGAAGAGAGGGACGAGTCCCACAATAAATTTGACTAGTTGACAGTTTCAACCATTTGTGTGAAAATTGTGCGGATTGTATATTGTCTTTTGATAGCAATGACCATAAAGGTTTGGGGTAGATAGGCATGCGTGCGTCAGTCGCGACTGTATAAGAGGATAAATGATCACCTTGTATTTCTCTGGTTTGTTGATTAGTGACTTTCTAAACTGACAATTCCGTATTTCTTTGGTAAAGTTAGCCATACACAAAGGCAAATTCTCAGTAGAGTTCAAATTTATTTCGAAGAGTACAGGTGGAGGAAAAATTTTAATAAAACTTATTAATTATGGAAAATTCATTCCAATTAGGTAATTAATTATGCATATTGTTGACTTAATTAAATAATTAATAACCTAATATTTACGAAAAGAAAATTGTTTATATTTATTTCGGAAGAGATTCGCATCAAGTCCACATGTACCCCCCCCCCCCTCTTTGTACTGAACGCCTCCCTCCCAGTATTATTTTCTGGATCCTGCTATGTATTATAGTATGCGTTAATGGAATTGATTCATCAAAATCAATGACTAATGTACGTTGACAGTTATATATGAATTGTAAATATTGTAATTCTGTAACACTTTATCAATTTACACTACCTTTCAAAGCCCGAGTCTTTATTGAGTTTGTTTATCTATTTATCACTTTCAATTCGTTTGTCCGTTTAATAAAATTCTGTTTTACTACAAAGGGAATGAAGACCGATGTTCAGTATTCATGTCCATCAGAGTTACTGTCAAACAGAGAACTCAATCCAACAGAATGGCAGATTTATATTCGATTGATGTTGAGTGGACTCGATCATTTAAACAAATAAGCTTCACTGTGTGCCGAACGAACGGATAGGCAATGTAATCAAACGGATATGCGTCGTAAAGATAGCTGTTCCCGGACTAAATATGCTCTTTTATATAAAAAAAAAACCTTGTTGTACAGTCGCAAGGTGGTAGAGTAGACAATTATTAACCATGATATTAACACTTTAGGCCTCCAAGGCCCGCCATCGACTTCCTCTTTCAACCCTCCTATATTAGCTCACTTTGATTTAAAGAACAGAACCTCTCTGGTATTCCCACTGAACCTTAAAATACGACAAAACCAACCGAATCCATAACACCCCTTCCCATTTCAACATATTTTAAGAAAGTTTTGTCAAAATAAACGAGCAAGCTTCAAATTGACCTCGACAAGCCCGCATCGTACCAGTTCATTTGGAAACACCCATGTATTATTTTGTATTACCATTTTCGAACCGAATAATAGTGGTTCTATGGTTCTGTCACCATTTACTTCTGCCACGGTTAATCAATTCATCAGCCCAATTGCCTTCTCACTCGATTATCCAACATCAAATGACACAAGTCACATTACGTCTCGTTTTTTATGCATCCAAAAGGCTGACTTAATGTGCATAACTCACTCTTCCATACACATCGACAACTTGATGATAAAGGAGGAAGTCTTGGAAGATTCCTTCTTTTTCCGCCATTTTTTTTTGTCGAACTTTTTTTTATATATATATTTTCCTCTGTCCTCGCGGCTGTTTGAGGTTAGCCGCTGAATTCTGGTAAGATTAATGAAGTATAGAGACAAATGGATCTTGGTGGTGGTATATTTCAGAGGTTTTTTTTATTCTTCCGTTCTTGTTGGAGGTACTTCCTTTGGGTAAACCCTGTCGGAGACATCTTGGTTGAGTTGACGTAGAATATGGAATAAGAGGTTCAAGTTGTTGTGTCACTTCTGTTTGGGAAGAGAAAAATATTAAATCCTTTTAGGAATTTTTTCGGATTCCATTATTCAGAAGATCAACAATATTTTATTTGTTTGTTATGAAGTGATTCGTTGTTATTTTTAAGTTTTGTCATAAGCTCATTGATGGTCAAAGTCGTCAATGAGCTTATGACAAAACTTAAAAATAACAGCGAATCACTTCATAACAAACCAATAAAATATCGTTGATATTCTGAATAATGGAATACGTCCTGATATTTCAAGTTTATCCAGAACCTATGTTATCCACCAAATTTTAAAAAAAATATTCCGTTTTACGATATTTTTCAAATATGATAATTTGAGGTATTTTCTATGTATTTAATATTAAATTAGATTTTTAGAAAATATAAATAGAAAAAAAGGGGGGGGGGAGTGGAACTAGTCGCACTTCCCAGTGTACCTTAAAGTTTGGTACGTGAATTCTTTGTACACACGATAACTAGGCTTCAAAGTGAAACCTTAAACACAAATCGTCACTTTCCACACTCTACACAATTTTCGTACAAATAGTTTTAAATGTCAACTAGACAAATAATAATTGTAGAAATCATAGTTTTCATGAAGTAGGCGCATAATTGCCACGATCAGCAACGGTTCAAGGAATTTTTGTAATACAATCAAACATGATTTTGGTAAATTTATTTGTACAAATAATTTTTTTAAACTAATTTTAAAATTTGGATCGTATTAATATTTGAATTTTCGAACTTTGTCAACCGAACAAAAAAACTTATAAAGGTTTTACTGAGGTGCAAAATTAGAGGAAATTCCGGCTCTGCTGGGTCAAGAGTGCGTTTTCCGAAAAAAAAATCTTACCTATATAACTTCCATAAAATATACAGGTAAAAAAATGAATCTTAAAGTAATATAAATTTCAATTAAAAATTTCAACCTAGAAAATTTCCAGTACTGACAATAAATTTTCAACTAAAATTATTTATATTTTCTCTTTATCTCTAAAATTTGGCGCTTTTCTTAGACCGGCGCGGCGTCCCAAGTGGCTGCTTGTGTCTTTTGGGCCTTAAGCCGCATTGATTAATCGCATTAATTGATTAAAACTGAAGTTACGGTGGTTAAACAGACCAGAATATTCTCTAAATGTCACTTACATTCCCTTCCACGCAGTACAAAGTTATAGCCCAGTAAATTTAGACCAAAAACAGGGTCGATATGAAACAAATTTATAATTAGCTGAAATTTTCAGGATTAGCTCCTAGATATGTGTAGAACGTATCCTGAAAAGTCCTCTAACTTCCCACGTGAGCTTCCATCCAAAATGGCGGATCAAAGATGGCCGCTAAGCACTTTTTTTTCTTAGGCACTTATAGCCCAGTAAATTTAGGATTTCATATGACACAAACTCATAATTAGTTGAAATTTTCAGGATTAGCTCCTAGATATGTGTAGAACGTATCCTGAAAAGTCCCCTAACTTCCCACGTGCGCTTCAATCCAAAATGGCCGATCAAAGATGGCCGCCAAGCCTTTTTTGCCTTGTTTGATGTTTTTCCTCATATCTAAGTTAAAAATAAACATTTTTCAATTCTGTAAAAACCAGTATACTCTAAAAGGATTATTGTTTCTATATATATGCCATAAAATAACCGATAACAGTTTTCAAATGAGGAAAAATTAAGTTTTTTGACGACGAAACCCAAAATTTCTGTGTTCTAAGTTTTTAGCTGAATTCATAATTTAGAAATAAAAATAAATTAAGAAAAATTTTGTAGGTAAGAAAATGTTGTTCCTTGTATGGAGTTTTCTAAAGTAAATTTAAAAAAAAAATATTCAAAGAAAAATTGCTGGTATATTCCGTTTTCTTAAGCAATCCAGCAGGTTTTTTTTTTAACTTCGAAGTGAGTAGTTGTTAGTGTAGGTCTGTGTTAAACTTAAAAAAAAACATGACTGTCTTTGTTTATAACTGTAACAAGTTGGGCAAGAGAGGGAAATAGTGCGCGGTTTTTTAAAATGAATTGAAATGAAAAAGAAAAACACAAATTTTATATACACTTAATTACATAAGAATAACAAAAATTTTGGCCTACAGTTCATAAATAAAAAAATATAGACTAGTCATTCAACATCATAATCATCATCTTCGAAACCGCTAGTAGGAGGAGCTGAATTTTTACATGACTCTCCTAAGCAAGAGGTACAAAACTTGGAGCACTGGAGGTCTGCCTTCTTGCATTGGCATCATCTCACAGTCTTTTGTTGCAGTTATTTTGAAGATTGTTGAACTGTGAAATCAAAGAACGCAGTTCGTGATTGTTCCTTATCAACTTGTAAGCTGTAGATTTCCCCTTTCTGAATATTGCAGATTTAGTGTCGCATCCAGTGGCAGCGTAAGAAGAGAAGGGTATCCTTTATTGGCCCAATAGCTTCTTGTATTTTGGTTATGCTGTAGCACTTTTCGTTGTACTTAGTTGATTGGGGTCGTAAAAAGTACAGTGATGTTCCTGGGATACCTCGTGTAATCAGAATTGTAAGTAAATCTGTGTCAGAACCTATTACTGCGACAGATCTGCAACTGGTCTGGCATGCATTTATTGCCGTTGAGCAGATTAGTGTATCTGCGTCCCCATCAAGTGTTTAACAGTTATTCCTGCAGATTGGAAGTAACATATCATCATTCGAATTAGTCTTGATTTCTTTTCGGAGTTTCGCAATATATTAGCTTGTTTAGTCTTTGCCACCATATTTTCATCAAAAGCAATAATCGCAGACATTTTTTACATCATCCATCTTTGTCTCTCCACACTTTTAGTTGATAAAGCACACAAGTATGCATCAAAAATCACTGCCTCACATGTGGAGAATCGTTTCTGCACAAATCTGACATATTTGAGGCATATATCTCCGTAGGTATCAGACTCCTTCCAAGCCAATGTCTGCATAAGAAATCCTCCATCTACAATGCACGAGTAGGTTGATGGTGGCAGCAGGCGGATGGGGACGCAGATACACTAATCTGCTCAACGGCAATAAATGCATGCCAGACCAGTTGCAGATCTGTCGCAGTAATAAGTACTGATACAGATCTACTTACAATTCCCAATTACACGACCCCAATCAACTAAGTACAACGAAAAGTGCTACATCATAACTAAAATACAAGAAGCTATTGGGCCAATAAAGGATACCCTTCTCTTCCTACACGCTGCCACTGGATGCGACACTACATCTGCAATATTCAGAAAGGGGAAATCTACAGCTTACAAGTTGATAAAGAACAATCACGAACTGCGTTCTTTGAATTCACAGTTCAACAATCCTCAACTTGATCCCCAAAAGGTCATTGAAATTAGTGAAGTATTCCTGGAATAAATTATTGGAGGAAAACAAATAACTTCTTTAGATGATCTGCGATACATCCGTTACAATAAAGAAGTAGCTAAAACCCTCTCTTCAAACTTTAATTTGGGAACTCTTCCACCAACAATTGCAGCTGCTTCACAGCATTCACTTCGCACCTATCATCAAGTTCAACAGTGGCTGGAGAACAACCTTGATCCTACTAAATGGAGATGGTTCATGAAGGATGGTAGATTGAATCCAGTGCCTTCAACACTTCCCGCAGCTTCCGAAGAACTTTTACAACTAATATCATGTGACTGCAAAATAACTGCAACAAAAGACTGTGACATGATGCCAATGCAAGAAGGCAGACCTCCAGTGCTCCAAGTTTTGTACCTCTTGCTTAGGAGAGTCATGTAAAAATTCAGCTCCTCCTACTAGCGGTTTCGAAGATGATGATTATGATTTTGAATGACTAGTCTATATTTTTTTATTTATGAACTGTAGGCCAAAATTTTTGTTATTCTTATGTAATTAAGTGTATATAAAATTTGTGTTTTTCTTTTTCATTTCAATTCATTTTAAAAAACCGCGCACTATTTCCCTCTCTTGCCCAACTTGTTATAGTTATAAACAAAGAGAGTCATGTTTTTTTTTAAGTTTAACACAGACCTACACTAACAACTACTCACTTCGAAGTTAAAAAAAAACCTTCTGGATTGCTTAAGAAAACGGAATATACCAGCAATTTTTCTTTGAATATTTTTTTTAAAATTTACTTTAGAAAACTCCATACAAGGAACAACATTTTCTTACCTACAAAATTTTTCTTAATTTATTTTTATTTCTAAATTATGAATTCAGCTAAAAACTTAGAACATAGAAATTTTGGGTTTCGGCGTCAAAAAACTTAATTTTCCCTCATTTGAAAACTGTTATCGGTTATTTTATGGTATATATATAGAAACAATAATCCTTTTAGAGTATACTGGTTTTTACAGAATTGAAAAATGTTTATTTTTAACTTAGATATGAGGAAAAACATCAAACAAGGCAAAAAAGGCTTGGCGGCCATCTTTGATCCGCCATTTTGGATTGAAGCGCACGTGGGAAGTTAGGGGACTTTTCAGGATACGTTCTACACATATCTAGGAGCTAATCCTGAAAATTTCAACTAATTATGAGTTTGTGTCATATAAAATCCTAAATTTACTGGGCTATTAAGAGAGAGGAGTGAATTAATGGGCAACCTGTTAAACGGGGCCTAACTTCCTATACACGGTGGTCATTTATCCCCATAAGCTGAATGAATGAGGCTACTCTTACGTCTCCTAAGGCATCCAGTGGCCCAGTGGATAAAGGCATTCAGCTAGTAATCAGAGGAATACTGGTTCGAACCCGTGCGATGGACTTGACATAGAAAAGTAAAAAAGTAGTGATCTTAAAATCGGAGGGTTGTCAGCTTCGCTACAAAAATACTAGAGTCGTCCAGAATATCCAACAAATTATACTGGCGTGTATACGGGACTGGTGCACGATATATCTGATCAGGGTCCAAAGTCCCGACGTCTATTGAAGGCGTTGGGTGCCAGTTCAGGTGTTTCCTCGTCATCTGACCATGGTTCTAAAATAACGAGGTGCATGTATGAATGTGTGTGTGAATGTGTATGTGTTCCCGGGTCTTTCCTTCGAGAATGACCCCGAACCGTCGCCAATAGCCCACTGTGCAGCTCTAGTGCGACGTTAATTAACCAAACCAAACCAAACCATATAAACTCAAACCATTCATTCAACACCAACTCAATCGCATCTGATAATCTGATTAACATTCAAAACCAGTGTTTATTCAGCCAAAATCAGTCCTCACAAATAACTACAGGAGAGAAGGAATGGAATACTCCCTTCCGTTCCAACACTATTGTTGCAGACCGGCCCACTTGGGGGATGATTCACTGTGCTGAAAGGCCCCATTTGGGTTTGGAATGTGGCATCTTCCACTTGAGAAGTTTCGGTTCGGATTTCGAACAGAGAGAGCACCAGGCCGCCATTGAGTATGGTTGGATAAAATTCAACTCCTCCACAAAAAGTATTGTTTGGGAATGTAAATAAAAACTAGTTAAGTTTTTAAAAGATGTCTCTTCTCCTTGAGTCTTCCGAACTACAGGAAATGCATCGAACCTGGTAGGTTTGCATTTGCATTTACAAAATTATGGCGCCCGAACAGGGACTCGAGGAAAAAGAGACAATGGAATCTCTCAAACAAAGACGCACAGCCGTGCGAGGATCTTTCACAAAGGCCGTTAAGCTCTTACGTGAGCTAATAACGGAAAATGCAGAAGCCGTGAATGTCCAAATAGCTTTGAAACAGCTAGAAGAAAAAGCCAAAAAACTCTTTGCCCTAGACGCTGTGTTCCTGGAACTCCTGCAGAGTCAGGAAGAGGGATGCAGCCAAAACGACTTCAATCAAGAATATTACGCTGCCGAAGTCCATGAAGAGGAGCTTATAGCTTGCCGTGTCCGAGCTACAAAACATCTAAAAGAATTGACGATCTCGTCGAGAAATGGAGATGCCCTTCGAATCCGAGGAGATTCATTCCCGGCCGCGGTTGTGACCCAGTCAGCCGCCCCCATCCCCTCCGTCCCAGTATTGAAGGTCTCGACGACAGATGAAGATGCTATTCGAATCCGAGACGATTCCTTCCCGGTCGAAGTAGCGACCCCCTCAGCCGACTTCATCCCCCCCGACCCAGTGCGGCGAATGCCGGAAAGGCTTGTGTATGATGCAAGTTGTAAACATAAGGGATTATCATCTCCGAATCAATGTTTGGAAAAAGTGCCAAACCTTCTACTTAGTGCATCTGATAGTGTAAACTCGGGTAAGTCAATAACTTATCGTCATACAAATGTTTGTTTTGGTGTAAAATGCTCACCATTTCAATTAAGTGCCACCATAAATCATCATTTGAATCTAGTGCCCCGTGATCTTTCTCCAACTGCCAATCATCTAAGTGTTGATGATTGTATCCCAAGTTTATGTGACTTGGGGATCACTGGAATTCGTCCATTCTATTCGATGGACACTACTACAGCTGTTAGAAACAGTTTCAACAGTTTTTGGTGCACATTAGTGTTAAATAGAATTAAGTACATTCTTTCTGTGACTGATCCTCCTCAGTTGTGGCATCATATACCAGGTGTATAAAAAGCTGCCAACCTCATGTCTCGTGATTGTTTTACTGAAAAGTTGAAACAATTAAAATGGTGGGAGGGTCCATCTTGGCTCTGAAAGTCAGAATCCAGGTGGCCTTCTAGTGTAAATATTCTAAATGAAGAGATAAGTAGTTCTGAGAAACTAAAAGTGTTTTAACTGTACATAATGATGTAGTGAAACAAAACAAATTGTATTTTGAATATTTCTCTTCATATTTAGAAATTGAAGACTCTTTGTATCTCACAACAAACTCTTAACGCTGGTAATGTGCCAAAGTGGTCGAACTGTGAATGCACCAGATCGTTTGAGCTATTAAGAATGAAACTTTAGAGAATTAATATTTAGAATATTTTTTTCAACTTATACTTTTTTTGCATTTAAATTTATATGTATATATATTTTGGCATTAGTTAGTAAGCATTCTTTTAGTTAGTAAATAATTCATTGTTTTTGTGTTCAATGAACAATGTGTGTATTTGTATATATTTTTGTATCCTTTTTGTATATTTGACTTTGCTTTTGTGGGGAGAGCTGAAGTAAGTAAAAATTTGAGTTTATAAGTTTAAACTCAAAGGTGGGAGAATGTTGCAGACCGGCCCACTTGGGGGATGATTCACTGTGCTGAGAGGCCCCATTTGGGTTTGGAATGTGGCATCTTCCACTTGAGAAGTTTCGGTTCGGATTTCGAACAAAGAGAGCACCAGGCCGCCATTGAGTATGGTTGGATAAAATTCAGCTCCTCCACAAAAAGTATTGTTTGGGAATGTAAATAAAAACTAGTTAAGTTTTTAAAAGATGTCTCTTCTCCTTGAGTCTTCCGAACTACAGGAAATGCATCGAACCTGGTAGGTTTGCATTTGCATTTACAAAACTATTAAGATTTTAAGGAAAGATTTAATCGCCCCCCTTTTTGGCGAACATTTTATTAAAGTGTAATAAGGGATTGAGGACAGAGAGTTGTAATATTAAATAGAGAACGCCTTCAATGCCAGACTCTCGTAAAGCCGCGGTGTCAACATTGAAAAGAAACCAATATCACGTGGATTTAGCGCTGCCACATTTGGCGTTCAGACATCTGCAGGAGTTCCCAAATTTGGCGCACTTTCTTCTTTTTGGTGATACGGCGTTCTGTCCGTATTCAACTTCTTAACATATATGTAGGTATTTACTTATTTTCAAACAATTTGCGCTAAATATTTCCTCTTCATTAACGAAACGAAAATATCATTATCTTTGTGTTCAATACTCGAAGAACTCTTTATATTTCTCAGGTTTTATTGTTCGTATTTTCTTATTGAACTATACAAAATAACAATTGAAAGAACTTCGCTTATGGTAAATTTTTTACATAAAAATGTAATGCATTTATTTCAAAAGTACAAAGTAAGAAAAATCTCTTTAATGTGTCTGTTTAACTTCCTTAAATTGTGCCACTCGTTCAAAAAACGACATTTAAATACAAAATTAAGCACAAAACCATTTTACAATACTTCGATCTCGTTTAGTTCTGAAAGTCGCCAAGGCCTGCCAAGTAAAATTGGCGAATGAAAGAATTGGCATTTCCACATATCACGTGGTTTCAATGATGGACACACGGAAATCAGCATTTTTATTCCTCTATTTGTATCATTACTCTATGATTAAGGATGGTGATGTCTTCTCGGGGATGGGTTTTCACGAGAGATTATGTGATTATAGAAGTTGTCCTTGTTTTTGGTAGATATACAATTTAAAGGGGATTGTTTAGGTAGACGAGTTTATATGTTCACGAAAGCGTACAGTTGTATTCTCCAAGGAAATGTTTAAAATTCTGGAATTTAACTCGAGTTGTAAGATGAGGGGAATTTGTAATTGCGTAAAGTGGAGTCGTAGTAATAGGGATAGCTTTAAATTGTTGTGCTTAAACGAATATGTATGGTGAATAACGCAATGGAAAATTTAAAATTATTTATAGATGCGATGTATTTTTGATAAATAATTTGTTAACTGCATTGCTGGTAATTTTCAAAAAAAAGTTTACTGAGAATATTAAGTACGTGAGTATTCACAATTCGCAACTAGTCAGAACAGTGGTCGGAATCCTTATTAACAGAACTATACAAGGGCGGGCTGACAGTCACGTGGTGTAAGTCACAAAAATCCGAAAATGAACTAACATCATTTTCTCTTACTAGGGAGATCTACCATTTGGTAAAGTGGTGTGGATCTTAGTTCAATAAGTTGCTTTAACCCTCCAGAACTTGCGAGGCCTCCGTGGCCGAGCGGTTAAAAGCGAGGATTCCTGGTTCGATCCTAGGTGATGGACTTGGCAAAGAAAAGTAAAAAAACTAGTGATCTTGTGATCGGAGGGTTGCCAGCTTCGCTACAAAATATTAGAAAAGTCGTCCAAAGCATCCGCAAAAATTAACGGCGTGTATACGGGACTGGTGCACGATAAATCTGATCGGGGTCCAATGTACTGACGCATATTGAGGTTGCGTCGGGAGCCATTTCAAGTGTTGTCCTCGACATCTGACCATGGTTAAAAAATACAAGGCATTATTCCCGGGTCCATTCCGTCGAGATAGGCCCCGAACCGTCGCCAATACCCCACTGTACAGGTTTAGTGGGACGTTAATTAATAAAACCAAAACCAAAACTTCTTGGGTAGTCGGTATGGTTTTGTTAATAAGCGTCGCACTACAGCTGCACAGTCGCCTATTGGCAACGGTTCGGGGCCTATCTCGAAGGAAAAACCCGAAAACGATGCCTTGTATTTTTGCACCATGGTCAAATGACAAGGACAATAGTTGAGCTGGCACCCAACACCTTCAATAGACGTCGGGACTCCAGTCCCGGACACCAGTCCCGTATACACCAACCCTCCAATCGCAATTTCACTACTTTTTTACTGTTCGTAGTCTAGCTCTTTGAGCATGAATGGACTGTAGAAGAGCGAATATGACTTCATAATCGTGAAACTAACATCTCAGACCGAATGGCCTCAGACACGTGATTTCTTTTCAAAATTATGAATTAAAAAATACTCGCGATTGGCTGATGAATTAGGAAATGTGTAACAGTGAAAATTTATGAATGGAATGACGTAATTAACCACGTGTTTGAGGCCATACATGATGACCTCACTTTGATGTTAGGGAGAGATTACAAAGATATGTTTTCTCTACTTTGAAGGATCCATGCTCGAAGGTCTAGCCCATCGCACAGGTTCGAACCGAGAACCCTTGGTTTCCCAGCTGACGCCTTAATCCACTCGGCCACGGAGCCCCTGCCAGCTCAGGTGTTGTCCTCGTTATATTACTATGGTTCAAAAATATTCGCATCGAGGCATTATTCGCAAGTCTTTCCTTCGAGATAGATCCCGAACCGTCGCCAGTAGCCCAATGTGCAGGTCTACTGTGACGTTAATTAACTAAACCAACAAGTTGGGTTTTGGTTAATAGGAGTGTTTCACGTGACGTATTAACATGGTAAACTTACTAGTAGTTTCGAGATCTTCCCTACAGCAGACAACTTTGCTTTTGTTTGTTTACTCGCTACGCTTGCAATTATGGGAAAGTTTGTTTATAATATTTGTTTTTCCAAATAAGTAATATTTTTATTCCATATATGAATTAATTTAAGTACAGAAATACTTATATAATATTTGTATATAATTAGAATTTCAAAAAAATACGGAAAAATACTTTAATTTCAACACAAAAATACTTGATAAACGATGAGTACAATCTATCTCAGTGTATGCAGTAAATATTTCTATATTGAGGTATATTTAAAGACTAAAACTTAAATTTATAGTACTTGAGCCAAAGCTCCATGCTAACCACAGCAACTCTATGACAACCCTAATCGCATCTGATAATCTGATTAGCACTCAAAACCAGTGTTTATTCAGCCAAAATCAGTCCTCACAAATAACAACTACTCGAGGAGGAATGGAATACTCCCTTCCGTTCCAACACTATTAAGATTTCAAGGAAAGATTTAATCGCGCCCCTTTTTGGCGAACATTTTATTAAAGTGTAATAAGGGATTGAAGTGGGTAGTGTCTTCTGGGGGATGGGTTTTCACGAGAGATTATGTGATTATAAAAAATCTCCTTGTTTTTGGTAGGTATACAATTTAAAGGGGATTGTTTAGGTAGACGAGTTTATGTTCACGAAAGCGTACAGTTGTATTCTCCAAGGAAATGTTTGGAATTCTTGAATTTAACTCGAGTTGCAAGACGATGGGAATTTGTAATTGCGTAAAATGGGGGTTGTAGTAATAGGGACAGCTTTAAATTGTTGTGTTTAAACGAAGGTGTATGGTGAATAACATAATTGAAATTGTAAAATTATTTATAGATCTGATGTATTTCAGATAAATAATTTGTTTCCAGCATAGCTTGTAGTTCCAAAAAAAAAGTTTACTGAGTATATTAAGTACTTCAATATTCACAATTCGCAACTAGTTATTCGGAATCCTTATTAACAAAATTATACAAGGGCGAACTATGCAAGCCAAGTGGTATAAGTTACAAAAATCTGAAAATGAAATGGGGCCTGCAGTTTCCCAGTTAATAAAAGCGCTTAACTGGTAATCAGAGGATTTCTAGTTCAAGCCCGTGCGATGTGCTCAACAAAGAACAGTAATGAAAAAAGTAGCGATCGGAGGGTTTCCATCTTTGCTACAAAAATACTAGAAAGTCGTCCAGCTGTTGTCCTCGTCATCTGGGCCGAGTGGATTAAGGCGTCAGCTGGGATCCGAGGGTTACCGGTTCGAACCTGTGTTCGAACGGACTAGACTAAGAATAGTAAAAAAGTAGTGATATTGAGATCGGAGGATCGCCAACTTCTCTACCAAAATACTAAAAAGTCGTTCAGAACATCCACAAAAAATTAAAGGTGTGTATACGGACGGGACTGGTGCACGATAAATCTGATCGGAGTTCAAAGTCCCGACCTCTATTGAAGGCGTTGGGTGCCAGCTCAGGTGTTGTCCTCGTTATTTGACCATGGTTCAAAAATACGAGGCGTCGTTCCCGGGTCTTTCCTTCGAGATAGGCATCGAACGCGAAGCCAAACCAAACCAACCGAAAATGAACTAACATAATTTTTCATTACTACGCAGATCTGGTGAAGTGGTGTGTTTCCTTGTTCAATAAGTTACTTAATAATAAATTGACTTTCATTTTACTTAATCGTCGCCAATCGTCATATTCGCTCTACTACAGTCATTTTACTGTAGTAGAGCGAATATGACGTCATTATCGTGATGCAAACATGGTGGCACCAGCCACGTGACTTTCTTTCAAAATTTATGAATGAAAAAACGTTGGCGATTAACTTGTGATTTGAAAATAATTGTAAATGTGTTACTTCATGAAGTACAGAATATTTTTATGAATGAACTAGGAAAAATTTATGAATGGATGACGTAGTAAATCTTGTGTCTGAGGCCATGCATGTTGGCCTCACTTTGATGTTAGCAAGATTATAACCTTATGATTTCTCTACTATGAGGGATCCATGCTCGAAGATTGGCCAGTGGACTAAATTTAACGTTGCACTGTAGCTACAATATTGGGTATTAACGAATGTTCGGGATTTATGCACGAAATTTATGCACGGGCTGATGATGACGAAAACACATGAGAACCACATAATGAACATTGTTAATTTTATTCAAAATAAAAAGAACCTGCTCATAATTTATTCATCTTCATGTTTATTTAAGAGTTTAGAAGATTTGTTTTCTATTTTTAAATATGAGTTCTTACATTTTTTTTCCCTCATAAAATCTAACACACAGAAACACTTTAAAAATCCTAGAATTTTATGAGTAATTCAATAAAATAACAATACACACATATGCACAAGAAAAATTTGCATAAAGCTTTCAATAGTTCTATGCATAGCAGCCAACACTACTGATGAAAAAGCTCATAAATGGCACTTCATTATCACAAAAAAATTATGCTTCGAGCTCTTAATTGACGCCATTAGATCCAATTTGAAGTACTAATTAAAACAAGTGTATAATTGCTACACCAATTCATATGTATCAGTGAAGCACATATGTATAAATGATGTTTTTTTTTATTTATTCTAAGCCTCTTCAAACAATTTGTTTCTCTCTTTTTAGCTACGTTTCGAGCATTTATTTGGAGCATTTTGATTAGTTTTGCACATTAGATAGTCACGGATTTTTTTAGGAGGGGGGAGGGGGATCTCTTGGAATGTAGAATTTTAATGAGGTCAATCGATTTGAATCCATTTTTTATGAACTTGAACTAGTAAATAAAGACCAATGGTAATAAATTATCGATTTTTTTCGAACAAGAAAGTTTATTATGATCGGCGTTTACAAAAAAAGAAAATGTGATTCTACATCCTGTAAGTGTTTGATGGTTGTTATCATCGCGCTAGAGCTACACAGTGGGCAATTGTTGATGGTTTGCGGTTTATCTCGAAAGAAAGACCCGGGAACGATGCCTCGTAATTTTGAACCATGATTAGATGATGGTTTGGTTTGGTTAATTAACGTCGCACTAGAGCTGCACAGTGGGTTATTGGTGACGGTTCGGGGTCTATCTCGAAGGAGAGACCCGGGAACACATTCACACACACATTCGCCTGCCCCTCGTTATTTTAGAACCATGGTCAGATGACGAGGAAACACCTGATTTGGTACCCAACGCCTTCAATAGACGTCGGGACTTTGGACCCCGATCAGATATATCGTGCACTAGTCCCGTATACACGCCGTTAATTTTTGCGGATGTTCTGGACGACTTTTGTAGTATTTTGTAGCGAAGCTGGCAACCCCCCGATCACAAGATCACTACTTTTTACTTTTCTTTGTCAAGCCCATCGCCTGTCATCGAACCGAGAACCTCAGTATTCCTAGCTGACGCCCTTAACCGCTCGGCCACGGAGGCCCCGATTAGATGATGAGAACAGCACCTGAGATGATACCCGACTCAACCTCAATAGGCTTCATGACATTTAACCGCGATCAAATTTAACGTACACCATTCCCTTATACACGGTCGTACTGTAACGGAGCCAGTGTGGCTCAGGTGTTATAGGTCCGGACCCAGCACAAAAAACAATAATCCGCCGTTTAGAAAGGGAAAGGCCCACGTTAAATTCGTCGAAATCTAATGTCCTCACGGGCCCCCAGTGGCCAAGTGTATAAAGGCGTTCATCTAAAAATCATAGGATTGCTGGTTCGGATCCGTGCGATGGACTTAACAAAGAAAAGTAAAAAAAGTAGTGATCGTGCGATCAGAGGGTTGCCAGTTTCGCTACAAAAATACTAGAAAGTCGTTCATAATAACCAACAAATTATACTGGCGTGTATACAGGACTGGTGCACGTTAAATCTGATCGAGGTCCAAACACCTGACGCCTATTGATGGCAGTCCTCCGTGGCCGAGTGGATTGGGGTGTCAACTGGGTTTCCAAGGGGTCTCCGGTTCGGGCCTTTGCGCGGACTATACTGAAGAATAGTAAAAAGTAGTGATATTGCGATCGGAGGGTTGCCAATTTCGCTACCAAAATAATAGAATGTCGTCCAGAACATCCACAAAAATTAACCTCGTGTAAACGCGACTGGTGCACGATAAATCTGATCGGGTGTCCAAAGACCTGACGCCTATTGAAGGCATGGGTTTCAGCTCAGGTGTTGTCCTCGTCATCTGACCATGGTTCAAAAGTAGGAGGCATCATACCCGGGTATTTCCTTTGAGATAGGCCCTGAACTGTCGCGAATGGTCCACTGTGCAGCTCTAGTGCGACGTTACTTAACCAAACCAAGCCAAACCTAATGTTCTCACGTCTATGAACTTGTCATTCGTCTATGGTTAAAAATTACTAGGCAGTGTTTCCAGATCTTGTTTTCGCGGTAGATCATGAACTGTACCCAATAGTTGATTGGGTAGCTCAAAAGTGTGATGTTAATGAAACCAACCAAATTTCCATACACGACCAACATGAGGACATTTAAACCTCGGCATATTTAATGTGCACACCTTAGACAGTGAAATTTGTTTGGACGTCGAAGATAAAAGTGAGGTTGGTGGGTTAGTTAAAAAAACGTCACACTAGAGCTGCACAGTGGGTTATTAGCGACGTTTTGGGGTGTATCTAGAAGGAAAGACCCGGGAACGATAGCTCGTATTTTTGAACCATGTTCAAATGATGAGGACAAGATCTGTGCTGGCAACCTAAATAGGTGTCAGGATATTGGACCCCGATCAGATCGTGCACCAGTTCCGTATATACACCAGTATACTTTGTCGGATATTCCGGACGACTTTCTAGTTTTTTTATAGCAAAGCTGGCAATCGTCCGGTCGCACATCTTTTCTTTGTCAAGTCCATCGGACGGTCTCAAACTAGCAATCGTCTGATTACCAGCTGAACGCCTTTATACACTGGGCAACAGGAAGCCTATCTCGAAGGAAAGTTCGAAGAATAATGACTCGTATTTTTGTACTATTGTCAGATGACGAGGCAACACCTGAGCTGGCACCCTACGCAACCTCAATAAGAGTTAGGACATTGGACCCAGATAAGTTTTAATTAGCACCAGTATACGCCGGGAAAAAAGTTAGGCTCGTATTAACTCAGTTGAACGAACAGAGATCTCATAATCGGCGGATTGTAAGTTCAAATTTCTCCTGAATGCACATTCATCGTGTTTTGGCTTGATTAATTTAACGTCGCACTAGATCTGCACATTGGGCTATTGGCGAAGGCCATGGTCGCATGGTCAGTCTAGATGGTCAGTCGGAAGGCGAGAACTTTACTGAGCTGGCACCCGATGCAATAAGAATCAGGACATTTAATCACAATCGGATTTTAGAAGGAATCGGATTTAGATTTTTATATACTTGAAGTAGTTGATAAATTACGCTGCTAGGTTTTGCTTTTTTGGTTTTTGGTTTATTAACGTCGCACTAGAGCTGCACAATGGGATATTGGCGACGGTTCGGGGCCTATCTCGAAGGAAAGACCAGGGAACGATGCCTCGTATATTTGAACCATGGTCAGATGACGAGGACAACACATGAACTGGCACCCAACGCCTTCAATAGATTTCGGGACAGTTAAGTTGCTAGATCTCAACACATGACAGACATTTACGTGTATCCATTTGCCATTAACGTATGTTTTAACTATCCATAATCACACTTAACTCTATTTTTTTTTAAATGTCGCCAATAGCCCATTGTGCTGCTCTAGTGCGACGTTAATTAACCAAACCAAACCAAGCTATTTTTAAAAAAAAAAAGAAAGTTGTTTTGGTTAATTTACGTCGCACTACAGCTGCACAGTAGGCTATTGGCGACGGTTCGGGGTCTATCTCGAAGGAAAGACCCGGGAACACATACACATTCATACACGCACCTCGTTATTTCTAAACCATGGTCAGATGACGAGAAAACACCTTAACTGGCACCCAACGCCTTCAATAGACGTCGGGACTTCAGAGCGAGCTGGCAACCCTCCGGTCACAAGATCACTACTTTTTTTTATTTTTCTTTGTCAAGTCCATCGCCTAAGATCGAACCATGAATCCTCGGATTTCCCCCAGCTGACGCTTTTAACAACTCGGCCACGGAGGCCTCTCCACGCACCTGTGTACACGTTAGAACATTCAACTAAGACAGACGAGGATTGGATCCAGCCCGCATCTTTTTCATCAGCAGACGCCGCGCTTGACGTTCGCCAAGGATTCCTACACTGGATTGTTTGGCACAATTGTCTCGGAGGAAAACTGACCAATCCAACGGTCGTCTGATCAAAAAAAAAAGCGAGTACCTGTTTCCCACTTTAAATTAGCACCGGTCCATATACACGACGAATATTGTTTCTGGACGACGAAGATCGAAACAGGCATCCGTCCTATGAAGAGCCCATTGAACACTCCAAATCAAGATTCGAATCCACAACCCTCCGATTATGAGTCGAGCCCCAGTTGCTCAGTTGGTAAGGCATTCAGCTGCTAATCAGAGGATTGGTGGTTCGAATCCGTGAAATGGACTTGACATAGAAAAGTAAAAAAGTAGTGATCTTGCGATCGGAGGGTTGCCAGCTTCGCTACAAAAATACTAGAAAGTCGTCCAGAATATCCAACAAATTATACTGGCGTGTATACGGGACTGGTGCACGATACATCTGATCGGGGTCCAAAGTCCCGACGTCTATTGACGGCGTTGGGTGCCTGTTCAGGTGTTTCCTCGTCATCTGACCATGGTTCTAAAATAACGAGGTGCATGTATGAATGTGTGTGTGAATGTGTATGTGTTCCCGGGTCTTTCCTTCGAGATAGACACTGAACCGTCGCCAATGGCCCACTGTGCAGCTCTAGTGCGACGTTAATTCCCCAGTTGCTCAGTTGGTAAGGCGTTCAGCTACTAATCAGAGGATTGGTGGTTGGAACCCGTGCGATGGACTTGACAAAGAAAAGTAAAAAAGTAGTGATCTTGCGATCGGAGGGTTGCCAGCTTCGCTACAAAAATACTAGAAAGTCGTCCAGAATATCCAACAAATTATACTGGCGTGTATACGGGACTGGTGCACGATACATCTGATCGGGGTCCAGAGTCCCGACGTCTATTGAAGGCGTTGGGTGCCAGTTCAGGTGTTTCCTCGACATCTGACCATGGTTCTAAAATAACGAGGTGCAGGTATGAATGAATGTGTGTGTGAATGTGTATGTGTTTCCGGGTCTTTCCTTCGAGATATATACCGAACCGTCGCCAATAGCCCATTGTGCAACTCTAGTGCGACGTTAATTGACAAACCAACCAACCAACCAACCAACCAACCAAAGTCCTGACGTCTATTGAAGGCGTTGGGTGCCAGTTCAGGTGTTTCCTCGTCACCTGACCATGGTTCTAAAATAACGAGGTGCAGGTATGAGTGAATGTGTATATGTTCCCGGGTCTTTCCTTCAAGATAGACCCCGAACCGTCGCCAATAACTCACTGTGCAGGTCTAGTGCGACGTTAACTAACCGGACCAAACCAAACCGATTATGAGTCGTATAACAAAGAAAAGTAAAAAGTAGTGATCTTGTGATCGGAGGGTTGCCGGCTTCGCTAGAAAATATTAGAAAAGTCGTCCAGAACATCCGCAAAAATTAACGGCTTGTATACATCTAACGATACATCTGATCGGGGTCAAAAGTCCCGGACCCCCAGTTGCTCAGTTGGTAAGGCGTTCAGCTACTAATAGAGGATTGGTGGTTCGAATCCGTGAAATGGACTTGACATAGAAGAGTAAAAAAGTAGTGATCTTGGGCCACTTGCTGTCCGATCTATCCGATTCTTTTGTGATACAACAAAACCCTTTCACAATTCAGTATCAGATTCCCGAATCCAAAAGAATGAACGATTACAAATGAAAACTGCAGATTAGCCATGTAATCTATACCTCAAATATAAAAAAAACAGAAATCAAGATAATAAAAGAAAGACCCCTTTCTTAATATAGAGCTCCCCTCTACACGCTAGCGCCCCCGCTCCCAAACGATACACAAAGAATCGATAGTGAAGAGAGGGGGGGACCTCGCGAGAAATCGTCTGCCAGTCGCATTGCCAGCACCCGGGATCGCTGGTTGTCGGCGAACTCGTCTTCCAACTGTGAGTCCGATCGGTCGCGGAGCACGTGTTGTTTTGTTTGTTTATTGTGGTCGGCGATAAAGTCGGCCGATATGATCTGTGACTGGAAAGTGGACGATGGGATGAACAGGGTTGTGGTATGTGTGATTGTGTGCCTCCTCGGATTCTCCGGTGGATTTGTGACAGGTAAGTGTTTGTTTTGTTCGAATTGCGAGTCGAATTTTTTGTGTATATGCTCGGGGACAACCTAAGTTGAGCTTATTGAATATTTATACATATCATAGCTTCCGATTCAGGTTCAACTTTGGTTGTTCCCGAGTGTAGTTTGATTATTTTATATTTGTAATTTATTTTGAAACATTTGACGTCAGGGTTGACGTAGATTTGTTGTTCAATTCTAAAACATGGTTCGCACAGTCCTTAAAAGTCCTTAAGAACTACTTAATTTAAGTAGGTCCTTAATTTTCGACTAAGGTCCTTAATTTTTGTCAAACATGTTTTTTTTACTAATTCACATGGGTGGTATTTTTCCGTGTCTAACCCGAAATCCTGAGTTTTTTTAATTTTCGAATTCAGACTTCCGGGTGCATTAAAATTATTGAAATGTAGAATTCCGGATTTTATGTTGATCGTGTACACACTTTTGACTGTTTTACGTAAGTATAAATTGACAAGGAGAGAAAAGCATGCATGGACGTATTTAGTGTCAGAAAAAAAAGTTAACTTTTGATCTCTTTTGTTCGATTTTTTAGTCAGTGGTATTTCATTATAATACACTACACTTCGTCATTGGAAAATCTCAGTTCGTTTGTTGTTTTGTGAAGAGTCGATACTCATTCTAGAAAAACGTGGAAATTCAGAAGAATGTAGCATCTTTAAGGGATGGGAATTCAGCGCCAGAGTTTTCCGGAAGTGATATCCTGTGCCAACTTGCTACAAAACCCCACTGACATGTGATTATGTGCTAATTTTGCACCAAATAATGTGCGATTCTCGGCGCCAAAAAATTTAAGAGGTCCTTAAAAATTATCGAGAGGTCCTTAAAAAGTCCTTAAGAACTACTTAATTTTTACTTTTGAAAATCTGTATGAACCATGTAAAATGAGTGTTTATTATCATTACAAAAAATACAGTGTTGTCTTAAATGTATTATTTGATAATTGAAATATAAATAATAAATCAATATTTATTTTCTATGTAAAATAATATTTAAAGAAGAGGTAAACCAACTTTAAGAAAAAAGAGTTCTAAAAAATGAAATTTTACGACCAAGTTGAACAAATTTAAATGTTTCTTATTAATGTTTTACTTATTGCAAGTTTTTTAAATCTCAAATAGAGGTTTGGCTTGGTTATTAACGTCGCACTAGAACTGCACAGTGGGCTATTGGCGACGGTTCGGGGCCTATCTCGAAGGAAAGGCCCGGGAACGATGCCTCGTATTTTTGAACCATGGTCAGATGACGAGGACAACACCTGTTCTCAAATAGAGACGTGCGGTAAATAATGGTAGCGGTCTCTAAGACCGTACGTTATTGTACGGGTTAAATCAGTGCCAATATTTAGGTACAGTTTTTATAACTTGGCATCAACTTTAAAAAATTGCAATAGGTAAAAAATTCATTATTTATTAGAAATATTTAAAAAAAATTCAATTTGTTCGTAAAATTAAATTTTTGTTTTTAAGGGAACTTGGTACCCTTTGATTTGAGAAAATCGATGAAAATATCAATTTTTCTTTTTTTTGCTTAAAATATGCTCTTATACCTAAAGTTCATTATTACAAAGTTTTGAAACGATCTGACAATTATAAATGTAATAAAAATGCGTTTCATTACTTTCGCAGCACTTAAAATGCTACGTCCATTTCGATGTTTACATTTTTGACACAACAGCTTTTGGTCATTTATTTAAAGAAAAATCAGCTAAGAACAAGTTGAACGTGTTTATCTGTGACTGTATCTATCACATCACGTGTTTGTTTACTTTTTCTTACCGTGGTTTGATATAATTTAAAATTTGAAGGTACAAGGAGACGTATTTGCCAAAGGCGACTTATTTAACATATGTAATACATGTTTTTGCTATTGTCAAAGCCCATTCTAAAGTGTTTTATGGTATGGAATATGTATTTTCAATGAATTCAGTAGTATTAGTATGGTTTCTAACACAAAATTAGTGTAAAACAATATTTTAAACATTATTATTTTGATTTTAACAGATTTTTCCCAAAAATTTAGTTTTGTTATCATTTTAAAACTGAGTACATAATAGTGATTTAATGTACTCCAATTAAATAATAGAAACCAGAGATTTATATCTATGCAAGTAGTTATAAAATTAATTATGTGTGAAGAAAATATCAAATGTATTCATCGAGTTATTTGGATTTGAAATGTTTAAACTGATTTATCTCAGTTCGTGTTTTTTGCATATGCCACGGTATTTAAAATAAGAATACTTTCTCAAATATTATTCAAATGACTTGATTTTTTTTCTGAAATTCCTGTATAACCTATTTAAAACAATCAAGGATGGGTTTTGCAAAATAATGAAAAGAAAAATAATTAAAAATTAAAAAGTAGACTAAATCATGTTTTTTTCCATTTTTTTGCATATACATCGACATTTTTTTTTTCTTCTCAAGAACTAAAACAGTTATTTCAAATTCGATCCTTAAAGTTATAAAGTATAGTATAGTGAATGTAAGAAAAAAAAATCTTTACAAAATATTAAAAACTGAAAAAGAAAAACCATTTTTAAAAAAGTTAAATTTTTAAGAAAAAAATTAAATTTTGAAAAATATACTCATAAAAATATTTTTTTTGTTGCTAAAATCATGTTATATAATAATAACCTTCAATAATATGTGTAAAATATCTATGTAAATTATTTAATAAAAAAAATTATTCCAAGGGTACCGAGTCCCCTTAATTGTTATCCCCTTTTTTTCTAAAGAGTTGATTTTTCTTTTCTATAAAATATTTTATTTTTCCCTTGTTTAGTTTTTAATTTGAAAATTCTGGATAGTTAAATACCGGATAACAGTATATTTGCTACAAAAGGTGTCGAAGTGAGATATCTTCTATCCAACTAAAATAAATATCTAAAATAGAACAAAAATCATGCGCGAACATACATAAAAAAAATAATAACATAACAGTCTCAATGAGAACTAGTTGCTTTGCGCGCTTTTCGAAATTGGTTGGTTAAAACGCAAACAAAATTTAATGAATTGGAACCATTTACATATTTTAATATGCTTGCATTGTAAATTACGTCACAAGAAAATATTTATTCATATTTTGTTATAGGTTTTGTTTTGTTAATAAACGTCGCACTAGAGCTGCACAGTGGGCTATTGGCGACTATTTTGTTATAGGAAGTATCACTTTCTTTCAACTCAGGCTTACCTTTACGTTAAGAAAACAGTATGTGGGATAGATTAACAGTATGTTTGGGAAAAAGGTTTCGAATCATATCACTTGCATTCGGACCTCCAGTTGCCCTGTGGATAAAGGCGTTCAGCTGGTAATCAGAGGATTGCTATTTTGAGCTCGTATTTGAGGACTTGACAAACAAAAGTTTAAAAAAAAGTAGTTATCTAGCGATCGAAGGATTACCAGCTTCACTACAAAAAATACTAGAATGTCGTCTAGAACATTCAACAAATTAAACTGGCGTGTATATGGAATTGCTGCACGATAGATATGACCGGGGTTCAATGCTCTGACGCCTATTGAAGTTGCGTCGGGTGCCAGCTCAGGTGTTGACCTTGTCATGTGACCATGGTTCAAAAATACAAGCATCGCTCCCGGATCTTTAATTCGAGATAGGCTTCTAACCGTCGCCAATAGCCTACTGTGCAGCTCTAGTGCGAAGTTAATTAACCAAACTGAACCTATCACTTGCAACATTGAAAAGTGATATTTTTATTTTTACCGTCATTTTCAAATTTTCATTTAATTGAAATGTTTTGTTTGAGAAATGAAACTTAGTTAAGACTTTTAATTTTTAATAAATATATACTAACAATACGGGCTTTGATTGCTTGAATAATTTTTACTCCCTAACAGATTATATTAATAATCGAATTTTTAAAGGCAACGGATTTATATACATCTATAGTATCTATAACGATAATTTATTCGGTGTTAATACACTGTTAAAAATAGGTACTGAAAAATAAGTAAAATGTATTCATTTTTAAGAATATTCGATGATATTCATGGATCCAAATAAATAAGTTTCAAACTTTGAAAAAGATGAGTAGATGTTTGCCTACATAGGCTGCCATCACAAATCACTTTCATAAATATCAACAATTTCAACCAAGAAACACTGGGAAACGAACTCGGATCCTCGGGCACCGCAGTCCAGTGCCTTATCTGGTAAACTACCAGGGCGACTTGAAGATGTTATAAACAAAAGAAACATTAAAAAAAGGTTTCCAAAAGAAAGGAAAGCAAGATAATTGGGTTGTAATAACTAAAAAATCGACATCAAATGATATAGAAAACTATCTTATGAACAACTATTTTAAATTCGAATATAAATATTTAATCAAATTGCTCATTTTTAAGAAAATACTGTTACTTAAGTTTGAGTACGTTATCGCTCATTTACGATCCAATTGTACTAAAGGAAAAACGAGTAGGTTCAGGTACTCATTTTTAAGTACCTTTATTTTACAGTTTAGCATCCATATATTGATAATATTTAGATACAATAAAAACTTATTATATATATAAAATATTATTTCGTTTTTTGTCAGTTTGTTAATGAATGACTAAGTTCAAAACAGTTTGACGGAATACGTTTACAGTTGGCATATGGATAAAACGCAGCCTATATTGAAAATATGTTGATATTTAGAATTCTGAAAAGTTTTTTAATATATAGATTTTAAAATAATTTTTAAAACTGGCTTTCTAAAGTTACTTTAATTAGAAATGGTTTTTAAAAGTTACGTTAGTGCTTACGTTTAAAAAAATGTTTTAACGAAGAGTAATTTTATGTAGTAATATATGGAAATGACTTTCGTAAAATTGTTTATAATCAATTTATATTACATAATTCAGAATAAATGTTTAAACTTTTGAAAAAGAACAAACATATTTCAAATTGATTGTTGTGTTTAATAAACTTATTATATTTTAATGGACGCTAATGATAAGAAAATAATTCAAATAATACTGCAGTAACTAAAGAAATTGCTAAAATAAAATCGAACAGAACTATTACTTATGAATACTGTGTATATGTAGAATTTTAGCTATTTTTTAATAATTATTATTGCAATACAAAATAACTTGCAAAACCACATTTAGAACTATCTTAAAAGTGTTCAATCTTAAAATAAAAGTAATTGATTTTTTTTATAAAAATAAGTTTTTTATTGCATATGAAAAAGCTAGGTATTTGTTAAAATAATGAGTTTTAAACAATCTTATAAAAATAATGAATTACGATTACATTTTTTTTTTATCCGAATGGGGTAATATTATAAAACAATGATTACAGCAATCTGAAAAATTCACTAGAAATGTTTGTTCTTCGCTATTTTATTCTGTAATCAAACATATATTTAATCAAATATATTTCTTTATTCATTAATCAAACATATTACTTTTACATTTTTGCTCTTTGAAACTAAAATGTTTAATTTATTAAATTTAAAAAAAAAGATTTTTGAAGTTTAAGAATACTTTAATAGAAATCAATCAAGCACGTTTAAACAGGATTTAAATTAAAAAATTGTTTTAAAATTGTTTTATGTGAATTGTAATTATTAAAACAGTTTCCCCCTTCGTTTTTGTTGGGAAATTAAGAACTAACAGACGTTTTTTCAATGAAAGGTATAAATAATATTTTTTTAAATGTTGCTTTACATATGTTAGTGCGAATCGTTTGATATGTGTATTTCGGATGCAAAACTGGCTATATCCACGTTTAACTTTTTCTATAGAAAATCGCCAACAAATCGCGATATCTTATTACAGATTTCGTTGTGAGGAGCTTTTTTAATATTAAGGAAGTTTTTTTTTAATATTATCTAATATTTTTTGCTGGTTTATTATATGATGAGAAACGTCTAGATGTTTATCAAAAATATTAAAATTTTATCTGCGTTTCCTTATCTTTTAATTCAATTTACAATCCGAAAACTCCCTTCCAAGTATCATTTGTACAGTTTTGGAAATATTTGAGTAGAAAAAATGCAAAAGGAATTATATCCAACATTCGGACATTCGAGGTTCTTTTTTCCCCCATGCTAAGTATATTTTCCCCTTTTTCCGTACTTTTAGTTTATTGAACTCAAAATTCTAACAATTGTCTGATATTGAAAGATTCAAGTGTATACGAGCTTTTAGAAATAAAAATCTTATCTAAACGACTAACCATCTAAAATATTAAAAATAAAAAAAGTGTTAAACTTATTTAAAATTCTGTACAATTGAAAGCAATTTTTTTATGATAAATAAAAAAATATATACGGGGTCATATTAACAGAAAAATTCAACTAAGGGGACCCTTAAATGTTTGCATCATCCGACACGTGTAAACTTTCAAAAATGTAACTTTAGACACATCCAAGTAAGTTTCGCAAGTAATTTGAAAACTATGTTCGACAATAACTGGGAGCATGCACGGGTAAATGGATTCGGGCAAACGATAGTTCAAATTCCGTTCGAATATTTGGTTTCGTTTCTCTTCCATTTCTGCGTTCCAAAACGGGATTGGTTGGGACTGGAAATATTCCTTTCGGCGACAGAGGCGACTTTTTCTTGTTTGGATTTCGTCTTTTGCGAACGAGGTTCTTTTTTCCCCATGCTAAGTATATATTTTCCCCTTTTTCCGTACTTTTATTACACCGTGTTTAGAAGCCCGTGTGCTGTTGTTACGGATACAGTAGAAATACGGTAGAACTCGAATTATCCGAACATCAGTTATCCGGATCAAACAAAGCGGATCGCCCATTATCAATAATTAGTTATCCCAATTGCGTGAACTTTACGCAAAATAACAAATATTTCACTTAAATAAATACTTCATGTAAATAAATACAGTAGAACTCCAATTATCCGAATTCCCGTTATCCGGATCAAACAAAGCGGATCGCAAATATCCGGATTACTTGGAGATTAAAAAAAATCAGAAAAATCCGCATTTTTAAAATTTTCTAGAAAGATATTGTGTTTAATTAACTTACATACTAAAGCAAAATTCGTTTTTTTAGCAAGAACTAACCTTTTTTTCGTTAATTTTTCAATTATCCGGATTTTTGATTATCGGGATGGGATCTGTTCCCTGGACGTTAAAACTTGAATCGATATAACACATGTTGTTATTTTAGAGTAATATAATATTATTGTTATATTATGTAGCTGTTTTGTCGTTATGATGTGTTAATGTTATGTGTTTATTTTGGCGTTAAAGTTTTTAATGCTATAAAATATATGTATCAGTCTCATCTTCACTTGAGTTTAAGTCGTATCCAAATACCTACCATACTTTTCTTAATCAATACCGATTTCGCTACCTCTGGATCGACCGTTAGTATTAGTGCCAGATCTATGGACACTCCAAAGAAAACAGTTAGTTGTATTTAAGTCACCTTACAAATATACAAGCCTAGATATTTAGAATGTTTGTACATAAAGTTACTGTAAGTTTAAGATTTAGGTATTCAAAAATAACTAAAATGCACTCATTTTTTATTACATTCGATGCTTATCATACATAAGTTTCATTTTTGAAACAGACATGTACTCAAAAATGAGTAAAAAAAGAATAAAAAGAGCAGTAGATTGCATACGTAGGCTGCTTTCGCAATCATTTACAATAAATATCAACAATTACAAGTTATACTTACCGAAAATCGTACCCCCCCCCCCATCTGCAGCACCGTTGTCCACAGTCTTATGCATTAAGCTATCAAGGCCGCGCAAAGAAGTTATAAACAGAATTAATGTTAAAAATGTGTACTAAAAAAATGGAAAGAAGATAATTGAATTATAATAACTCAGCTTCTATTTAACTATTATAAAGCATCACGCTATTAAAAACTCATTTGTATTACTATCTAGATATAAATGATTGAATTGTAGTAAAACAGAAACAGGATACTTTAATTGTAAGCCTAATATATAAAGCCTTTAATTTTTCTCCCCTTTTTTTATCGACATTTTGTAACCGATCTTCAAATACTTCATATTACGTAGATAATCAGCATTCTTTTAGAGTTGATATATTTTAGAAAATAAACAGAAACTATACCAAATAGAACATAAAAACAGCTTTAGGCCTATTCTACACGGATAAGATAATCGCGCGTGGGCTTTTACAGATGGGTATGTGATTTATGAATACAAAAAAACACTTGTTTTGTATCCACCAATCGCAAAGCGATCATTAAAAGCCCGCGCGTGTTTATCACGACCGAGTAGAATGGGCCTTAAAACTGAGAAAAAAGGGGTTTTCTTCAGCAATCTGTGATTTACAATCTTTTTCTTTGGTAAGACTGTATTCTTATTGTTTAGATGCCATTTATATATAGCTTAGCATAATGATATTATCAAATAATTTCAAATGTGGATTTTTAAAAATAACAAATTATTAATATTTTATTATTGGGCAAAATATACCACTCAAAAGTAATTTTTTTATAAAAAAAATTATGATTGAAATACCGAATTCTGAAAATATATGCAGAATATTTAAATACATTTTGAAATATCCGGAATTTAAATTTTCAGCAAACTATTCGACGTTGATCTTTCAACACAAAATCCTAAAGCTCCATCAGTATACAAATATTTATTCCATATTCCGTTAAAAAAAAAGAACAAAATAAATTTCAAATCTCAAGATATTTTAACTGGTTAAGTACACTAGAAAAAAACAGTGCGGATATTTTCTTTCTGTTCGATTTCGCGCCATTTCTCTTGGCATTATGTTTGTTCGCCATTTCTCGGAGTTTTCCCAAGACGTTCTTTTTCACACACAATTTTTCGGAAGCTGAGTAAAAATAAAGAATATAATGAGACAAAAAAAGAGAAGAAATCGTTTGCTTTAATGCATCTTGGCTAAGTGGAGAGGAGTTGTATTTCTCGGAATTCTCGCAGACGATACTTCGAGAAGATATGGAAAAAATAAAATTTCGCAGCTTGATTAGAATAATCGATATATAGTTCCATTGATGCTGGTGGAATATTTTACTTGCCATTATTGGCAACAGTTCGTTGGTCATGATGAAAAAACTGCAATCATGATATTATTGAAATTAAACTAAGAGGAAATTTGTGAGTTAATTTTAGTGATGAATTCTACATAATTAAAAGTGGGTGAGAAATTTAAAAATTGTATACAGTTAAAAAAAAGAATAAGTGAATATCATAATACTAGCGTTTCCAAGTTAAAATGAAATTTTTTTAGAGACCCTGTAATAAAATATCTTAAATTACAAAAAAAATCATACACTAGTTATGATAATTTAAAAAATTCTTACATTTAATAAAGTTTTTTCACTAGTTTAATAAAGTTACGGCAGATCGATCAAAAATTAAACTTTACATATCGCTTTTACTATGTCAAATTACATCAAAATGAATTTGCGCAGTTTTCGCAGAAAACTCTTAAAGGTGCTTAAGGTACGATTATTTGAAATTTATTTGCATTATTGAAAATTCATCAGAATATTATGAACACATTTGCTTCTAACATTCCTTTCAAATGAAATGAAATATTGAAATTCCTTTCAAATTCATTTGGAAGTAAAATAAAAAATAATTTTCAACTGATATATTGTTCGCTTTTAAATTAAATGCAAATTTTATTAGCGAAACCTAACATACGGCGTACTCACAATGTTTCATGAATAGTGTAAATTTCATGTTTTTCGAAGAATATTATGTCATGTTATGATTAATATATCATATATTAATTCAATTTGAATGTTCATCTGAGATAATGACAAATGGGTTCTTTAAGATCACAAACGAAGAATGTCTATTGAAATTCGAAGGGAAATACCATGCTGAAATATACCCAGTGACGTTGTCCCATTTCAACCAATCACATTGGACTTTCTGAAAGATTTGAATGAGTAATTGGCTTACAAGGATTCAGAATAAGATCTGGAATTTCTCGAACAATGCTTTTCGAGAATAATTTGAATTTGGGGATTTCTATTCATCGTTCCGTTCTGCTTTCATAAGAGCGTTTCGAAACTACATTAAGTCGAACTCTTCAGGGGTTAATTATTCCAAAAGTTCCAAACTAGTTATATAAGTTCTTAAGAATATAAGTCTTCTATTAATAAAACATATGAGATTGATTGGTTAGGCAAACTAAGACTGTAGATTGCAGTAGAATTATTTTATTCGACTTTGGCTATATTGCTTGTTAATTTATATAACCCTTATGTTAAGCGGTTCCATTTAATATAGGTTAAGAATCCGCTTTGCCTGGTTGAAAGTGCTGAAAGTCGTAATTGGAGGATAGCGAATTTAATCTTCGTCGTCCAACAGAGAACTCCCATGTAGAGATCTCCGATGCACGTTAAATCTGTTGGGGTACGAATATGTCTTTCCTTTTGAATAGATGCCGAACCTTCGTTAATACTCCTCTTTGATGCTTTCTTGCGGCGTTAATTCAACCAACCAATCAACTTAAGTTAGTAATTTTTTTGTTAAATTTATAATATCGAACTTTTTTTTGTACATGTCTCTTTTCTTCATTTAAAGTCAGTTAGTGGCCTAATTGTAAAGTACTCGACTCATAATTGGAGAGTTGTGCGTTCGAATCTTGACCCGTTAAATCTGTCGGGGTCCAAACGTACTCAATCTGACGTCTAGTGTGTAGGGTGCTAGCTCATATGTTTTCTTTGTCATCTGGCCATAGTTCAAAATTACGAAGTACTGTTCTCGCGTCTTTTTATCGGGGTTTGGTTAATTAACGTCGCACTAGATCTGCACAGTGGGCAATTGACAACGATTCGAGGCCTATCTCGAAGGAAAGACCCGGGAAAGATGTCTCGTATTTTTGAAACATGGTCAGATGACGAGGAAACACCTGAAATGGCACCCAACGCCTTCAATAGACGTCGGGACTTTGGACCTCGATCAGATTTATCGTGCACCAGTCACGTATACACGCCGATATTTTTTGTGGATGTTCTGGACGACATTCCTAGTATTTTGTAGCTAAGCTGGCAACCCTCCGATCACAACATCACTACTTTTTTACTTTTCTTAGTCACGTCCGTCGCACAGGATCGAACCAGGAATCCTTCGATTCCCACCTGACGCCTTTATCTACTGGGCTATCCGAGCCCCTTTTATCGGGGAAGAAAAATTGTATAGCCCTTGTACAACGTTAATTCAACCAACAAACCAATTTTAATTCACTTAAAAATTGTCTACGGTTTCTGAAAACACAATTACTCGTAAATTATTTAAATAGATATATATTAAAGATAAAAAGCACCGAAAAAACAGTTTTAAACATATCTATGACGTCACGTGAAGCGTTATAGGCAAGGACGAATGTTTTCTCAACCTTTCTTCCGAATTGTATGCATCCGCGCGGCACGGTAAAATACATCGTCGCTCAATGGGAATCATCGTTCCAGTGCTTATTATATTCTAGCCCAGTGGTCGCAATAAACTACACCAATCATTTTTAAGCATATGAATATATTGATATATATATTCCTCTATCACAAGTCCCTATTCATCTTTCAGGATGGAGTTTATTTGATCTACGCATATATTTTCGAAGGAGATGTCGACACAGCTTCGAGCTATCCGAGGAACTCATTGCAGAAATTTTTATCTTGCGGGGTAGGCGTAGTAGTGCTGGCCCAAAGTGCATTTTGGTGTTCCTTTTACCAAGACATTTCAAAAGCGGTGCAAGTAATACCCTCCAGATACCGCGAGAACCCTTTCTTGGACGCTTCGATCTTTATACGGTTACTTGTTGAAATACCCGTTCTACGCACTGAAAGAAAATAACACAACACATAGAATTTAATTAACTCCATTACTTCCATAATTTAGCAGCATAAACAGTTAACAATTCCATCTTTTTAAATTTGTTATGCAGTAGAACTTTAATTATTCGAATCAAACAGAACGGATCGCCAATTATCCGGATCACTATTAAGGGAAAAAAAACGATATCAGTAAAATTTTGGATTTTGTTTATTGCGAACGAGATTCTTTTTCCCCATGCTCAGGTATATTGTTCCCCGTTTTCCGTACTTTTATTACACCGTGATTACTAGAATGTGTGCTGTTCTAAGTGTTAAACGACAATAAGTTACCCCGTTTGCGTAAACTTTACGAAAAATAATTAATACTTCCCGTAAATAAATACTTCACATAAATAAGTACTTCACATAATTAAATATGTAACTCTAATTATCCGGATCAAACAAAACGGATCGCCAAATATCCGGATCCGGATCAATTTTAGGAAAATAAAAAAAAAATCAGCAAAATTTGGATTCCGTGTATTGCGAGCGAGGTTCTTTTTCCCCATGCTCAGTATATTTTCCGCTTTTTCCGTACTTTTATTGTACTTTTTATTGTACGTACTACATGTACTTTTATTACACCGTGATTACTAGAATGTGTGCTGTTCTAAGTGTTAAATGACAATAAGTTACCCCGTTTGCTTAAAATTTACGCAAAATAATAAATATTTCAAGTTAATAAATACTTCACGTAAATAAGAACTTCACATAATTAAAATAAGTAACTCCAATTATCCGCATCAAACAAGGCGAATCGCTAATTATCTGGATCCGGATCACTTTTAGGAAAATAAAAAAAATCGGCAAAATTTTGTATTCCGTGTATTGCGAGCGAGGTTCTTTTTCCCCATGCTCAGTATATTTTCCCCTTTTCCGTACTTTTATTACACTGGGATTACTATTCTGTGTGCTATTCTAAGTGTTAAACAATAATAACTTACCACGTTTGCGTAAACTTTACGCAAAATAATAAATACTTCACGTAAATAAGTACTTCACATAATTAAAATAAGTAACTCCAATTATCCGCATCAAACAAGGCGAATCGCTAATTATCTGGATCCGGATCACTTTTAGGAAAATAAAAAAAATCGGCAAAATTTTGTATTCCGTGTATTGCGAGCGAGGTTCTTTTTCCTCATGCTCAGTATATTTTTCCCTTTTCCGTACTTTTATTACACCGTGATTACTAGTCTGTGTGCTATTCGAAGTGTTAAATAATAATGACTTACTACGTCTGCGTAAACTTTACGCAAAATAATTAATACTTCACGTAAATAAGTACTTCGCATAATTAAATAAGTATCTCCAATTATCCGGATCAAACAAGGCGGATCGCTTTGAAAAAAAAAATAAAAGAAAGAAGCAAAATCCACATTTTGAAAATGTCTTATTGGTGAATGATATTGTTTTTAATAGTTATTAAATTACATTACACACTTAAAGCCAAGTTCGTTTTTTTTTACTAAGGAATAACCCTTTTTTCGTGAATTATCGAATTATCCGGATGGGAGCTGGTTCCAATTGATTCGAAGGATAATTGGTGTTTTACTGTATTACAAATACCAATCTGCTATGTTATATTTGGTTATAATCAATATTATCAATACTCATAAAAATACAAAATCATATTGCCTGTATTGTAGTGCGTAAACTTAATTACTCTTTTGTGTCATTTAAATTATATTTTGTTTCCGGGTTTGGTATTCAATGTTATTTATGATGGTTAAGTTAATCATTTTGGAAACGGAATTAATGTTTTTAACCCTAAAAGTACAGACTTCCGTTCTCGGAGGCCGCTACAATATTTCACTAGTACTTAGCATTTACAAAACTTCTCCATTTAACCCTCTAGTGCATGATTTTTTCTTTTTTAATGAAATATTTTTTTTTTGTTTCCTTTTTGCCCATGGACCTCTGAAAAAATATGCAAAAAAATCTTAAGGGAGACCCGAGCCCCAAATCCTAATTTGTTTATTAATGAATTCAGAAATACCATTTTTTATATTATTAGAACATCTTTTTCTAAACAATAATCAAAAACAAAAATATATTTAAAAAAATTATTTTTGTTATTTTTTGTATGTTTTAAGCTTAAAAAGACTTTTCTTAAAAACACTACTCCTCTTTTAATTTTTAATGTTTTTAATTTTTTTAATTGATTAAATAACGTTAAGGTACATACTATAAACGTATGTATAGACTTTTGCAGATTTGTGTTTTAATTGTCTTCAAAAATTTATTTTAAGTTCAAAACCCAAAAATATTCAATTTTTTAAGTTTAATAATTTGTAAAAATATAATTTATAACTTAATTTAAAAAAGCTATACATACGTTTATAAAACAAATATTAGAGCTTCAAAAACTATTAACAGTTTAGTTTTAAGTTAATTATTAACAAAGCCTTAGCATTTTAAACGTGACCAAAATTCAAAAAAATATTTTGAGTAAATGACGATTGTTGCAGACGAAAAGTATGTAGAGAGATGATAAATGGTATATAAACATCTAAACAAACATATGTTATGTTTCTTTTACCGTTTTGAAATTTTGTACACACCTTCGTAAGTACGTTTAGCATCGTTTTACGAAGAAAAAAAAATGTAGCAATTTTTCCAGATTTTGGGGCTTGGGTCCCCTTAAGTGCCTATTTAATTAAATAATTAAAACCGTTGTGTAGCGTATATGCAGCATCATGGGTAATTACTAAAATAATTTTCAAAAAAGTATGAAAATGTAGTTAAATACTATTTACATACCTCTGGTATTAGCCAGGATTTTTTGTAGAGCCAGATTATACTTATAACTAATAAAAACAATCTTCGAAAACTTTATCTTCAAGCACCAGTTTTAGAATAACAGACCTTGAAGCAACTAATTGCCTTTATTACAATAATTTTTATAAGGATAAGGGCCTAACGGCTGTTATAAGAACCAGGCACATAATTCCTTACGTGACAATACTATAACAGTTAACATAAAACTCAATAGTTGCAACTAGTGGTCATTTTAAAGTAGTGTAGCATATATGCTACAGTATGCACTAGAGAGTTAAGGGCTATTTAAAGTAGCGAATAAAGGTGATATCAATGTAACCCCTTCCTTACGATCCATTTAACGAATATATCTATACTTCTATACGTACTAATACTTGTATAAGAACATGTGTTTACTTATACTTTACAATATAAAGTACTCGTTTGATACATTTGTACGGCCTTCGTGGCCGAGCGGTTAAAGGCGTTCATCTACTAATCCGAGGATTGACGGTTCGAACCCGTGCGATCGAATTGAAAAAGAAAAGTAAAAAAGTAGTGATCTTGTGATCGGATGGATGCCAGCTTCGCTACAAAATACTAGAAAAGTCGTCCAGAACATCCGCAAAAATTAACGGCGTGTATCCGGGACTGGTGCACGATAAATCTGATCGGGGTCCAAAGTCCCGACGTCTATTGAAGGTGTTGCATGCCAGTTAATGTGTTTCCTCGTCATCTAGCCATGGTTCTAAAATAACGAGGTGCATGTATGAATGTGTATGTGTTTCCGGGTCTTTCCTTCGAGATAGAACCCGAACCGTCGCCAATAGCCCACTGTGCAGCTCTAGTGCGACGTTCATTACCAAACCAAACATTTGTACTACAAAAAACGTATTCTCCTGCAAGTTTAGTGTCAGTGGCACAACATTTCTGCATTTTGGTCTACAGATCGCCTGGAGTCATGCCAAATCAGAAAGGAGCGTTATTTTAGCATGGAATGGTGAATTTGAAATTCCATTTTGACCAGTCTTTATGTAAAAGAGTTACATAAATCTAACTATTAAGCGAAGGATACCATCTTTAGAAATATGCATTATTCATGACCTTGCTGTGCCGTATCTACAAGGATCGTGGAAGATTTAGGGATTACTTCAATATTAGAGTTACTCGGTTTTGAATTATGTTGCCATCTGTACTTTGGTAATCTGTATCTATTATATTTACCAAAACTGGAAAAGCAATACAATTTTATTTATATAATGCTCGTATAAGTATATATAGTAAAGCTTGATTTACACATCTACTTAAACGATATTTATGATTGTGCTTTTATATAAAATATGTTATCGGGAGAGTGCGTAAAAATGTTATTACACCTACGCCAGGTTGCGTGGAGTGCCAGCTCAGGTGAAGTACTCGTCATCTGGTTAATAATTTCAAATTACGAGGCAGTATTCTCGAGTCAGTATTTCCTGGATGAACCATCAGCAATAAACCCCTGTGAACCTATAGTGCGAAGTAAATTCAATGCATCAACTATGTTTAATTCTTAGTAAATAAAAAATAATTAAGAAATGAGGGGAAATAACAATGTTTTATTTTAGAATTCAACGATGTATCCCAGCCATGTGTATTGACGATTTTATTTAAACAAATCGAAACCTTCCCTTGTGTAGTATTTCGTAATTTTATAAACAACGTATCTTTCAGTTAAATTTATTGATTGATTTGAAACATGTATGCTTATCTGACTTGTTTAAAAAGATCACTCAACAAAAATCTTACACACTTGACTTATCTTAACAAATCTTGTAAGGAGATATACTTTCCTGAAAGTAAAGAATTCATATAGGTTTAATTTATTCAAATCTGTAGACGTCTTCGTAATTCTTCTGTACATATCTAAATACATTACATTTTAATACATGTAAGTCTTAAGATAGTCTTTCGATTTAGTTGGAAATGTAGAGGTAATATTTGAGTAACATTTGGGTATTTCTTAATAAGCATTGATATTTTTTTAAAAACTAAAATACTTAGATATTTGGGTGGAAAGTTCTTAAAAAAAACTTATTTGATTTAGAACGAACGAAATGCAAGTTTGCTAGAATAGAATAAGTTTTTTTTATTGTTGTAGAGCCAGATATAACAGAAACAGAAGATGAAACCCAAAATGCCTTTTTTTTAGTTTATTAAAGTTACAATATTGTGTTATTGGCAACGGAATCTACCTTCTAGAAGATACGTTTATATCGAATACGTTTCTTATGTTGTACGTTTTCAATAACGATATGAATATTTCTTGAATGTAAATATCTATTTTTATTTAATATTACTAAAGACAAATTCATGCATTGAAACAACTCGTATATGAAAAATATTCGTATTATAGAATACAAATAGAGCGGATTAAAAACATTATCTGCATTATCATTTAAAACGTCTTTATCAATTTTAATCCGACTGAGTTCTTTAATGTCTTGAGAAATTTATTTAATTTAAACTATTTTCTTTACGAAAATCTTTCAAGCCACTCATCGATGCCAATTTCAAAACGTTAATTATTTCTCCGATTTGTCTTTTATTTAATCTTTGGAATGAATTCGAAACAAAGATTAAAAATCCATTTGCAAATGACGCAAATCCAGATTGTGGAATTTTTGTTTTATTTTGGAATATTTTCATTTGTTGTCAAGTCTGTGCCTTACGATGGAGTAGTATTTATTCCGTGTCTTGAAACAAAGTATTTCCTAAAAAAAAAGTTAAATGAACGCCCAAAATTGTTCGATTCATGAGCCATTTTAAATATGTTTATTTTGCCATTCAAATTAATTTTTGTATTTATATATATAAAAAAAATCTTTTGTTTTCTATAATAATTTGAAATTAATTTTTTGAAAGGTTTTCATTGTTTAATGAAACGCTTTTAATTAATTTTAAATTGCGTAGCAGTTGATTGTCCGAATGAAATATTCCTGCCAATATCTAAATCAAGTATTGGCTGTGAAAATGTAACAATCCTCGACAAATGTGTCGTATTTTTATTCAGTTGTTCAGTTTAAACCCCGCGGCCTTCTTGATAGAGTCACCATTACTAACACTTTTGGTAATTAATATTTTTTCTTCTAAATTGCTTTAGGTAAATATATATAAAATATAAATTTTAATTTAATTCTATATCAAGTAAGTTTTAATGACAGACTGCTCAACGAGTTTGCTTCGAGGAGATATCTACTTTTGCAAATACGCACTATATAAACAAAACAATGTAAAATCCTTTTATTTAACCGTCGCCAATAACACACTGTGCAGCTCTAGTGCGACGTTATTTAACCAAACCAAACCTTTTATTTAAATTAAAAACAAAAAAATACAGGGTGACCATAAAATAAGTTTCTAACCATTTAAAGGCATCTGTTGGTAATAACAAAGTGCACCAAATTTCATATTAAGAATATTTAAGGCATATGCAGAAGATATTTCCGTAAAAAAAAGTTCTGTAAATCATCGATAGACATTTCAGCGCTGCTCGAGCAGTAAATACAGAAAATAGGTGTTATATATATATATATATATATATATATATATATATATATATATATATATATATATCCTTTGTTCGTTTGTATCAAGGCTATCACTGGATTCAATTTGTTTTACACAATAAAAGTCAGCACATTGAAAGTAGTCTATGTGGTTCTGGAGATCATAATTGAGATTAATAAAATATTATTTCCTTTGAGTTTAATCACTCAATTAATTTATGTGTCTATCTCCACTTTTTTTTTACATATATTATACCCGTTTTCTGTTAGGAAAGCGCCGAAATCCCCGTATCGGTCTGTTTTGGAACTAATTTATTTTTAATGAAGATCTTCTTCTCATATATTTTTATTATCCTTAATAAGAAATTTGGGCTAATTACGTTCTTTATTTTAGTTACATATACCTTTATACTTGGAAACTCATCTTATAGCCACCCTGTGTTTTGGAATTAAACTCAAAGGAAATAAACCTTTATTTGTCAGTATCAAGACTATCACTGGATTCAATTTGTTATACACAATAAAAGTCAGCACATCGAATGTCTATGTGGTTCTGGAGATCATAATTGAGGTTAATAAAAGATTATTTCCTTTGAGTTTAATCACTCAATTAATGTATGTGTCTATCTCAACTTTTTTTTACGTATATTATACCCGTTTTCTGTTCGGAAAGCGCCGAAATCCTCCTATCGGTAATTTTTGGAGCTATTTTTTTTCTTTCTGGATATCTTCACCTCATAATTTTATCATCCTTAATAAGAAATTTTGTCTAAGGACGTTCATTAGTGTGTTATATATCCCTCTAAACATTGAAACTTATATTACGGCAATTCTGTATTTTGGAACATCCGATTTGAATCATTTTAATTAAGGTAATAAAAAACATAAACTCTGATGTCATTCCGCATACGTAAATTCACTCTCTGTGACAGCATCCCCGTAATGGACGACAACACATGCCCGTTACTCACACCCCATTTCGCGCCATTCCGGCAAAGTGCTCCCGGAAAGTTCATAAATGATTTCACTTCATCCAACCCCCACTGGCATGTTGCCATTCCCGAATCGCAAATTCCTCAAAAGATGGGTTTTAGGTACAAAAAAGGCGACGCAACTAAAAGCGAAAACATTTATATATTGTGAGCTACATTATCATGAATGTATCGAAATAAATGGGAGAGTTGAAATAAAAAATGTTATTTTTTTTACCATCCCCCACCCCCCTATCTCTTCGGTGGCGCCGTAGGCTTTTTGCACTTGAAGTGTGATTGTGATGTGTTGCATGTGTTAGAGACACCGAGGAATTGTCAGTAGGCTTCGTTGATGAATCAGGTAGGGAAGTAATAAATGCTACAGTTTTGGAAATGAAAGTGAGGGGACGTGGTAATATTTAAACAAAATTCTATTTGTAGATCATATTTGAAGTGCATATTTTGAGAAAAAACCCTAGAAGAGTAAATATAACCTGTAAAAGGATATCATTTGTTTTTTTACCTCTTTCAAAAACCATTATCCTTGAAGAAATTGAAAAGTTCCAATTGCGGCCCATGGCAACCTTTTGTCTGGGCGATAAACAATTGTATTCTTTTGAGAATATGGTAACCATATCCCTTCGACCGCAATTGGGCTATTGCCGATTTTGTTTGGAATATTCAATTTTGACGCTAAAAATATTCAGCGCATTGGTGAATTGTGTAAATATTTTGGGATGTAGAAGCTTTATCCACATTAATTCATATTTACACTTTACATACGTTATAGTTAATAAAGTTTTGATAAGGTATGTTATTGAAATAGTTTTGCGAAATCTATTGAATGACCAATATATAGATAAACACTAATTTGAAAAACAACAAAATGTTTTTTGGATTTAAAGAACCTCGAAATAAAGTTCTAAACAATTATATGGCAATACCAAAATTTTTAATACAATTTATTAATTTAATTAAAAAAATATAGCGTTATAGAAAATAAAATCATGACGTAACATTTGCATTGGAAATATTTTTAAATTATCAAAATTGATATTTCCTTCAGTGAAAATATGGAAGAGAAATATTTAAAAACCAATAGAAAGTAACACATTTGGGATATATTAATAAATATTTTAAGGATATATACTTTCCTTAAAGTGGAGAATTTGGATAAAATTTAATTTATTTAAATCAGTAGACATCTTTATAATGTTTCTGTAGATATATAAATAAATACATTCGATTTAGTTTTGTCAGAAATCTAGAAGTAAGAAGAACAGAATATGGAATACCTTAAATATAAACTTTATTACTCCAATGAATGCATGAAAATCTTTACTATATTTGATAAAATTATATTTTTAATTTAACACCGTCCCGGGGTCAGAACGTGGTTGGAGCCATAGGGATAAAATTATAAACATTTTGTGCAATACAAAGTTGCTTTAAAAATGTCTCTGTCATAGAAAATATTAATTGGTAACAATTATCACTCTTGTATTTATACAAATCTCATTAACCAATATCAATAAAGTGTTGAATGTGGATGGCGCATTGAAAATTTTTTGATTTTCAATATTTTTGCAACTATTAATAGTATGGACAAAGAGGAAATTACCGTTTCCAATCTAAGCTCTTGTAAATGAATTGCAATGAATTTGAAATGACACCTTTGCAACAAAATCAATATCAGTCAGAATCTAAAGAATGTTTTTGGCTAATTACGAGAACAGTTTTACAAAGTAGAAAAGCAATTATCGCCAAGACACAAAATAAAATGTCGCGCAGCACACAAAATCAAATATAGCACATGTTCCAAAACAATTATCGGGCGGGGAAACAAAAGGCATTGTCTTCGAAGTCACCGCAGCCATCATCGCCAAACACAAAAAGCAATTATCTCGCAAGGTTCTAATAGATTTAACTTACAAGTTAATTTTGTACCTTGAGATATAACCTTCTCTTAATGATATCTTATGTGTAGCAATATGACTTGGTATTTCCCGTTATTTGATAGACATACATAAATGTGTAAAGTATCACATAATTTTCAAATAAATATAAATGTGATTTGTCTTTTTAACCCACTGAGCTGTTAGAAAAAGTGTAACGTTGTATAGTTGTTTACTGTGCAAAATAGTTTACTTTATATTTCCAAAGCACATACAATGTATTTTTAAATTTACATTATTTTAATAGATACAGCTTCTAAGAAAAACTCTGATGCCTTAAATTTGAAAAATATTTCAACGTCGGCTATTTCTATAAATTTAAAGTTTATATGCATTGCTCGAAAAACTGGAAATTCATGGACGATTTGAGTCAGGGGGCTATAAAGTATTTTTTTAATTTAGACAACAGAACAAATCAGCATTCCATTTCAAAATTTGTGTGTTTTCTCTTACAGAATTGTAAAAATGAGTTAAATTCGATATATAGATGTTTATGAAAGACGGGAAACATGTTCTTATATTTTCCATCAGTAGACTCTCTGTTTGATGTCCGAAACATTGTATTGGTTGGTTCCAGTATCATGGAGGACCAACCAATCTAGTGTCTTGGACGTTAAGAGGAGCGTCTACTGATGAAAAACGCGGGGACATGTTCATCGCCTTTATGTAGTATAAGAGGTGAAATTCTGCGAAATAGTTCAAAGTTAGCTTATATTATAATACAATAGATTTTCTTAAGTTTTTTCATATTAATTCATGTTAAATATATGTTTGAGAGATAAGCAATTGTTTCACTAATATCACTTATATTAATAGTAAATTTATATTTTATTATAATTCACTTATATTTTATTCCTGATAAATAGATTAGATGAGTACAAAAATCTCCGTCTTGTGGTATCATCACCAACTTTTTACTAACACTGATAAATTCATGGGGACTTTTTAGTATAATTTGGGTATTTAATATATGTTATGTTTTGCAAATATTTTTTTTCATTTTAAAATATATCGTATTTCAATTTTTTTAAGTACTTAATGAAGAATGTCAAATTAGTGAAATTAAATATTTATGCTCTTATAAAAAGTGTGATATTTAAGCTTGCATAAAAGCTGCTAACGGAAAAATTCTTTTTATAATTTTTATTTCCAAAAACAATTTTAACTCGTAATATAATATCAGATTCTTAATGTGTCTATAGTAGCTTTTTTTTTAGTTTTGAACGATATATAACGACTAACTGCGTAATTGCTGAAATAATCAAAGAAAACATATGGCATTTGATAAATCTAATTCCAATAAATAAAATTTTGTACCTGTTACAATAAAGGAACAAACCTCAAACACAGGCATCTAATGTTTTATTTACTAACAACATATTGGTGATTATACATGTACAAAGAGCTCCATAGATCAGGGGTTGTAAGCCACTGCCAGGATAACAAAATGAAAAGTTAAATCTTTTTTTAAAAAAATAGTGCAGTTCATTCATATATTTCTTTTAATGAATTAATTCAACTAACGAAATAAAATATTTGACATTGAATAAATCAAGAATTATTAGAGTACACTTCCTTCCTTCCATTCCAGATGTCACAAATATACAAACCATTAAAAAAAGATTTAAACATTCTTTCACCCAAACCATTTCAGGCCACTCCACGCCACCCATTGTATCTCCTATCTCAATAAGTCCTCATCACGAAAACCGTCGAAACGGTCATTTGAACCGTCGAGAACAGTCATCTGAGCGTCGAAAACAGTCACTTTTGAGCGTCGCTCGGTCGCTTCCAAAGCCTTTGGGGTCGCCATGGCAACCGCCCTGACTGACAGGCCCTTAATGCGACGGCAGCTGCTAGAAAAGGCATCTCGGAATTTTAGAAACTGCATGACAGTTTGGAGCACTCAGTTTCGATGCGTGTGTGTACTCATACTCCAGAAGCTGGCTCTATTACTAGTTGACAGAACTGGAATAAGGCGGGAAAAAATAAGACCGGATTACTTACTTCGAGATGATGGGGGAAAAAAACCATCGAGTGTTGTTTTTTCGAGTGTAAACGGTCCATGGGAGGTGGGTTTCGGAATGGGGGAAAAAATGGTTCTCTTGTGTGTCTTACAAACGTTCTAATTGGAACATGGTACTTGAGTATGAATTCCATGGCAGAATCAAAGTTGGAGTTGTTTTTTTCCGTCATGGATAATGAGTTGAGTAGTTTTCGGCATGGGTTGGTGTGATCTCGTGAAAGTTGGATTGAATGGGTAGGAGGAAAAAATCAGCACTTAAAAAATATTGTTGTCCAAATAGGGAAGGTAGTTTGTTTCCAATGGATCTTTAAAAGAAAAGTGACTCGCATTGAATTTTGTATATATATTATAACAAGTTTACGCCAAGTAGCGATGTTACGATTTATGTAAAATAGGGGCTAGAGGATAGAGGTAAAGTAGAGTATAGATAAAAAAAATTATCACTTATTATATTTCTGTTTCTATTAATAGTGTAATAAGCAAACTCGTAAGAAATCACTAGATATTTCGAAAGTTTATTTTCGAAATAAGTATACAATGGATTCAAGTCTTTTTAATTTAATAAATGTTTAATTGGAACTTTTATTACGACACAATTTACATTATTTCGTGTATCTCTTTAGTAACAAGAATGTCATATACTGTTTATTTTATATATGTAACGTTAGAACAGATAAATCTTTATCTATGTCATAAGCTTTCAGCATGGATCCTTTGTAGTAGAGGAGTCATGACGTCACTCTCGATAACATCAAAGTGAAGCCAACATGTATGGCCTAAGACACGTGGTTAATTACGTCATTCCATTATTAAATTTTCACTGTTAAACATTTTCCAATTCATCAGCCAGTCGTGAGTATTTTTTAATTCATAATTTTGAAGAGATGGCACGTGACATGGGCCTTTCGCTCGGAGATAGCTTCACGATTATGACGTCATATTCGCTCTACTACAGACCATTCATGCTCGAATTTTATAATACATTTAATGTGAGGGGGGGGGGGCGGCGGTATAGATAATTCCTTTGTTATTTATTCTACTTTTGTTATTATCAATAGCTCCTATTTAACACTTTTAAAAGACAACCAACTATTTCGAAAGTTCATTTCTCGAAAACAGCATTTATATTAAGTCCTTCAATTTTACAATTGTTTTATTATGGTTCATTTTATAATAGTTGTATTGTCACAGAGTTATAGCTCAATACCAGGTTTTATTTGGGGGCAGTTTAAGACCTAACCTCTACTATACAATTTGTAATATATATGTAAGGGGTCCAGACTGGCTGATGACGTTTCTAACACACCCATTATGGGGGAATTAGCAACAGACTTACAGACCTGTGCAGGGTTGGGTATAGGGGATGATTCGTGGGAGCGGAGCTGAGTTTTGATTGGAAAACAAAGTTACTTCATTTAAAATGTCAGTTGTCCATTGTGGGAAATTTAAGATTTCTCCACCACTTTCCCTTCGATTCAAGCTCGCACCTGACTTCCAGCAAAAACTCAGAACATCGATTCTTTTTCTCGGCCCGTTGATTAGAAGCATGTATTTCAGGGAAAATCCCTAAGAAATCCCTACCACTGATGACCTACGTTCCTTGCAGCCGTAATTTCCAATGTTCACAGAATCCACAAAATACTCTGCATGACTGTTGTTTGCCAGCATCCCGGACGTAAATCACCTACGGCTACTACAGAGATGATACGCACCCAGTAAGTCAGTTTGGACCTTTATCCATCTTCTCACATCCCTGTCTTCTAAGTGCTGCCTTTAGCCCAGTTTAATTAAATGTTTATATATCATAATAAATCACCTGTAATTATGTTTAATTTGTTTTACCTACGGTATCATTCTTACTGTAAAAAATTACACAATGCAATGATTTCAACCCAGTCCAAATCCTTTATTTTACGACATGTATTACTTGGTGTGATTCTTTGAAAAACAAAACATATAACATATTAATATTTTGGTGTGTGTATTTAAAAGAAAAACACGTTGTCAATGCTCCAATGTTTTTAATATGATGTACATAAAATATATTACTTTTTGTTATTAAAAATATCTTATAAGCAAAGAATTCATACCAAAAATAACCAAATGTTTGTAATTTTCCTTTACTAATAAAGTATCATTATTCCATGTATTTTAAACTTATAATTGTTATGTAATAACTCATCTTACAATAACTGTTAAAATATGTATATAAAGTGTAAACAAAAATTATATTCTGAACACAATATCGAAACTATTTTGCTATCTTCGAAAATTATCTTCTATTAGTTTTAATAGCACTTTGTAAAACTTGTTTTAATAGCACTTGTAAGAAAATACAATTTTTATATATTTATAATATATGGGATTTTTATGTCTCTAATCAACGTTTATGAAGAAATAGCGTGAAATTAAATTATTAATTAAATCTTCTACATTAAAATAAGTTTAAAAAAATAATAAAATTGATTGTATATAAAATAACATTAAAAACAAGATATTTACATAAGAGAAGAGAATGAACATAATAATAAACCTACAAGCCAAATGTATAAATATCAAATATTTGTATATGGTTTAAAAAAATTAATTTATAAAAAGGATATTTTCAATTGTGTAAAAGTAAATTTGTTTAAAAAATACTTTTGGTTTTTATTTGAATAATCTACATGATTAATTTAACTATGTAATTAAGCCAAATATATAAGAGACTAAACATTATGAGGCTGTATATAAAACATATCTAAAATAAAATTAATTAATATTGCATATACATTGAATATAAAGGGAAATGAAAGAAACCCTAGTTGTTGTTTTTAAATTTGTGTAAAGTAAAAATCAAAATCTTTAAATTTTTTTAAACTCATTTGAATGAAAGCTTTTAAAAATGTTGCTGAAATTTAAAAATACAGACTTATGTTTATGGTAAACTTCCTAAATCCTGTTTAAACATAGTTCGTTTCATTGGCGATCATTTAAACTTTAAGCCTTTCTTTTATAAAAGTTCGAAGCCAAATGTACCTAGTTGAACGCATCTTCTTTTCGAGCAAGCTTAAGATATCGTCTGTCGGTTTCAATTCGGATCTGAAGTGAACGGAGCTTTTATTCCAAAAAAGAACTTAAAAAAAGTTAATTTTTTATGAGTCAGCAACTAAATTTTTTTGCGAGTACTCGTAAATGCAAAAGGCTATGCTCTCAAGTTTTCTATTGAGCTGACAAAAAAAATCCGAAAAAGATTTTATTATAAGTGAGAAGTTTTAAAAAAATCGTTTTTGGTGTTTTAAACTTTGGATGAATGGCGGAAATATTCAGCCATGTCTGAAGAGAGGATTATTTTTGCAGCTTGCGGAGAAAATGTGTTTGCGATAAAGATTATTCCAAACTTATGTATATTTGTTTAGATTTTGTAAGTTAAAATAACGGATAAGTGTTTACAATAGCGTTCGAGAGTTTGGTATGCGATGTAAAATAAAATTGATGTTATACTGTTTTTTCGAAATATTTTTTTATCTAATATTGTATTCACATAAGTGAGGAGCAAACAATCAATACGTTTTTTTTGTCACATTGAAGCGATTCGTTGGAAAACGCAAATAACTTTCTTCAAAGCATTGGATTTTATGCAAAATCCAATTTTTAAAAGTTAATTTAATTGTGAGAAAACAACGTATTTTACATTAATTATAAAGTTTAGTTTGATAGTAAATTCTGATAGTAAATCCATTGAGGCAATAATCAAATATTGCGAAATTTTGGTTGGCTGGTTGAATGTTAGGAGTCTTGATTGGCGACGATGATAGGTGTCTTGATTGGCGACGATTTTAGGTGTCTTGATTGGCGACGATTTAGGTGTCTTGATTGGCGACGATGTTAGGTGTCTTGATTGGCGACGATGTTAGGTGTCTTGATTGGCGACGATTTTAGGTGTCTTGATTGGCGACGATTTAGGTGTCTTGATTGGCGACGATTTTAGGTGTCTTGATTGGCGACGATTTTAGGTGTCTTGATTGGCGACGATTTTAGGTGTCTTGATTGGCGACGATTTTAGGTGTCTTGATTGGCGACGATTTTAGGTGTCTTGATTGGCGACGATTTTAGGTGAATTGATTGGCGACGATGTTATGTGTCTTGAATGGAGACGATTTTATGTGTCTTGATTGGCGACGATTTTAGGTGTCTTGATTGGCGACGATGTTAGGTGTCTTGATTGGCGACGATCTTAGGTGTCTTGATTGGCGACGATCTTAGGTGTCTTGATTGGCGACGATTTTAGGTGAATTGATTGGCAACGATTTTAGGTATCTTGAAGGAAAGACTCTTGCGTGTTTTTGAACCATGAGGATGAGAACAACACCTGAGCTACCACCCCACGCAAACTGACACAGGCGTGAGGATATTTGACCGCGACAGATTTAACGTATACCAATTTCCTCTACACGGCGTATTATATTTTGTGGGTTTCTGGGGATTAAACTGTGTAAATCCCGCATTAAATGTTTTGTTCGTTTATATATTTTCTAAAAACCTTTTCTCTTTTTGCCTTTCTTGTGGATTTTTGTCAACGATCAGTTTTACATGCTTTTATTTAATACTAGAAATATGGCCCGGCGTTGCTCGTGGTCACTTTGCGCAGTAAGAGCTGTGCGATTTTGTCTTGTCAGCGTAGCCATGGCATATCACTCTCTGTGAACTGTGAAAAATAAACTTTATCCAAATCCAGATTTATTAAATTACTTTGAGTATTTTTTGAGATACCTAAATCTATTTTTATGTTCATGACTTTACATGCTATTGCGACTACCTACTATTTAAACTGATGTTTTTGTAAAATGTTTCTTTTTGTGAAATAAAAATTCCTAACATTTTTTTAAATTGCATATTTTTTGTATAAAAGATAACCATTTAGTGACAATAAACCCATATAGTAAACTTCACATTATTTGTTTTAATATTGGCGACGCAATAATATATCAAACTAAAAATATTGCATTCTTCCAAATCGAAATAATTTATCGTATTTGGTGAAGTTTCTTTTTTTGCCAATTGGCGACCGGAGTCTATATATCCGTCTTTCAACATAATTTCATATGGATCAATATTTACGGATAATATTTCTTAGAAAAATTAATTACCAAATATTCATTTTTGAATTCCAATAGTATGTTTTTGAGGAGAAAATTTAAAAAACAGCTACATGGAGGTATAAATATAGAAAACCTTAAATTAAACTTTTAGAGTGGCCCATTTCAACACAATAGTAATATTCCGCACCGTAACAAATAACACTATTGTCATAAAGTTAAGTTGTTCGGAACATGAATACACATGGCGTCAGCCGAAAGAGCTGGTTTATCTTCCTCCTTCAGTTGGCGAGGTTTTTGTTAACAACGTTAATTTTGTTATTTGGACACTAATTTCGCCATTGTGATGATATTTTTAAATATAGGACCTCTATTTCAGCTCATTTGGCAATATTTTAATTCAATAGGAGAAAACTGTTATTCATTTGGCGACATTTTTAATTCATTTGGCAACATTTAGCGACATTTTTAATTCATTTGGCAATATTTGGCGACATTTTAAATTCATTTGGCGATATTTTTAATTCATTTGACGACATTTACTAATCAGCCAATCAAAATGAATCGTTTATCCCATATTGTCTAAAAATGTTTTTGGTCGCCAAGCTGATTTTTAACAATAATGTTATGAAGGGAAGATCGAGATGTAAATTTCCCATAGGCGTAATGTTAGAGAAAATGGAAAAAGTTTTATAACTTTTGAATGGTTGTAGATATCCACATGAAACAAAGTGCAGATTTTAAACTAAGCAAATATTGTTAAATTGGTGCAAGTTTCATAAAAATCCGTGCAGTAGTTTTTGAGTTAAATCCGGACAAACAGACAGACAGACAGACAGACAAAAAAAATTTAAATATGATTTTCTGAATCAGTGTATTCTAATTCGTGTAGAAAACTCAAAATGAGGGGTTTTGTTCGATTCCACAGACAGACACTCCATTCTTATATATAAGTATTGATTTTGCCACAAATTTCACCAATTGACATTAGTTTAATTATTTGGACACTAATTTCGCCATGTTGATGATTTTTTTAAATATAGGACAATATTTTGACTCATTTGGCAACATTGTTATACAATTGGAGACATTTTCATCCATTTGGCGACATTTTTAAATTCATTTGGCAACATTTGGCCATATTTACTCATCAGCCAATCAAAATGTATCGTTTATCTCAGTATTGTCGAAAAATAAATTTGGTTGCTAAGGTGATTTTTAACAATAATGTTACGAAATAAAGATCTAGATGTAAATTTCCCATAGGCGTAATGTTAGAGAAAATGGAAAAAGTTCTATAACTTTTGAACGGTTGCAGATATCCATATGAAACAAAGTGCAGATTTTAAGTGGAGAAAATATTGTTCCAATGGTGCAAGTTTCATAAAAATCCGTGCAGTAGTTTTTGAGTTAAATCCGGACAAAAAGACAGGCAGACAGACAGACAAAAAAATTTAAATGTGATTTTCGGAATCAGTGTATTCTAATTCGTGGAGAAAACTCAAAATGAGGGGTTTTGTTCGATTCCACAGACAGACACTCCATTCTTATATATAAGTATTGATATTGATATTGATAGTTACGTTCTTATAGTCACTTGACAAGCAAAACAGCTTTAACACCCTTTATCTACCGTATTATGTTATACTGTAATTTTTCCAAGTAATTTTTTTTTTGCGACATTGACATTGAATTTTGACATTGAAACTGAAAAAGGACGAACTTCTAACTTTTTTTTTGCGACATTGACATTGAAACTGAAAAAGGACGAACTTAAAAAAAATACCCACCCTTGTAAAATTTAATTCGTTAGAGCTAATTAATTAAAGTGGTAATAAAAAAAATAGCAAACTGACATAAGTTTATTTTTCACATAAAAATTAATAACATATTTTTAACACAATCTATATAGTAATTCTATATATAGTATATTAAGTTAAAGCATGTTTCTGAACTAACTTTTAAAATAGAAATTGACCTAATTAAAAAAACATTGGAGAGCACATTTTAAGATATTTCAATTTTCAATTAAAGTTAAATGATTCAAATCTAAATGTGAAAATTTTCCGCATTTGATAATGTTAAAAAAAATTATCGTTCACACACAAAAATATACTGCAACCCTAGCATTTTGAATAAGGTATCGATTGAATATTTTTGAGTGTACAATATTCCCACCCAATAACCCAGACTTGAGACAAAAGTTGGTCAATGGCATCTCCTATTTTCCAATGGAATGCCATTTGAAACAGACAATTTTTCATTCTTTCTCTTTCTCGCACATATTTTTTTTTCACCTTTATTAGATTTTAGCTCCCCTTTTCGTTTCGGCGCTGGTTTCAATTTTGTTAGCAGTCCTTTGGTGATGCAACGCTTATATTTCAGAGATGGCAATTTCTCTCGCATCTCCACATATGAAAAGTATGAGTTTACTTTTGCCATTTCTAGCATAGCAAAAAAAGCCTAATTTTTTTGGATTTATTGACTTTGTCGTATATTGCAGTTAACAGGCCAGGCTTTTTAATGTCTATTGTATTTCATGTGTCTATTGTAATCTTTCATAACAATGAGGACTGTCATACAAGTTTTAACCATCTTTGAGCTTTCTGTATGTGTCATTTCAATGGTAATTGGAAAGAAAATTAACTGATCGGTTAGCTTTCCACTTGAAAAACCAACGACACAATGTTACTTGATCGAAAATTTGAAAATCAAAGCCCTTTTTATCATGAGTTTCGGGTTTACTATGAGCTGGCGGTATACATATAAGTACTTATGTACACCGTTCACTTAAAATATCTAGTCATAGCAAAAGAAACAGCGTCTGTTTCAAAGATATACTTTTTCTACGGTAAATATCTTCGAGCATGGATCCTTCATAGTATAGAAAACATAATGTTATAATCCCGCTAACATCAAAGTGAGGCCAACATGTATGGCCTCGGACACGTGGTTAATGACGTAATTCCATTAATAAATTTTCACTGTTACGCATTTCCCAATTCATCAGCCAATTGCGAGTATTTTTTAATTTATAATTTTGAAAAGAAGTCACGTGTCTAAGGCCATTCGGTCTGATATGTTGGTTTCACGATTATTACGTCATAGTCTCTCTACTACAGTCCATTCATGCTCGAAGGTAAATATTAAAAACTACAATTACTACTGCAATCTATCGTGGAAAAGTAGAGTTTAAATGTTGTTCCTGCAAAATGACGTCAGAATATTAGAAATATTTTTATGGGATGACTGAGTGGTACTTATAAATACCGTTTGCAGATAAAGAGGTAAAATGAAAACTTTATGCAAATAACTATTTTAGGGTATTTTAAATCGATTGTTTCCTTCGTGATAGACCCTGAACCGTCGCGAATAGCCCACTGTGCACCTCTAACACGACGTTAATTCAAACAACCAACTTAACCGATTGCACTGAGTAAAACTCTTTGTAATTTATTTTAATATGGCCATATGCGGAGATGTCGAAAACTAATATATCTTTTTATTGGTTAGAAATGAGGTATAAAGCAACAGCCTGTTGAAAAAATATAAAATAAACTATTTGTATTCAATTTCAGATTATAATACCTCTGAAAATATTTAGCGTAGTATAAATTAAAAATGCTTTAAATTAGCATTTCCCAGGAATCGACATAAATAATCTTTAACCCCTGTTAACTTTATATAAATGTCGCCCGCAATATACGAAATTTAAGCATGCTATAGAATTAATGCCTAAGACAAAAAACCAGACATTCCATAGAATGCCTGTATTTCATACACTACTGGCAGCATATACAAACATCATAATCTGGAAAGTAAATCCTTAAACTCATACATTCATTATACAACCAAGATGTAACTAACGGTTTTTTCGCAGTGTTCAAAGTTTTGTTAGAGGTCGTTCCAAGAAAATTGTATTGCATGAGCTGGGATGGGACGGGTACTCTTAGTTTAATTTAGTAAAATAACGTGCAATGCATAATATTACAAAAGATAAAACAATAAAATATACGTTAAATTATTAAATATACTTAGAAATGTTGCAATACACCTTTTTTTTTACATTATTCAATGGTTCTTTTTAAATAGATACATTTATCTTACCTTATATCACCGAAATAGTTCAGTGGCATTAAATTTTTAAAGATTTTTCATCCAAGTAATAGTTTTAAAGGATAAGTAGTTTTCAATATCACTTTAACAGGATTACTCCTCGAAATACAATTTTTAAAAGTAATATTTTTAACTGCCCTACAATTGCTTTATCTCATTCTGCGAGTCTTTTTTCTCCATTTGAGCAAGCATTGAAAAAGCATTTGATCCGGGAAACGACTAAGTGCAGCGAAGCTTTAAGGATTATCGCTACTTTTTCTTTCTTATACACATCAACATTACGAAGCTTCTTTACAAAAAGATCCCGAAAGACTTTTAATCTTCTAATCCTTATTTTTAGTAGACGTCTTTTTTTGGACGGTTTCGTTTTATTGGTTGCCACATATCTATCGAGCTTTTTATAGAAAGGTCAGAGCTTAACGTTTTAATCGAGTGACAGTTCCAATACTACTTAAGGGGAGAGAGTGGAGAAGTTAAGTCCGTTTAATTCTTTAATAGCGAACGTTACATGTATCGGAGGGGAAAAAGATATCGATTTTACTCATGTGTGTTATTTTTGTTGTAAAGATCCCTTTTACGTCCCTTAGACGCAATAAATCTTAACACATGAAGTATCAAAAGAAAAATAATTTCATGAACCCAGTGACGAATTGTACTTTTATCTCATAAATATCAGCGTTTTTTTTTTAAATGCGTTTAAAATAATTTATTTAGCGTTTTTTTTAAACAAGCCATTCATAATGATGCCATCTATGTGCAGACAGGTAAACATTTTTTTTTTTAATTTTCTGGCATTAACGAATGGTTATGCGATAAGGGGGGGGGGGGGTGAGAGGGAGGGAGTTCATGCGATAACTATTGCACAGGCATGCTAGTATAATGTAATATATATATATATATATATATATATATATATATATATATATATATTACATTATACTACAAAAAATCCGTAGTTGTTTTAATTGATTTAAAAAAGTATAAATAATTTGTTAATATTCCTTTTATTTTCGTCAGTTTGTAGACAATAATCGTAATTTAAAAACAAAATTATTAAAGATGTAATATATTCAGATAAAAATATTATTATATCTACCCAGCCACTATTGTATATTTGGATAAAATAACTTATTGTAAATTGTTTATTATATTTGTACATTAGCTATTTTACTCCGCGTTCCTGTAAAACCCGTTTCGGCATTTACATTAAAAACAATGAAACGGGACTCAAACACGCGATCTTTTGTTCAAAAATCCCGCGCCAGACTTACTAAACTACAACGTCTTTTGTATCTTGGTTATATGTTTTTAAAGATATTTATTTGCGCAATATTTCTAAAAATGCTAAATTAATTTAAAAACTAAATAGAATTTTAAAAGTGCGAGTCCCAGTTGGACATCTTGTGGATGTATAGTAATTGTATATAAATGTTCAGCCTTTTATACGCAGTAGAAGTAGATGTTTTACGTGTTAAAAATGATTATGAACAGTTCATCCTATACAAACTGTATCTGGCATCGCGTTAATCCTTTCTTGTTTTATGCTTGCTTTGTGTGGCAACGAGTTTGTTGTTGTTCTAATTCTTACTTTCGTTCCTGCTTGTATCGTTATTAATGTTTTGTTTCATGGTGTAATAATATACTTGTTAAATCAGTATTTATGTATCTTTCCTTCAGTTTTACAAACATTTCCAACACGTTATCAGCACGAAGCTCTATTCACTGAGGAAAATGCATCAAGTTCGATTACACGCCGTAGACTGAAACAAAATCGAAACCATTTTTTGAAGAAGTTAATTTGCGTTAAATTTTTGAAGAAGTCAAAAACAACTCGCAATAAAAATGGCGAATGACGAATACAAATTGCCGAAGCTCAAAGAAGATAATTACCATTCCTGGTCGATACGAGCGCGTGCTGCCCTTGTTCAAAAACGATGCTGGGGAGCAATCGAGCCCGGATACGACATGGTAATGAGCGAGAATGAAAGAAACAAGAACGATGAAGCCCTAACGCTGCTGTTCCTAATCGTCGAAGACACCTTCCTAGATGATATAGGAGAGTGCTTGAGAGCCAGAGAAGCCTGGAATATTCTAAAGGAGATGAACACGAAGTTTGGATTACTGCATATTCTACAACTGATGAAGGACTTCTTCAATACATCGATGAAGCCAAATGAAACAGTGAAAGTTTATCTAGGCAGGCTGATGGACATTCATCGAAAGTTAGCCAGTGGTGGATACGCTTTTACAGACCGAGAAGTTGCCCTGGTGATGCTCATAGGTCTACCCAAGGAATATGAAGCAATAATTCTGAACTTCGAGAAAGATGAAGAGAACCTGACTACGACAGTTGTGAAGTCGAGACTCCTAGTAGAAGAGAAGAGAATTTCCCGAAGCACAAACGAAGGTGCAGAAATTCATGAAGAACGTGCACTCCACACTAAAAGTTTTAACAACAACCAGAAGAAGCCAGCAGCCAGAAGATTTGTCAAGAAGTGGTCACAAAGTAAACAAGATGAAGAAGCAGATTTTAAGAAGAAAATCAAATGTTTTAGTTGTGGCGAATGGGGACATATCTCCAGACAATGTGAAGAAGCTCACAAACAAAATCGAAATGCTGCCAAAACTGCCATCGACTTGAAGAATGTGGCATGGTCAGCAAACAACGAAGTAAATAAATCTACTCAATGGATCCTTGATAGTGGTGCTACAGAACACATGACATCTGATAGAGAAAAGTTTTTGAGTTTTGAAAACTACACCTCCACAGTTGAAGTTGCCAACTCAGAGAAGGTTAACGTTACTGGAAGAGGTGATGTTTTGCTTTCTTTTCATGACAACTCTGGAAGAAGAGACATTACTCTTTCACATGTTCTGTACATACCAAAATTGGAAGGAAGTCTACTCTCAATAGGAAGAATAGAAGAACGGGGATTCAAAGTCCAGTTTGCTGATGGAGAAGCAAAGGTAATGGACAGCAATAATGAGATTGTTCTGACAGCCAGAAGGAAAGGCAGACTTTACATCATTGAAGAAAGTCAACCTGTTGCATATGTCACTAAAGCTGCAAACGAAGAATTGTGGCATCGTCGTTTAGGACACCCACATAGCAATAGAATGAAGGGTCTTGACTCTACTGTTGACGAACAGAAAACCCACCCATCACCAAACAAACCCTGCTCTGTGTGTATCCAAGGAAAAATGAAACGACAACAATTTCCAAAAGTCGCAAATACAAGAGCTGAACAGGTACTTGAGATCATACACTCAGATGTTGTTGGAAAGATCTCTCCACCTTCATTAGGCGGTTCTAATTACTTTGTTGCATTCACAGACGACTACTCTCGCTACACAACAGTATATCCAATGAAGACTAAGGATGAAGTTCTCTCAAAATTCGATGAATTCAGATGCATAGCAGAAAACTTTCACAATAGAAAAATCAAAATCTTGAGAAGCGACAATGGAGGAGAGTATAAAAGCGACAAATTTAATGAGTACCTTATCAAACATGGAATACAGAGGCAACTGACAGTACCAGAATCACCTCAGCAGAATGGAATCTCTGAAAGGATGAACCAGACACTGATCAACACAACTAGATGTCTGCTCATTGAGTCTGGGCTGGAGGCAAGTTTTTGGGCAGAAGCAGTTTGCACAGCAGCCCACCTTCGAAACAAGTGCTCTTCAGCTGCAATCGAAGGAGACATTCCAGAGAGAAGATGGTCAGGTAAAGAAGTCCAGCTGGATCACCTTAGAGTCTATGGATGCAGAACCTGGAGTCATGAACGCTCATATTCAAGACGGAGTAAACTTGATCCCAAAGCTACAGAATGTATCCTCGTGGGCTATCCTGATGGCATCAAGGGATACAGGCTATGGAATCTGAAGAGAAAGAACTTCTGTGTTAGCCGAGATGTGATCTTTGAAGAAGATGTCTTCCCCTTCAAGACAGAAAATCACACAGCTCTCGCAAAGCAAGAAGATGTTTTACTACACATTGAAAATGATGAAGTAGAAGTTTATGATTCTCCAACTGAATTAGAGACACACCAACATCCACTTGAAATCAATGACGAATCTAGTGATCATGAAGATTCAACTGAAGACACTGACCAAGAAGCAAAAACCTTCATCCAATTACCTGAACAACATTCAAGTCAAGACGAAGTCCATTCAAATGTAGATGAAGTCATAAGATATGATCAAGAAGAAGTTGAACATTCAGGACCAGATGATGAACACATCATAGGTGAAATTGTTGTTCCTGAATCCCACAAACAAACCAGCAGAAGTGGTAGAAGCATGAAACCTCCTCAACACTTGAATGACTACATTCTATACAAGGCAGAAGAAACAGAATGCTTCACGGAAGCAAAGGCTCTTAAAGAAAAAGATCCTATAACAGTAAAGGAAGCCTTGATGTCACCTGAAGCTGAGATGTGGCGAAGAGCCATGAATGAAGAAATCGAAAATTTACACAGTGCTCAAACTTGGGAACTTGTCACCAAACCACCAGGCATCAAAGAAATCTCATGCAGATGGATATTTCGAAAGAAGAAAGATGAAGCAGGAAACCGTGTAAAATTCAAAGCTAGACTGGTAGCAAAGGGTTATCTACAAGTAGAAGGTGTTGACTTTCATGAAACTTTTGCACCTGTCATCAAACTGAAGTCAATTCGTATCTTATTGTCAATTGCTGCCGAAATGGAATTTGAGGTCCATCAAATGGACATTACAGCAGCTTACCTCAATGGAACTCTAGAAGAAGACATATATATGTCTCAGCCAGATGGATGTGCAGAAGAAGGTAAAGAACACCTCGTATGCCATCTTAAAAGAAGCTTATATGGCCTTAGGCAGTCAGGTCGTGTATGGAATTCTTGCCTAGATAATTTCTTGACTAGCTGTGGACTGAAAAGATCAGATGCTGACCCCTGCATTTACTACAACTCTCAAAGAACCTTAATAATAGGCATTTATGTAGATGATCTACTTCTTGTTGGAAGAATACAAGAAATAAAGAAATTTAAGGAAGAGATCAAAAATCAGTTTGCTGCAAAGGACCTTGGTCCAGCTAACTACATCTTATCAATGAAGATAAATCAAGAAGATGATGGTTCCATAACACTTGATCAAACTGCTTATGTATCAGAGATATTAGAAACCTTCAAAATGACTACAGCCAAACCCGCATCCACCCCATTGGATCCTAATATAACATTCCTGAAGGTAGAAGATCAACAGTGGGAACACATTAAAGAAAGAAGCAGCAAGATACCATATAGACAAGCAGTTGGGAGTCTATTGTATCTGGCATGTGGTACTCGCCCTGACATAGCATTTGCATCAACATATATGAGCCAATTCAATGCGAAGCCCAGTGAAGAGCATTGGAGAGGAGTAAAGCATATTCTGAGGTATCTTAAAGGTACAATGCACAGAAAACTAAAATTCCAGAAGACAGGAAAGAAGTTACAAGTTTACTCTGATGCTGATTGGGGAGGAGATAGAACTGATCGGAAATCTTACAATGGTTACATGCTATTGCTCGCAGATGGACCAGTCTCGTGGTCAAGCAAGAAACAAGCAACCACAGCCTTGTCATCGACTGAGGCAGAATACATCGCAATGTGCCATGTTGCGAGGGAAGTCTTATGGATCAACAGTTTGTTGAAAGAAATTTGTGACAGATTTGTATCCTCGACTCAGAAAGTTCTTGTCGACAATCAAGGAGCAATTTTTATTGCAAAGAATCGTGTGACTTCTGAGAGGAGTAAACACATAGACATAAAGCACTTCTTCCTCCGAGAGTTAGTGTCCAACAAGACCATCGAGTTTGAACATGTACCATCGAGGGAAAATTTTGCTGACTTAATGACTAAAAGGGTACAAAAAAGGGACTCTCTGCAACTTGAAGTATGCAATGACTGTGATTACATGATTAACGTTTTGTGTACAGAAGTTCCTGAGAACTGTAATAATCAAGGGGACGTGTTAAAAATGATTATGAACAGTTCATCCTATACAAACTGTATCTGGCATCGCGTTAATCCTTTCTTGTTTTATGCTTGCTTTGTGTGGCAACGAGTTTGTTGTTGTTCTAATTCTTACTTTCGTTCCTGCTTGTATCGTTATTAATGTTTTGTTTCATAGTGTAATAATATACTTGTTAAATCAGTATTTATGTATCTTTCCTTCAGTTTTACAAACATTTCCAACATTACGATCAATAGACATACTTTTTTGTATTATTATTATAGATTGTACCTTTGACCTTTTTAATTATTTTAGCCTAAAGCTTACTAAAAGCCTAAATAACTATGAACTCAATATAATTAAAACAATTCTTCACATATAATAGACCATTCTTAAATTCCAGAGAACCTGCACTTCAATAGGACGAAGAATGCAACTTTCAATATACAAAGTCCCCCAACAGCACTTGCCAAAATATACGGCACGGTTAGTTGACTCCAGCGCGCTCGGGATTGGTCGGAAGTAAATGAAGTGTTTGAATTAATGCCATTGTCCGGTTCCTAATTATCGTTTTCTTGACTTCGATTGGCTGCCCTAGAAGCGTTCCATTCAATGGGATTGGGTAATTTGATTTTGCAGGTGGTGGCAGTGAAGGATTGATTTTTGTGGATGGAAGGAAATCGATGTGGGGACGGCATCGGGTTTGGAATCTTCTTCGGAGGTAGGATCGAACAGATTGGTATTTACGGCCATATGGCGAGACTCTCTGGTATCGGTTTAGGTGGAGAAGTTATGGAAGAGCTGAGGTGAATTTGTATTAGGAAACTGGTATTTTCTAGAAGGCAGTTAATATCTTTTATCGGCATATGATGCCATATTTTTAACCAGACGAACACGGGAACGTTCAAACCCCAGTTTTTAATTTCGTTTCTTAAGAATAAATATTATTTTCACAATATATACCATTTAGTTAAACGTAGAGGTAATTACGAATAAATGAAAAAATATTTTAACCCTGGAGCAAATCCTCTACTCACACGAACACCCGCCAGGGGGGTGTTGCACACCCCAGTATTTAGTTTTTGTTTCTCAAGTACAAATACCACTTTTAGAATTAAAATACATTCAATTTTGTATTCCCTACATCAATAGAAACTTCTTTTAGCAATCTTTCTAATCGTTCCACATCCTTCATGTAAGTCAAATAACACTACATACTCATGGCAAAAAAAAAGAACAAAAAACACACCTCATGACCCAAATTCTTCTAAACTGCGACAGAAATTTACAAAATAAGCGTTTCCTCTAATAGAAGGTGACATTGAAAGCAGCTACACTGGGTTTGATCCATTATAATATATATGCTATATCTGTTAAACACTCCTTTTTGCATGTTCTCGAGATAAATACTATTCTTTAGTACGAAAGTTAAGCATAGATCATTTTAAAGACTATTAATACAGGGTGGTTACCAAATAAAATCACAACTTGAAAAGCTATATCTATACGCGACTAAAACACTTACAACGTCATTCTACATAAAATTTTAAAAAGTCCATACTGTAGTTTCATTTGGCGGGTAAAAAATGGCTTCAGAAGTTGTCTTCATTAAACTTTTGATTAGATCTTTTGCTCTGGCAAATGCTCCTCATTTTTCATAAAATTGACAAAAACAACGTACCCCTATCGATTGGACAAATTCCGTATTGGCAAAAATCACTCATTTTAAACAAGCAGTAATCTCTGCTGTAGTGCAGTGAAGAACGCTCCCATCGTCATTTCTCAGCAAACAAATAAAATTTCAAAATTAAACCTTTTCCTCTAAGAACAACTTTGCCATTTGCGTTCTTTCTACGGAACAGGTATTCCTCCTTTTGTTCTTTCCCCCATACTTTTTAAATACTAATAGTGGGGAAAATCATTATCTATTTTGGATCTACAAGACAACAAGTTGAAAAAATTTCGAAGTTTTTTTTAACATAACATTATGCTGTTCTCAGATATTTTAAAGAACATGGAATTAAAAGAACTGGTCGTTATGTTGTCTCCTGTTCCTGAGAGGAGACATCGGAGTGCTAAGGAAAATTTAATTCAATGTTAATTAAAATATAATCCATTATTTACGTTTTATTATTTATTTTAGTAAATTAGTTATAAAGTTCCAATGTCAATATATACCAAATATTAATTTTAAGTTTATTTCACGCAATATTTACAATACACAGACAATAATTTAAATATGCGCTGATTCGACACTACAAGTATATTGAAAGATAACCCAAGTTAATCGCACGAACTAATTGCTCCACATTTCCGTTCAGTCCGACTCTCAGATGCTACTTCAGCCTCCAACTGCAAATGGCTTCCAACCCCAAAGCGACGAATTAGCGAAATCCAACACTTCACAGCACACATTCCAACGCACCCCCATCTCCCAAGTCTCCTTGTTTCCAAAGAAGAACAAAAGTCTTTCACTCCCTCTCCCCAAAAGCAAATAAATTTGTCGTCTGCAGGAATTCCTCAACTCCCCCAATCCCAGAAGATCAGAATCGTTTCGTCGCCTTCCCCGAACACCCTTTTGTCCCCCACAGCACCCCCCCCTTTCTCATAATCTCCCCCGAACACTCAACAGTTCGATGGGGCGATTCAAAAATAAACGTTTGCTGGTGGAATTAGCATGCGTTGATTAGCATGTCCCCCCCCCCCTGCAAAAGGGATACACGAAGACCTATTTATAGTCAAGATGTCGTTACTGCCTACTGGAAGGAAGAAATTGTGCTTGAAAATCGTCGGAATTTTTACAGCGGCCAATCCTCTATGGAGTGAATTGAGGGACTAAAGGGTGGATTTCGAATGTTCGAACCTTTTTTGGGTCGTTTGGAGGGTTTCTCGTTTCCTGGAAAAGGGGTGGTCTTAGCTAAGAACACCCCTTTGAGTTTTCATTAGTTTTAGAGATTTAAAGAGGATTTGAATCAGGTTGTTTAGGATAGCTAATATATTCGTTTATGCAGCATGGAGGTTCAACAAATATTTTCGTAATAATAGTATTCCATATATATGGAATACTAATGTGCTGTGCTTGCAATATATTTTCATTTAAATACGAAATAAATAAATTTAATGTGTGTTTTATTGATTTTTTTTATCGATCTGGGATGCAACTGATACAAAACTGCCAATTAACTTTAGTGTTCACTTGCCTTTCCTTCAAAATAGACTCCGAACCGTCACCAATAGACTAATTTTCAGCTCTATAGTTGGACTTTATTTCAAGCAACCAGCTAATTAACTTTAAATATAATTTGTAGAACTCTTTTTTGATTACTGCGTGGCGCAGGCAGAGTATTCTTCCCTCATCATGGTTCAAAATCTCGAGACCGAATTATCGGGTATTTCTTCCGGTATAGAATCCAAACCATCGCAATTCGGAACGAGCTTAGGGGTGTGCGACGAGTGCCACCGCACATGATCTTGTATTTTTGGTGAGGATTTACGCGCTCAACTAAACTGAGAAAAATTAAGAGTTTTACAGTAAAATCAATTGCTATTTCTAAAAACTGTTTTGGGATTATTTCAAATTGCACTTACTCGTACATGGATTTATATGAATGTTTTTATAAACCATAAATAAAAAGAAAGATTCTGCTTCAAAAATTGGAACTACTACATGCATAAAGTTGACGTTGAATAGAAATATTTAAATATTTTCGACTAACTTTTTTTACTTTTTATCATTTTACAAATTATGTTTTCGCGATATATTATTTTATGATACTCGTAATGCTGGATTTGAACCTAGCCCCACGTCATCTAATGGCGGTCCTGATCGCAACCATCCATTGTGCAGCTCTAGTGCGACCCTTACTTAACCATATAACGTATGACTCCTTTTAAAGCAAAACAAAAACAAACAGTATAACAGTTAATGGAATGTACAAATTTAAACACATTTTTTATTATGTGGAATATTTAAAAAAATTTTCTCGGTTATAGAAAATGCAGATGTGTGTTGAAAGCTATTTCTAAACCAAGTGAGAGCGCTTGTACAAAAAGACATTTTCAATTTTGTATATATATATATTTTAAAAATCTTATTAAATATTATATAAATCTAAATTAATATAAAATTAGATTATTTTTAAAACGTTTAAGGTAGTGCTGCAACTCTGCAGCCAATATACAATATCCGCTACTCCCAATATCTCGCTAAATTACAAATGTAAAATTCTACATTTCAAATTATTTTACGAACAATGATCACCCTTGCACGTACCTGTCAGACAACCCAAGACAAATGACCAAACAATAGCATCCATCCCCAGTATCACAATCCCTTCAGTTGGAATCACTAAAATCAATTCAAATATATTCACAGTGCAATCCTCTCCCCTGCTCTCATCACGGAATCTCTTCGGTAATACCCCGCATCTTAATCCGAATATCTAATTCGCCAACTCAGAATTCAACCCCATAATTTCATGCCAGCACGCGAACTCCGACCGTTTTCGAGTGCCACCACAGATCGATACATGCCGCCCGTATTGGAATGGTTATTAGTGTCTAAAGGGGGAGGACGTGCTGTGCTGCTGCAGCGTCGGCCACTGATTATAATGGTCTTATTTAGGAGTGATTGGCGTATTTGGCAGCTTTGATCCGTATGGTAGGCCAAGTGGTACAAGTTACAAATATTCGACGATGAACCAACACCAATTTCCGTTATTTGGCAGCTGGATCTATTGTTTGGCCAATTGGTGTGATTCCTAGATTAAAAGGTTGCGCAATATCAAGATGAATGTAATTTTATTTAACATGAGAGCCAATGCGAGTTTAAAGACTTTAAATATTTTTTTATCTCGGAACTCGATTTATGGACTTATACTGTGTACATTTGGCGGTCAATATTCCATTATGCTTGGCGAAATTGAGGTTTCTTGTGCTAATGATATTTTAATCGCTCGGGAAGTTGTATGTAGATTGCTGGTGGGCTTGGTTTGGTTTGGTTTTGTTAAATAACGTCATACTAGAGCTGCACAGTGGGCTATTGGCGGCGGTTCTGGGTCAATCTCGAAGGAAAGACCCGGGAACACATTCACATACACACATTCATACATCTCGTTATTTTAGAACCATGGTCAGAAGACGAGGAAACACCTGAACTGGCACCCAACGCCTTCAATAGACGTCGGGACTTTGAACCCCGATCAGATGTATCGTGTACCAGTCCCGTATACACGCCAGTATAATTTGTTGGATATTCTGGACTACTTTCTAGTATTTTTGTATCGAAGCTGGAAACCCTCCAAACCCTCTTTTAAATATTTTTATCTCGGAACTCGGTTTTTGGTCTTACATTTGGCGGTCAACGTTCCCATAAGCTTGGCGAAATTGAGGTTTCTTGCGCTAATGATATATCGCAAGATCACTACTTTTTTACTTTTCTATGTCAAGTCTATTGCACGGATTCGAACCACCAATCCTCTGATTAGTAGCTGAACGCCTTACCAACTGAGCAACTGGGGCTCAATATTCGAAGATGAACCAACACCAATTTCCGTTATTTGGCAGCTTGATCTATTGTTTGACCAACTGGTTGGAGTCCTAGATTAAAAGGTTGCGCAATATCAAGATGAATGTAATATCAATTAATATGAGAGCCAATGCGAGTTTAAAAACCTTAAATGTTTTTATCTCGGAACTCAGTTTTTGGACTTACATTTGGCGGTCAACATTCCCTTGGCGAAATTGGGCTTTCTTGTGCTGTAATTTTATTTAACATGAGAGCCAATGCGAGTTTAAAGACTTTAATTTTTTTTTTAGCTCGAAACTCGGTTTACGGTCTTACATTTGGCGATCAAAATGCCCTTCGCTTGGCGAAATTGAGGTTTCTTGTGCTAATGATATTTTAATCGCTCGTGAGGTTGTATGTAGATTGCTGGTGGGATGAGTGTATATAGGGAGGAGAGAGGGGAATAGAGTAGCCCTATAAGTGATTGAATATGAAGTATTGACGGACGGTTCTGCGCAGCAATCTGTATCCCGAGAAGTATTGCGCCAATGAGTTTTGTTTGTGCGCTCCGACCGGTTTTCAAGTTCTGCGCATAACGAAAATGTTGACAATATCCCAAGATGTACTGCAGAAAGCTTCTTTTGCGCGATATTGAACGTGCACTACGGTCTATCTTTCCCTTCCATTATCTTTAGATGATACATGAAAATGTTTATTGGTTATATAATCATTGATTTAACAATAGTCATAAATTTAGGTAATTAAAAAAAAATGAGAAATGGGCTGTATTATACAGGGTGTTCCAGAAAGGACTCTGATTTTAAAATTAAATAACTCGGAAACGGAGATAGATAGAAGAGTGAAACAAGTGATATGTTTATTTTCCAAGCCATAAATATATGTTTCAAAAGTTTCGAAGCTTGTTGCAAAGGTTACCGACAGGTGGCGCTGTACACATGGATTGGCCTCCATACTCCTGCGGTCAGTTTTGTGGGGCACTTTGAAAGGCAAAGTTTTCCAGAACAATCCTGCAACAGTAGAAGATCTTGAACAGTTGATTTGTGAGGTATCTGCTTCCATTTCTGTTCACATTCTACAGAGGATGAGTGTATATGTCAATTTTGTTATCACCATTTCTATGCTGTGAAAGGTGCCCATTTTGAATCGACAGTTATCTGATTGCATCAACTGCTCGCAAAGAACAGCTTTTAGCATATTTCTCGGACTAGGTACAGTGCTACCTGTTGACAACTTTTGTAACTAGTTTGAAAACTTCTGTATCGGGTTTTTACAGCTTTTAAAGTAAACACACCATTTGTTTCACTCTTATCTATTTTTTTTCCGATTTACTTAATTAAAAAAAAAATAGGGAATCCTTTGTTGGAGATCCTGTATAATAAAATTCAAATTATAGCGTTTTACTTTCAGAGGCGACGAATAGTTTAACAAATATTCTGAAGTATTTTGCAGGTGGGTGGCTTCGAATAATTTGTAAATCAAAAAGCAAAGTTCCCAGAAAAAAACAGTGTTTAAAGTTTGCAACTCGCCTTGTCTGTAAATTTTAAGTGGAGTGACATTAAACTCATTTTGTATTAACCAATTGAAGTAGGACCCACATCACTTGGCCAAATCTGTCTAGTATTGAAAAAGATGAAATCATTCGACAAGTTTCAACGAACCAACCCGTGCAATTTGAACCCAATAGTTTGGGACAGCCCGTCTATTTTTACTTTATTTGACAGCCTTATTCATCCACAAATTCAATTTTAAGAAGTGCTCATCAATTTTCGTCACTTTGTCAGTTTGAAGCCAAACTTTTCCCCTTTCAATATCTATATTTAGAATGATGCAAATCGTGAAAAATTAAAAATGGTTCGACGTAAAGATAAATATGGCGTCATATTTCAGACTAGATTATTTGGTTTGCCTAACGCCTTATAAAATAATTTTAAGACAAAAAGTTAAATTATAATTGATATTATGCCTATTCCTTTATTTTAAACAAAATACGTAACAATTTATGATACAAGTCGAATAGAAAAAGCATATGGCCTGAGTTTTTAATTTATTGTTTGGAATTATAAGGAACAAAAATTAAGTTTGACTTTGAAATATGGCCTGGACAGAGAACTAACTCCTTTTGCTTTGATACATTAAGTTTTGCATTCGTTTTGAATAATACACCATAAATAGACATTGTAATAGTTGGGTCGTGGAACGAAAATGTGCTACCATCACTCGAACAGACTAATACTATTTATAGTGAAAAGATTATCGACAAAAAACATACAAGATGTATTTATAAAAAACAGAAAATTCAATTTTAATTTTTCTTATTCCTCAGAATCTCTACTTACACTTTTTCAAACTTAATTTCCAAATCTTTTTTATCCACTGTTGCCACTCACTCCTTCCAAAAAATACACAAAAAATCACGAAGGCATTGTAGATAACATAGCATAAATTATTACATAAAGCTAAAATTATATTGACAACACTTAACAGTAATTTTTATATTAAATGAAAAAATATACGAAATTTATATTTATAACTTTATAGATGTTCGTGCAAAACATCAAGTGTTTAAGAAATAATAATACACGAAGCACATGACACAATATTCAACAATCCTAAAGGGCATTTCAAATTTAATTAAATATACTTACAGAAACTATGCATTTTCAATTCAGAAGTAAAACATCAAAGTACACCGCACAGAATTTATTCAGATACAGTTACACTTTCACACACTGGGATAAAGAAAAATTCATTTGAGATCTATACTTTATTACCATATTTTACCATTCAGAATTACATCCCAGGCACTCAGCATTTTTGAAAACGCATCAGATTTCATTCCAGGCTACTTTCATACACAAAAACTATCCTCGAATTTAAAAACTTTTACTGGAGAAAGACCCTTTACTTTAATGACCTCCCCTCAACAACAAACATCTGCGATTCTTTTTTCGATTGCCCATGGGCAGTGAAAATATTGACTCGGGCGGGAAGCTATCCCGAAAGAGACGATCTCTTCTCTCGAACTTTTAAAGAGTTCTTTCGCAAGTGGGTCTCTAATAAATGATTGTTGGATGAATGAGGCTTCCATTAATGGGTGGAATACTCTTCTTTTCTTGTCTTAATTCTACCATGAGAAAGTTTGTAAACGGTGCTTCTCTTTGAAACTGGAAGGTTTGTGCTTTTAAGAAAGTTCGGGAGATGACATGAGGGGTGTTATTTTTGATAAATGAGAATCCCCAGAATCATGATTGAGTTTTTATTTGATAATGCATTGAATTGGTGTTGTTTTTGTGCACTGAAACGATTTGTAGTGGATTTAAGTTAATTTCTGGAATTAAGTCAACCCCCTTCGCCTATAATATAATGTGAGCTTACTAAAAGAGAAGCTTAATCAGGAAGATTTTGGGCAGTATATATCTATCCTGCAAATCTCCAGTTTTTCCAGTAATGCACATAAAATTTAAATTCATAAAAATATCGGATGCTTTAAATATTTTCTAATTCCAAAGACTTTTAAATACATGTGAGATGCAAAAAACAGTATATGCACTTTTACCTTTCTTGAGTAAATAGCAAAAAAATGCCAATATCTGACTATTGTTAATAAACGAATGTTTTTTTATATAAAAATAAAAAATATATAACAATTTTTTACTAAAATGTAAAAGTTATCAGATTATTCAATAAGTTAAATATATCTTTTAAATTTTATTTTAGATTGTTTTGCAATTAGTATATGGATGATTAATCGTTTTTACAAATGTACGCGTCGCGATCTTGTTTTTTGTTCATGAAGCAAAACTCGCTATATGCACATCTCAACCAATCAGACTGCTTTTGCATCATTTGTATCCCGCCCAGTTACCTATTTATGCCAAAATCTCATGTTTAGAATTATTTAATGCATCCTGTTTTGCATCTGATTTACTCATGTTTAGTTTCTAAATAAAAAACGGTTGTAAAAATAACGAAGTTCTTTTAGTAAAAATGGTTCATTACAAAATAATCCACCATTATTTTTCTATAAAATACAGGCTGCTCACAATTTTTTGAATGTATCCTGTTTTGCATCTGATCTGCTCAAGTTTAATTTCTTAATAAAGATCGCTTGTAAAAATAACTAAGAAGTTCTTTGAGTAGAAACGGTTAATTACCTAATAATCCACTATTATTTTTCTGTAAAATACAGGCTGTTCATAAATTATTGAATGTATCCTGTTTTGCATCTGATATACTCATGTTTAGTTTCTAAATAAAGAACGTTTGTAAAAATAACTAAGAAGTTCTTTTAGTAGAAACAGTTCATTACATAAAATAATCCACCATTATTTTTTTTTTTTATAAAATACAGGCTGCATAAATTTTTGAGTGTAACCTGTTTTGCATCTGATCTGCTCATGTTTAGTTTCTAAATAAAGAACGTTTGTAAAAATAACTAAGAAGTTCTTTTAGTAGAAACAGTTAATTACATAATAATCCACCATTATGTTTCTATAAAATACAGGCTGCTCACAAAATGTGTAATGTATCCTGTTTTGAATCTGATATACTCATGTTTATTTTCTAAATAAAGAACGTTTGTAAAAATAACTAAGAAGTTCTTTTAGTAGAAACAGTTAATTACATAATAATACACCATTATTTTTCTATAAAATACAAGCTGTTCATAAACGTTTGGGCGATGGCCATAGTTTGGCTGCGTCACATCTATAGATGGCATATATTGGCAAAATAACATCATTTTTGCCATTCCACTTCCCTGACAATTTAAACAAGTCGTTTAGCTTTACTATAAACAAACAAAGTAGTTAAAACATGGCAAAAACACAGTTTTATTATGTGTAGCCAAACAGCCAAACAATAATAATCGCCCAACAATTTGCAACCACCTTGTATTCGCATATGGATCTTCAGAAGCATTTGCATCACAATTATACATGAACAGAAGCATTCATCACATTCCAAAGCCATTTTAATAACAAAACCTTCCTAAAATTAGGGTTTCCACATTACATTTTAAAACGAATGAATTCCGAGCCGCCTTAAAACATTTAAATACCCTAAGTCTGGCACCATGCATTTCCGTGAAGGTTAATCTCATTTACCACCTGTAGAATGGCGTCTCGTATTTCACGATGAGGCACGCATCGCGATCTCCCTTGCATAATAATAAGTCGCAGGCAGTAAGTAGTAAGTCATCTCGCCCCAAACTCCATTTATTCACTACATTATTGTTGTGACGGGCCATAAGCCATTAGGACTAACTGATGCAGTGTTAGAGGAGTGGAAATGCTTGAATTGGTTCTGAAGATTACATTCTGGATAAAAGAAGAGTTTAGGTTTTTTTATAGTCAAAAGAATATATTTTAAAATATAACGTTCTTTAAATATATTTTTTGTTTTGTTTCGATTTTATGTTAAGCGTGAAGAAGTATATATTTTTTGTTTTGTTTTTATTTATACTAAGTATTTTAAGTATAAAGAATGTATATTAAAAAACAAACGCAAATTTAAAAATACACAATAAAAAATACAAAAAATCTAGACATGTTTCGGGAGATACATCTCCCTTCATCAGCAGAAATGAAAAGTCTGTACACAGTGCAATGAAAATAAACCCAGAATTGTCTGCCAACAAGCGGGAAGTATCGGAACCGCAAAGGTTTCATTGGCAATCGAATTAATATTGCTAAGAATATGGAACGCCTCCAGGTAGTCAAGTTCGACTGGAGATTTAGATTCGCAAATTAAATGTGGGTTAAAAAAATTAAACATATAATTATGTTCCCAAGAGTGCCTAACCCACATTTTATTTGAAAATTCAAATCTCTAGTCAAACTTGATATCTTGGAGGCGTTCCTTATGTTTAGCAATATTGATTCGATTGTCAATGAAACCTTTGCGGTTCCGATATTTCCGCTTGTTGGCACACAATACTGGTTGAATTAGTTTTTGTTCTTTGGCAACACTTTCAATTCTGGGTTTATTTTAATTTTATTGTACACACAGACTTTTAATTTCAGCTGATGAAGGGAGATGTATCTTCCGAAACATGTCTATATTTTATATTTTTATTGCGTATTTTTAACGTTGCATTTGTATTTTAATATTCATAATACAATGTTCTATAAGACAAGTTTTTATGTTATAAAAAATGTATATAATTCTATATTCGTTAAAGTTCATTGTATGATATGTTAATATTATTTATAATAATATATATCAATATTTATACAACATATTAATATTTATATTGTATATAATAATACATTAATATTTATACAAAATATTAATATTTATATTGTATATTATTTATAATAATATTTATACAAAATATTAATATTTATATTGTATATTATTTATAATAATATATTAATATTTATACAAAATATTTATATTGTATATTGTTTATAATAATATATCAATATTTATACAAAATATTAATATTTATATTGTATATTATTTATAATAATATATTAATATTTTTACAAAATATTTATATTGCATATTGTTTATAATAATATATTAATATTTATACAAAATATTAATATTTGTATTGTATATTATTTATAATAATATATTATTAAAATATTTATTATAGTTATTTTTATATTGAAAATCAGCTACTGGAATATGCATTCACCATCAGCAATATTATGAAGACATTACTACTTTTTCAAAAGTTCCTAAGGTTTATTAAAAAAGAACACCAATTTTTAACTTACAGCCATTACTTTTCAAAGAAAGAAACTTCTCCAAATTATGTTTATCTAAATTCTCAATCGGAAAAGTGCACTGTGCATTTCTCGAAAAAATATTTTCGATGTTATAGCACTTTCCTATTCTATTAACGCCACATATATAGCATTGTCTTGTTTCGGTAATCAATCATCATTTACACTGTGTCGGTAATTCGGTATCCCAATTGCTTTTGGTGGCATCGATTATTGTAAGCAACAGGTTTCACCTGATTTCTGGATAAATGCCAGCACACAAAGCGATGTCATTATATGAGAGTCTCCAATAGCCTACTGTGCAGCAATAGTGCCATGTTAAATCAATCAACCAACCAAACCAAATATTTATATGGTACTTAAAAACATATTTTTGTAAAAAAAAGTGTGGAATGTGTTGGAAATACAAATTAAACCTTCTTTCAGTGAAAACAAGCATACAAATTCGAAATTTTGTCTCTCCGTCCGAGGGTTAATAACGAACGTCCAACAAAAATTCCATGAAATATTTCAGTAATAAAACTTGCATTGTAACTGTACTCCAAACAGCTTTCCTATAACATTTCGTTTAATCTACAATGGGACATAGATGATTGCCCGACAACTGCAAACCAGCAATGATCAAACAAAGAACGCAACGCATCTTCCAGTTTAAGTTTGATGACGTACTTCTACTATTGAAGCAAATATCGATTTCGAAGAACCCGCATCAAAAGAATCGTATCTACTTCAATTCAATAGTGGATACACCAATTTCTGTTGACTTAAAGTCTACATGCGAAGGGGAAGCTTTTGTTTTAATTAATATCTTACCTGAGCGTTAACTATGTTTTACTAGCTGAAGTACCTTCGAGCATGGATCTTTCATAATAGAGAAAACATAATGTTATAATCTCGTTAACATCAAAGTCAGGCCAGCATGTATGGCCTCAGACACGTGGTTAATTTCGTCGTTTCATTCATAACTTTTCACTGTTACACATTTCCCAATTCATCAGCCACTCGCGAGTATTTTTGAATTCATAATTTTGAAAAGAAGTCACGTGTCTGAGGCCATTCGGTCTGAGATAATGGTTTCACGATTATGACGTCATATTCGCTCTACTACAGTCCATTCATGCTCGAAGTGAAGTACATAGAACGTTGGCCGATTTATTCCTCGCGGCGGTTTCGTAATAAGGCAGTTCTGTTTTAACTGGGCAGGATAAGGTGGTTGTTCGATATCTCATGTAGACAGTGACCTTTCCCTTGCCTCGAAGGTCAACTGTGTAAAATTTCATTAAGATCAGTTCTCATTTCTTACTGTAGATTTGTATTAAAAATAAACCCACACGCACTCTGCTTTACTGCTGCTCTGCTACTGCAAAAACCCGAAATCAGTCAATATTCGAATTTCCTAGTCAGATCTAGTTTTATCATAGTCCCTTCATTAATATCAGTATTAACTTGAAAATTTAGAATTAACTAATAAATGTTGCGAAAACTAGAATTTCAGGAGTGAATATTCCGTTCCCATTTCTTACAGTTTTTACTAGTTAAAACTAGTGTTGACTACAATGAGTCAGTTAACCTGTATATGTAGATATATATATATATATATATGTAGATTTGCGATGGGTTTTTAAGTATGAGTTTGTTAAAACTATAAAGTAAATATTATTTCATAAAGAAGAGATTTGCAGTAGAACGTTAGAAAGCTGAAATGTACAGGATACACACAAATTGTTTTTTTGTGTCGTTTTTCAAGTTTAATAGTTACGAATTAATGCAGCTTTTATTATAAGCTTGAGAGTTATTAAAATTAGATAACAGTAATCTTATTAGAAATGGTACGATAGTTATAAAAGGACGCACTATATCTATTTGACGTTTATGTTGAGTTTAAAATAATATGCTTACACGTTCTTTCTTCATTTCACCTTTAACAAAATATTTTACACTATCGTAACTTGGGGTTACTTGAACCACTCCTGAGTCTGCTGTCATGAAAATAGAGACGTAATTATTAGAGAGATTGTAAATCACACATATATTTTGATGACAGCAGACTCAGGATTACGGTACCGATTTGTTGTGGAAACTTAGTCTGGTTAATTAAATGTTTTATGTATTATATAAAATTATCAGTTTAAAATATCTCATAATTATAAAATATGTGATATATTTAAATATTAATCAAGTTATAAATACCTATAAACTACTTTATAGATATATATATAAGATATATATATATATATATATATATAAGATATATATATATATATATATATAAAATAGATAGATATAAGATATATATATATATATATAGATATAAGATAGATAGATATATAAGATAGATAGATATATAAGATAGATAGATATATAAGATAGATAGATAAGACAGATATATAAGATAAGATAGATGGATAAGATAGATAAGATATATAAGATAGATGGATAAGATAGATTAGATAGATGGATAAGATAGATTAGATAGATGCATAAGATAGATTAGATAGATGGATAAGATAGATTAGATAGATGGATAAGATAGATTAGATAGATGGATAAGATAGATTAGATAGATGGATAAGATAGATATATAAGATATATGGATAAGATATATATATATAATATAGATGGATAACATGGATGGATAAGATGGATATATATGATAGATGGATAAGATAGACAAGATAGATGGATAAGATGGATAGATAAGATAGATGGATAAGATGGATGGAAAAGATGGATGGATGGATTAGATAGATAGATATATTACCCCACTTCCTAAATCTTTGGAATTCGCTTAATAATTTTGTACCTTTTATTATAGTTTACGTTTTTTTTAAATAAATATATTATTTTAACTGAATTAATTAAATTCATAAAAATACTCTAATTTTGCAATACTTTCGTATGTAAGGTACACCAAAAAAATCGGCAATGTTTGTTGATATATAAAAATATAGCTTGAATGCACCAGAAACCGATCACGTACCAGTTACCGACCGTTTGGACAAATATTTCAAACTAACAGCATATCACTATATCTATATTTCTATAAGTCTCTTCAATCAATGTTACTCAAAGGCTTTTAAAAATTAGGTAACTTTCATTTTACAGTCAAATGCGAGTTCAGTTTCACAGGGATTTTTTTTACATTTGCCATTGTTGGTAGGAAATTGATCTTAATTGGTCAGAAGTTGGTAAATTCATCGTATAAAAATCATGTACAGAAAAAACCTAACTAAAGCATTGATGTTTAATAATAGAACAATATTTAATTAACATTGGTTCATTTAAAATTACAATAAAATCCTTTAACAATAATAATCATTTACAAATAAATCATAAATTGTAAACTATCACCAAAAACAATTATATATTATAAGAAGTTTACCAATTCAAAAAAAAATGTTGGGTATTTGTTTATAAAGATTAATTTAATAGAACAAAGGAAAAACCCGAATCCATTTTCTTCCTTTTTGTTTCCTTCATTCAAGTTTTATATTCAATTTTACTCGAAGTGCTCCGCGATTCGCAAAACAGAAAAGTTTTATGCTGAAAAGGTAAGAATCGATTTTTCTTTTCCTGAAAGCCTCTTCTTCGGTTCATTGGAAGATAAAATGCCTTTTTGATTCAATAATTTTTTCAAGGACAGCCTACAAAAACCTGTAGTTTGGAAAGCTCTGCAATATAAGGTTTGGATGGTGCTATACATCGAGCACTCAGCCGTAGTGAAAGCTGCTTGGCGACAAAATTCATGCTCGGAAATCAAGTGACTCTTTAAGCCAATCCCTCGCCTACAATCTAAGATCATATATTCCGAAATCACGTGACTATTTAAGCCAATCCCTCACCTACAATCTAAGCTCAGGTATTAGGATCACTTCTTGTTTTGAAACAATTCCACATTTAAAAGTGAATTGCTGTAATTCTGTGGCCAAGCAGCTTTCACTACGGCTACTAAATCCGTGGTTTGGAGTTACGTGGATTGTGAATTAAGCTGATGATATAATACTTCATAACAGACAAACAGTAATACCGTCTACACGACGTTTTGCTTTTTTTTTTTTAAACGTGTATGTGAAACCAAAGGTTAAAGCTCGGTTACTATTATAAATACGTTCCCCAATATATTGCAAATGCTGAAACGCATATAAATTAATGATTCATAAACATAATGAAATAAAATCCGCACTAATCCGCCAATATTTCTATCACTAGATAAAAATTGTATACTAGTTTTATAGTTATTATTTAATTAAGAATTAGTGGAATTAAAATATTTTCTTTCGGTTGCTTTGTCTTTTTATTCCTCATCTAGCAGATAAAAAGAATTTAATATGCAAGTAAACTGACGCATTTAAGCTAATTTTCAGCTAAAATAGTTTGTGAACGTTTTATTAACGATAAAACTTATAACGATTTTGAGTTATAAACTTTTGATCGTACTTATTTTGATTTTAGTACAGTCCTTCTATGTAAAGTAATTTGCAAATATCGGTTCAAATATTAACGGATTTAAATGATCTATATCAGATTATTTGATTATAAGTTAATTTTGTAAATGAAAATAATAAAATCTATATTTTTAGTTATTGGTTTAAATTTGTCTTTCCTTTATCGGTTTATCGATTATTTATTTTCCCTCAAATGTTTCACGTATTGAACCAAATGTTTAATGTATTAGTACAATAATTTGTCACATATAAAGTAAAACAAAAACTTACTGTTTCAAAATTAAAATCAATATAATATTTTACTTAAAATTTAACGTGCTATAATAACACGTTTGTTTATATTTCCCATTGGCCGTAATGATGTCACGATGCTGAAGCGTCATTTGTTTTAATTACATGATAGTTTAAATATTTTACCAATAATGTTCTATTAATATATTTTCTATCTTAAATAATTTTAAAGACATCGAAATTTGTCGGTGAGTTAAAATCCATACTCTGGCCGTCAGCTCAAACAAAGTTGTAAATTCATAACAAAATTGTGCTTCATAATTGTGCCTCTCAGGCACAAAACGAGATCTACAGTGTTAACGCTTTGCACTCTAAGAACACTTTGCGTTTTCCGTTCTTTCTACGGAACAGTTATTCATCCTTATGTTCTTTTCCCCAGAATTTGTTATGCTTATAGAGAAAAGAAACATAATCTGTTTCGGATCTGCAAAAGAACAAGTTGAAAAAAAGATCGATGTTTTTTAAACACAAGATCATGCTGTTCTCGTTTTTTTTAAAGAACAGGAACCAAAAGAACGGGTCGTTGTGTTGTCGCCTAAGCGGCGCCAACGGAGTGCAAAGGGCTAAATACTATAAGCCAATTTTGTCGGTTGTCGCTGAATAGAGAGGGCGTTGGTCTCAGAATTAGATGGACGCGGGTTCAATCCAATCCCCAGCAAGTGGGTACAGATCTTGCAATCAGCATAGTTCCTTTCGCGTACCAAAAAATATATACCGTGTACAGAGGACCGCTGCAAGATAAATTTGTTGTAGTCTAAAGCCCTGACGCCTTTGTAAGTTTGCGTGTAGTACCAGCTCAAAATTACTAAAGAAAGCAGTGTTCCATAGTATTTCCTTCGAAATGGACTCCGAATCGCCGCCCCTTGGCCGAGTGGATTAAGGCTTCAGCTGGAAATCCGAGGGTTCCCGGTTCGAACCTGTGTGACGGACTAGACTAATAATAGTAAAAAAGTAGTGATGTTGCGATCGGAGGGTTGCCAGCTTCGCTACAAAAATACTAGAAAAGTCGTCCAGAACATCCGCAAAAATTAACGGCGTGTATATGGGACTGGTGCACGATAAATCAGATCTAGGTACAAAGTCCCGACGTCTATTGAAGGCGTTGGGTGCCAGTTCAGGTGTTTCCTCGTCATCTGAGCATGGTTCTAAAAAAATTACGAGGTGCAGGTATGAATGTGTGTGTGAATTTGCATGTGTTCCCGGGTCTTTCCTGCGAGATAGACCCCGAACCGTCGCTAATAGCCCACTGTGCTGCTCTAGTGCGACGTCAATTAACCAAAATCAAACCAAAAACCTTTGTAAGGTTGCGTGTAGTACCAGCTCAAAATTACTAAAAAAAGATTACTAAAGCAGTTTTCCAGAGTCTTTACTTAGAAATGGACTCCGAATAGCCGCTAATAGCCTACAGGCGCAGCTCCAGTGCGACGTTAATCCAACCAACTATAAATCAATTTCTGTAGCGTAATCTCTTAGCATTTCATACATCAGACATGTCTTTAAAGACTTTAAACTGAACGATTTAAACAAGCAATCACTTGAAAATCAGAAGGTAATCTCTTAGAATTTCAGATATCAGACATGTCTTTAAAGACTTTAAACTGAGCCATTTAAACAAGCAGGCACTTGCAAATCAGAAGGAGACATTTCCCGAAATGATCCCATACACGGAATCTGCATTCTCCGAATTTGAACCAGATATGTTATTTGCTTGACAGGACTTAATATGACGATTACATTACGGACATCACATATCCCCTCAATCCTGTGTCCTGTGTCCCCCATATTGGATGATCATTAGCGACATCGTCCCCTAAATTCGCCTGTTAATGTCCCGATGTAAATTAGCCTATCGTAAATGAGCCGGTGCACCTATCGAATCGAAATTTCCGGTGGTGGATTTCCAACAGGTGGACCAGGTGGAGGTGGTGGGGTGCAAAGGGCGGGGGGTTGAATTTAATGAATGGATTTAGATTGAGGAGTTAGAGATATGAATATTGATTAAATCCTTCAGATTTATGTACTATTGAAATAGTTGGGTTTGTTGAGTACCAAATTAAAAAAAGCAGTTGTATCTAAATATTCGAAAAAATATATTTTGGTGTTAACCTTTTCACATGGGATCCGTAACCGAAAAGTTGTGCCAGCTATGGGCTAATTCCTAAAAGTGTTAATAGGGCCTCCGTGGCCGAGTGGTTAAAGGCTTCAGCTGGGAATATGAATATTCCTGGTTCGATCCTAATCGATGGACTTGACAAAGAAAAGTAAAAAAAGTAGTGATCTTGTGATCGGAAATGATGTGTAGCTTCGCTACAAAAATACTAGAAAAGTCGCCCAGAACATCCGCAAAAATTAACGGCGTGTATACGGGACTGGTGCACGATAAATCTGATCGGGGTCCAATGTCCCGACGTCTATTCAAGGCGTTGGGTGCCAGTTCAGGTGTTTCCTTGTCATCTGACCATGGTTCTAAAATAACGAGGTGTATGCATAAATGTGTGTATAAATGTGTATGTGTTTCCGGGTCTTTCCTCCGAGATAGACCCCGTACCGTCGCCAATAGCCCACTGTGCAGCTCTAGTGCGACATTAATTAACAAAAACAAAAAAAAAACCAAAAAAACCTAAAAGTGTTGAGGAGGGAGACACATTTCGCTTTGGGAAGCATGAAAAAGGGTTTTTTAATCTTTGTAGAAAGATGACTTACCTTACAATAAGAGACGTGTAACTGTCTGACTGAGGGATAGTTGACAATTCAACCTCAAAGCACGCAGAATCGAAAATTCGGGGTAGGACCGTTCAGGTCTCAAAATACTGAAAACCGCAACAAAAGACGATCTGCAGAAACCATTAGCGAAACATCACCTGTCCGAACATGTGTAATTACCTGTTATGTTGCAAACAGCATACATCAGACTACAAACTTCGTTTCGCCTTATAAACCGACGATATTTAATGTACAGCTATTCGAGCTAAAGCACTTAAATATTTATACATATCACAGCTTTCGCTTAAGGTTCTACTTACGTTGTCCACGAGTATAATTGGAAATTTATTTACAAACAAGATCAGTTCCCAGGTATATTTTTGAAATATATCTATTTTGCCCAAAGGTATGCAGTATTAATTTTTTTAAAAATAACCCTTCACGATCATTTTAGATTTATGAATATATTTTTATAATTTTGTGTTTTAAAGGAAAACAGTACCATCTTAATTTTTTTTTTTTTTTTTTTACTTTTCGAATCAGTTTTAATGTGTATTATATAAGTTTATGCAACAGACAAATATTTCATACAAAAATTCCAGAACATTTTCAAAATTTAAACTTTAAATTTTTTTAAAAGTTTTTTTTATAAACTCGAAGGTTTTTTGAAATATTTATTTTTGTTCACCAAACCTTTTTCTCTGAACCTTTGAAATACAATACATAAGAATCGCTGTTAAAATTATGTTTGTTACATGTATTTAACAAATACATGTAGCAAACATAATTTTAACATGTATTTAACAAATGTACATGTATTTAACAAATGTACATGTATTTAACAAATGTACATGTATTTAACAAATGTACATGTATTTAACAAATGTACATGTATTTAACAAATGTACATGTATTTAACAAATGTACATGCATTTAACAAATGTACATGTATTTAACAAATGTACATGTATTTAACAAATGTACATGTATTTAACAAATACATGTAATATGAATAATTATTCATTATAACACAACGTTTTCCTAACACTCAAATTATTTTACTTTAGTTATCTTTTTAAATGGAACTATTACTGATAGAGATACTTCGCATGCTAATTTATAATAAACAAATATTTCAAAATATGCTAAAAATTAAACATTTCTATATTAATAATAAAATATTTTTTTTCGAAAAACTTAATATCAAGGAAATCCAAACACTGAGGGAAAACGATTTAAAGTTTTCGTAACTTGAAAATCCTCATGTCATAAAATCTCAAAAAGCATAAAATCTCAAATAACTCATTAAGAAATATAGATAAAGTTCTAGAATATTTCAAGCATATTTAGAAGATTTCAAACTACAATTTTAGCAAATGACAAAAATTAAATTGTATTATTCAATTTTTTGGGTACTGTGTCCTCTTAAAATTATTTACAGCGTATAAAATAATCTGTAACATAACCACTTTCTTCAGGGATAATGTGTACAAAACACAGTACGATATCGAACATTCTTTTTAGAGGTAATAAAAATATATCTGTACTGGGCCACACAAAATCTCAACTTTGTTACGAAAATAAGTCGATCACTCAGAACCAAATCCTCTGCGCTTTTTCCTCAGGAGTCGCATTTTTTTCAGTGGGGTTCGGCAGTTTTTTTTGGTAAACTCCAAGTTCTTGGATAGTTGTATAGATTAAAATCAATCCAGCCGATGTTGGAATGAGAGGAAATCCAGATTGTCAGCTGTCGTCCATGATGGATTGGTATCGAACCCGAAGTAAAAAAAGTTCTCCTCCAGATGGCAATAAACAAAATAAGAAATTTGGAAGGCTTATGTCTTGATGGTGAAGAAGTTTTTTACGTTGTTTTTACTTAAATAGAAAGTTGTAAGGCTGGATTATTAAGCTGTGTTCTTATGGAAATCAGTGAGGTGCCCCTGTCAGATACTTGACGTTCAATTTTGATTATGCAAAAGTGAAAAAATATTAATAATTTGCTAACGTGACATAACCGGACTTGACTTGACATATGGTCGACAATATTTTTAAAAAATAATAATAATAGTTGAAAAATTTTAATAAAAATATTCACGGTAATAATAAATAATAGTAATAGTTTTTTAACGAGACGTCTTTAAGATCAGCTGGATAGAAATATCACGTTACGCTTTAGAGTGATCCATTACGAAATTAAAACAAGTTGAAAAACACCACTATTAACAGAAATTTTTTCCTAAATTCTATGGGGAATTTGTCGTCGATGCGTATAAAATCTTGTAATAAACCGTACGGTTGTCGTCTTCGAGCATAAATGAACTGTAGTAGAGAGAATATGACGGTATAATCATGAAGCCCACATCTCAGAGCGAAAGGCCCATATCACGTGCCATCTCTTCAAAATTATGAATTAAAAAGTACTCGCAACAGTGAAAACAGTAACAGTGAAAATTTATGAATGGAATGACGTAATTAACCACGTGTCTGAGGCCATACCATGTTGGCTTCACTTTGATGTTAGCGAGAGTGGCGTCATGACTCCTCTACTACAAAGGATCCATTCTCGAAGGTTGTGGTGGAGTGTAGTAGTCAGCTGTAACAGATGGCTAATATTCCTTCTGATGTCTAGGTTTACGTTGGGGGAAAATTTCTATTTATATAATATAGTCTCAACCTGTGGTACGCGTACTTCTGGAGGTACGTGGCAGTCATGTTGGGGGGGGGGGGGGGGGGTACGCATAAATTATATTAGTAATGGCAGAAAACACCTAAAATAAAAATATTAAGTGTGATAAGTAACATCAAAATAAAATCATGTACGTGTCATCAATTTGAACCGATTGATTATTTTGCCAGCTAACCTAAGAACATTACTGCATAAAATTTTTTTTAATAGAGGGATGGTTGAGAAGTTTCATAAGAGAAGGAGGTACACTCATAAATTTAAAGTTTTATCAAAGTATACGCGAGAGAATAAATGTTGAGAACCACTGTATAATGAACAGACATTGCATGTAAAACTCTTTTGGCCGAGTGGTAAATAATAAATTCAATCGAAGAAAATCCCACGTACCGATGATGTCTTAGTGCTACAGATGTTTTAAGTCTATTTTTTTATGAATTTGAGGTTAATAGTAACTGTAATTGACGTAATAAACTATAATTTATATATTACCTAATAGTTAAAGTAAAGAATAAGGAGACACAGCCAATTAAAATTATCGTCTCTAAATAGGATTTCAGTTCAAATTGGCAAACATGCGCAGTACTTATGTAATATGTTTCACACGCTGCGCAAATAGTTGAGTAATATGTTTTACAATAATGCGCATATTCGAATCGAAATCGTAATTTCAATAGTTTTCTAAACGCCATTTTGTGATTAGTTATTACTCGTTTTACCATTCCCTATTTAGTAATTAATAAATAATTTGGATATCAAAGAAATATTCCTATAAGTTCTTTACCATCGCCAAAATGATGCCAAGTAAGTTTTTCATTTCTTGTCTCTCATTCGCTCAATTTACAGCAACTATTGTTTATGTGACATCGATATCTCGTTGTTGGAAATGGAAACCCTAGGCCTTTTTCGCCAATGTGGTTGTTGATGAAAATTGATTTGGCGAAGTGCCCCCCTATTCTTTACTTTTACCATTTTTGATTTTCCTACATCTCCATTTTCGCATTGCACTGAAAAAATTGCAATCAAGAATTTAAAATGAACCATCACCACATAGACGAAACCCACAAAAGAAACCTCACACTGCGCATTAAGAATCTTTCAACGAAACCCAAGAATATGATGAAACGCATATTAATATAATTGATGAGCAACATTCCTAATCCTTCCGCAAAAACAATACCCAACCTTGCATGAAAAAAAATCTATTTACCACCGCATATTAAAATCATACCTCCCCTTCCATTCTTCCAGCGTCTTTAACTCTTCTCCGTAATGGCATTTTCATCATCTAGCTTAATAAGAAATCTCATGATGAAAGCAGAAATGAATTATTCATGGCACATTCCATTAAAGCAAATCATAAATAATTGCCGCTAGGAACCATTTTTTCTCTGCTTCGTATAATTCCTGCGTTTTTAACGGAGTTTCCCTCATTAGCGCACGTACTAATAGCATTAGCTTCATGAGTTTTATGATGCCGTTGGTGTATGTAGGTAATTCGATTTTTTTCCCGCCAAGTTTCGGTACTTGGTTGGGGCTGTGTGTGGAAGTTGCTTTAACACTGGTTTCCTCGTGTTTCTTGCGTTAATGTTAGGATGATTAAGCGGTTACATGTCTAAAGACCGGTTTATAAACAAAGTTAAGCTAATTATTTGTGTAGGTCTAATGTAGTTGATGGTGAATAACTTTGTTTTCGTGTTGGGTTATGGAACATTAAAGGGAAACGCATTTTTTTCGAAAAAATCATCTGTGTAACATATACGGGGAAATCAAGTCGCAACACGATAATTTTCAATCATGTTACGTTTAGACATACGGCAAATGAATTGATATTAAAACAAAAAATGCAACGTTAAAACTACGCAATAAAAATACGTAAATTCTAGACATGTTTCGGGAGATGCATATCCCATCATTAGCAGAAATGAAAAGTATGAGTGCACAATACAATGAAAATCATTTTCATATTATTTTGCACACATACTTAGGATTTCTGCTGATGAAAGGAAATGTATCTCCAGAAATATTTCCATAGTTTACGTATTTTTTATTACGTAGTTTTATTTGAAGTTACATTTTTATTTTAATATTCTTAACGCAATGTACTATAAAACGAGTTTTTATCTTAAATGAATTAAAGTAAAATTATCTGAAGGGGCATATAGCGTTTTACATAAAGTTTTGTTGTATTGTAAAAATAAAAGCTAATAAAAAAATCATGAATAATTTAGCGTTTAATTTTATATGTTTTATATGTAATTTTCAAGTTAGAATATTTTTATTTAATTAAAATTTATTAATTTTTGCATGTTAATTAATTTTTAACAACAAATTATTTTATTGTTGTTTTCTCATATACACCTGTTTCTGAAAGATTATAATCCATTGCAAAAGTTACATGTTCCTGATTTTCTATTTTCTTAATGCTCTTAACACATTTATTTTTAATGCATGACAAGTGATTTCTAAAATTTGATGTAGTTAAATCATCCAATTTTCATAACTTTAGTACTTTTATTAAAATTTTCTCAGAATTTTTCAATGTCGTTAAAATAAATGAAACACATTTCAAAACAAAAAGTATATTTATTAAAAATAATTCCATCTCACAACCCATTTTATTGCTCACTCTTTAAAAATTAAAAAAAAAAATGTGAGAAATTTGTCAGATTTATTAATATATTTCATCCTGGTAGTGTTTAGCACTAACAAAGCATGTAACGCTACTAAAACGGTTCTTCACAAACTTAAAGAAAATTAGGTGCACTGTGCACCCGCTACTTTTGAACTCTGATTGTAAACCGTACCAACAATTTAAAAATTTAAAAAAAATACGACAAACAAAATCAATTATTGAAACTCAATAATCGAATTCTTTTAAGCGTTTGTATTGGAAGCTTTTAAAAAGATCAACGCAAGGCAAACAAAAACAATTCCAACAACTCCACATGCTCAAAAAATAAACATTGATACATATAGATAACAAGAAAAAGTCTCATATCAAAATCAAACAAGCGATCATCGCTTTTTAATTTAGATCTTCCATTCTACTCCTAGTTACAAATCACTACACAACCTCCCCCCCCTCCTCCCCCCTTCGCCCCCCCCCCAAAAAACAACAACAATTCTTTTCGCTCGGGAGAATCAAATTGTTCTCTTTCTTCATCACAAATAATGAAACTTCCATTCGAAATGAAACAAGAACAAGCGGCCATCGAATCATAAGTCCTCGCTGTGTCATTTATAAGCGCATCCCTTCCCCCCCCCCCCCCTCCCATACCTAAAAGGGAAACAAACAAAAAAACTTGTCATGAAATTCCAGATGGATTGTCGCTGATTGATTTTTGCTGAGTCTTGCGTATTAAGCAAAAAAACAAAGTTTTCGAAAAGTTCGTAGTGGCCCTGGGGCTGCGATGGGGGGAGACGCGAGGATTTATTGTGCCGTAGTCATTGATTGTTTTGACCCATTGTCGAGAGGTAACGGCAAGGATTGGGGCATGAGATATGGGGTTTTAATTACCTAGGTTCGGTATGAATGTCTTTTAGAGTGATTTGTATTGAAGAGTGAATATTGTTAGCTTCTTGATATGATGTTACTGGAAAATGATTTCAGTGGCAAATAAAGTATATATCTAGTGACACCCAGCAAAAAAAGTCAGCATAAAACCTTCATAAATTTTTTGAAATTGAAGGTTTTATGCAGGAAATCTGCAGTTTTTTTGAAGATCTATAAAATTAAAGGTTTTTGTTTCAATGTCCTTCATAAAAACTGCAAAAAACCTTCTTAAAAACCTGCAAAAAACTTTCAATTTTTAATCATGAAGGGAAAATGCAGATATTTTAAAGGTTTTATGCAGGAAAATTAAAAACTTCAAAAAAACTGCAGTTTTTTGTTTCAATATCCTATATAAAACCTTCAAAAAACCTTAAATTTTAACAATTTTGATGAAGGTTTCATGCTGACTTTTTTTGTTGGGTAGTCTGGGATTTATTTCTTATTTGGCGCCTTTGGTGAGATGACGTTATTCTTTTTAACTAACGTTGCGATTACGACCAGATTACGACCATGTCGCTGGATGACACACTGTTAAAAATAGGTACTCAAAAATAAGTAAAATGTACTCCTTATTGAGTACATTCGATGCTTATCATGGCTCTGAATACATAAGTTTCAATTTTGAAAAAGTCATGTACTCAAAAGTGAGTACAAGGAGAAAAAATTAATAAAAAGAGCAGATGCTAGCCTTCACAAATCACTTTCAATAAATATCAACAATTACAACCATTCCAGATCCTTATCCGTTAAACTACTAGGACGACTTGAGGATGTTATAAACAGAAGAAATGTTAAAAGTGGGTGAAAAAAAAGTGGGAAGTAAAATAATTGAGTTACAATAACTCAGTTTTTATTTAAGCAATTGACATCAGTTATATGGGGAAAACCATCTTCTGAACAACTATTTTAAGTTTGTCAGATTGCTTTGTTAAGATGGCTTGAATAGAAGCTGAGATTTGCAATATTAATCCAGATTTTTATTGGCGTCTAATTCTTATTTCTATAATATGCTGAAATGACTTTTTCCCCTAAATCCTTTGCAACAGCAAGTGTCCAACTCAAAGTTTTTTTTTTAATATTTATATAAATTTTGTAAACGAGTTTAAACATGTAATAATTCTTTGAAAGTTTAAAAGTTTTTCTTATCACTTTAAACCCGCGTTTGTTGATATGTTCTCAATTACAAGTTATGTTTATAAGTAGTTCTACAAATTGAAAAGTGAAAAGTACACATTACCCAAAGCATCTAATTTTCAGCTAATTCAATACTTAATTTATAAATCAAATTAATATTTCTATAAAAACTTACTAAAAACACAGTAAAAAAAAAAGGTACTTAAAAACTAGTACATGCGCATACTCGTTTTTCTTTGAGTACAATTGCATCGTAAATGAGCGAGGGCGTACTCAAATTTAAGCAACCGTACTTTCTCAAAAATGAGTAGTGTGATTTAATATTGCTAATCCCAACTTCTGTTCAAGCCATCTTAATAAAGCGACCAGGCAAACTAAAAATAGTTGTTCAGAAGATGGTTTTCCACATTATTTGATGTTGATTGCTTAAATGGAAACTGAGTTATTACAAATCAATTATCTTATTTCATTCTTTTAGCATATCTTTTTAACATTTCTTCTGTTTATAACTTCTTCACGTCTTTCTGGTAGTACAACGGATAAGGGCCCTGGAATGCGATGCCTGAGGATATGGGTTCGATTCCCGGTAAGTCTTGTTTGAAATTGTGGGTATTTATTGAAAGTGATTTATGAAGGCAGTCTTTGCAGGGAAACAATTGCTCTTTTTTATTCATTTTTATTTATTGCACTCATTTTTAAGTACATGTCTTTCTCAAAAATGAAACTTATATATTCCGAGCTATGGTAAGCACCGAATATAATCAAAAAGTCGTTCGATTTGATTTCGATTGATACTGAGTAATTACAATTCAATTATCTTACTTCCCATTCTCTTGGCACACCTTTTTAGCATTTCTGCTGTTTATAAGTTCTTCATGTCGCTCTGATAGTACAACGGATAAGGCTCAGAGAGTAGTAATATTAAACAGAGAGCGCCTTCAATACCAGATTCTCGTAAGGCCGTGGTGTCAACATTGAAAAGAAAAACCCACATCACGTGGTTATAGCGATGTCACATTTGGCGTTCAGACATCTGCATGAGTTTCAAATTTGGCGCACTTTCTTCTTTTTTGGTGATAAGGAGTTCTGTCCATATTCAACTTCTTAACATATATGTACGTATTTACTTATTTTCAAACAATATGCGCTAACTATTTCCTCTTCATTAACGAAACGAAAATATTTTATTTGTGTTCAATACTCGAAGAAGCGAAACTCTCTATATTTCTTAGGTTTTATTGTTCATATTTTCTTATTGAAGTATACAAAAAAAACAATTGAAAGAACTTCGCTTATGGTAATTTTTTTACGTAAAAACGTAATGCAATTATTTCAAAACTACAAAGTAAGAAAAATCTCCTTAATATATCTGTTAAACTTCCTTAAATTTTGCCACTCGTTCAAAAAAACGATATTTAAATACAAAATTAAAAGCAAAACCATATTACAATACTTCGATCTCGTTTAGTTCTTAAAGTCGCCAAGTCCTGCCAAGTAAAATTGGCGCATGAATGAATTGGCATTTCCACATATCACGTGGTTTCAATGATGGACACACGGAAATCGGCATTTTTATTCCTCTATTTGTATCATTACTCTATGATAAGGCTCTGGTAGTACAACGGATAAGGCGCTGGAATGCAGTGCCTTGGAATCTGGGTTCTATTCCAGTACGTCTTTAAAAATGTACAGTCTTTAAAATTACAAATGAAGACTGGATAGGTAATTGTGGGTATTAGTTGAAAGTGATTTATGAAGGTAGCCTATGGTGGTAATTTACTGCTCATTTTATTCTTTTTTACTCATTTTCGGGTGAACTCATTTTCTTTTCAAAAATGAAACTTCTGTATTCGGAGCTATGATAAGCATCGAATGTAATAAAAAATTTGTACATTTTACTTACTTTTGAATACATACTTTTAAAAGTGCAGTACTAATTATATCCTAAATATAAATAATTCAAATATTTGCGCCGGTTCACGGCTGAACTACGATACCTTAAACCTCTCCACTTGGGTGCAATGAACTTAAAACTACACCTTTTAAGTTCTGGCCCTCTTGTGCAAAAACTTCATAAACTCCAATTTCTGAGGGAAACCCAGAGTTAAGGTTTGTAAAGTTCTCCCTGCTGAAAAAACACTGAAAAAGTTTTCGCCCTTGGAAGAGTTTTCGCAGACGAATGGATACAGCTGCTTAGCTGGCGAACAAAGAGGCTAAGCACGGCCCACAGAATAATTTTCCATGGCGCTTAGTATAAAAGGAGATTTAATCTGTTTTATTTCGTCGAGTTACTTAAAAATTGTAAGAAGCTGGCTTTTGTTGTTGTTTTTTGATGTTGTTTATAAGAAGGGATTTTTTAAAAAATGATAGGGAAAAAATGGCGATGTGTTAAGTTGTTAGTAAAAAAATTATTTATATAAAAAAAAGGATTGAATTGAGTTGTTTTTTTTGAAGTCATGTAACACCTGGAGTTTGGAAAAGCAAGTAATTTAGCAAGAAATTAGGGGTGAAAAAAGTAACGGAGTTGATTTATTAACTCAGAATTTTCAATTAATATTCTGGCCAAAGAAATTCATTGTGAAATATTCACTGAAGCAAGCGCGTAAGTAGAATATATTAATAAAAGTTGTAATATTAGTTGATTAATTTTTTTAATTTTTTTTTCGTGGTGGATGTTTTTTTCTTTAACGAATATTTGAGTCGTCTAATTTCAAAACTAACTTTTTTTTTTGTTGCAAAATGTTTTTTTTATATTTTTATGAAGTTTTCAATGTTTTACCTTGCCAAGAAATATTGACCAAAAGTGTCTGAATCCACACTGTTAAAAATATGTACTCAAAAATAAGTGAAATGTACTCGTTTTTTAGTATATTCGATACATATCGTAACTCCGAATACATAAGTTTTGAAAAATACATGTACACAAAAATGGTGTACAATTAATAAAAAGAGCATAAAAGAGCAGTTGCTTGCCAACGAGGCAGCCGTCATTAATCACTTTCAATAAATATCAACCATTACAACGAAGATTTACCGGGAATCGAACACATATCCTATGTCACAGCAGTCCAGTGCCATTATCCGTTGTACCACCAGGGCGACGAGAAAAAGTTATAAACAGAAGAAATATTAAAAAGGTGATCCAAAAGAATGGAAAGTAAGATAATTGAGTTGTAATACCTCGTTTTCCATTTAAGCAATCGACATCAAATGATGTGGAAAACCAACTATTTTAAGTTTGACAGGTCGCTTTGTTAATATGGTTTGGACAAAACCTGAGATTCGCAAAAATGAGCAGTGTGATTTAATATTGTTAAAGTACGATTACTTAAATTTGAGTACGTCATCGCTCATATACGATGCAATTGTACTCAAAGTCAAAGAGTATGTTCAGGTACTTATTTTTTAAGTACCTTTTTATTCATAATGCAGTCTAAACACGCATTCAGTCGGGTTTAGATCCAAAAGTATGTGACTGTCAATCGTTTTTCCCCTGTAAAATTTTATGGTCTTGAAACTACTTATTTCACGAAATATTTTTGTTTCTAAAATTTATAGAATTGTATTTCAATTAGTAGCTTAAAATTTGTTATTTTCCGTTAAACAGTCTACTGAAATTTTTGCGCGATCTATTATATAATAAAATTGAATGATCTGAAAGTACTATTCCATAAATACTCTGTTTAACTGAGAATAACACAATATTAAATAAAAAAAAACAATAATTTTGAATATAAATAAAATGTCTCAAATTTATCCTCTATTAATTTACATGTATAAATATTGTTGCTGAAACGTTATCTTCATCCATATAACTATAGTTCAAAATAGTTGGGCAATTTTAAGAAGTATTTTGGGGGGTATAGACGAAACCGTTACCAATAGCCTGTCAGTATCCCAAGATGCTTTGCGCTAAGAGCTTCTTTTGTGCGCTACTGCGCATGCGCTACGGTCTATCTTTTTACTCTAGTTTAAAGTGTTTGAGAACATTGAAGCCAGTGCATATTCCAAACAACATAGTGGTATGCGATTTCGATTTTTTTTTTGTACTCTCGCTAAATTCCAATCCCAATTCTTCAAAAGTACAAAACGGCTGCATATGAAACACCCCTTTCTTTCATTTTCTCTCCAAGACTGTAAAACCGATCTTGATATATACAGATAAATAAATATATATCTTACAATACCCCCACATTTCCAAGCATTTCTTCACCGACACAGGAAGCATTCCGTCGAGCGTATTCGAAGCACACATCCAGTCCATAGCTTCAACGCCTACACTCGGAAAGGTTATCTAGCAAGTGGTGTACGTCCATAAACAGAATTCCGAGATAAGAGCGTTTAAACTTTCAGATTCGCTTTAGCTATAACGTAAAGTGGAATGGCAATCAACTCATTATAGCCGAATCTATTGAACTAGGACCTAAATCACTTGGCCAAATGATATATGTATCTGTCTAGTAACGGAAAATGGTGTTAGTCTATTTTCTGATTTTTAGGACTTGCGCCACTTGGCGGGCAACTTGGCGGTATGGTAAAAAATTACTCCACCCAACTTAATACGTGACTTTCTGCCCAATCCAGAGAATCAATTTACAATCACATTACTTCCCTGCCTAACCAATAACTCGGAAGGAATACAAATACATTTTTTGTGGGATCCCGTCCCCTTCAAAAAAACAGGGGTTCCTCTTTCTGAAGTGCGCTCGAATCGAATTTGTTGCGCCAATGGTTGGTCAGCAAGCGATTTATCGAGTCTTCGCACGTTCTTCTCGGGGTTCGAGAAATAACATTTGGTGGGATGTACCTTTTGTTGGGTTCGACATGAATATGATCGGAATTTCATGTTTTTAAAGTTTGGATATGAATACGTAAATAGCGTTTAAAATTGGTGAAATGGAAATCTTTTTTTTTATTAATAATTTATGGATTAAAATGTGTGAAGGAAAGGACATTTATTGAAATGAAATGTCTTTGGGAAAATTAAATTATTTTTTATGGCATATTTAATGGCAACACTAAATGTGCATATTAAAACTTTGAGATATAGCCCAGTAAATTTAGGATTTTATATGAAACTAATTTATAATTAGCTGAAAATTTCAGAATTAGTTCCTCTTTGCATGTATAACGAATCCTGAAAAGTCCCCTAACTTTCCATGTGAGCTTCAATCCAAAATGGCGGATCAAAGATGGCCGCCAAGCCCTTTTTGCCTTGTTTGATGTTTTTCCTCATATCTAAGTTAAAAATAAACATTTTTCAATTCTGTAAAAGCCAGTATACTCTAAAAGGATTATTGTTTCGATATATATCATAAAATAACCGATAGCAGTTTTCAAATGAGGGAAAATTAATTTTTTTTACGTCGAAACCCAAAATTTCTGTGTTCGAAGTTTTTAGCTGAATTCATAATTTAGAAATATAAATAAATTGTGAAAAATGTTGTAGGTAAGAAAATGTTGTTTCTTGTATGGAGTTTTCTAAAGTAAATTAAAAAAAATATTCAAAGAAAAATTGCTGATATATTCTATTTACTTAAGCAAACCAACAGGTTTTTTTTAAACTTCGAAGTGAGAAGTTGTTAGTGTAGATCTGTGTTCAACTTAAAAAAAAAAACATGACTGTCTTTGTTTATAACTGTAACAAGGTGGGCAAGAGAGGGAAAGTGTGCGCGGTTTTTTAAAATGAATTGAAATGAAAAAGAAAAACACAAATTTTATAAGAATAACAAAAATTTTGGCCTACAGTTCATAAATAAAAAAATATAGACCAGTCATTCAACATCATAATCATCATCTTCGAAACCGCTGTAGGAGGAGCTGAATTTTTACATGACTCTCCTAAGCAAGAGGTACAAAACTTGGAGCACTGGAGGTCTGCCTTCTTGCATTGGCATCTTATGTCACAGTCTTTTGTTGCAGCTATTTTGCAGTCACATGATATTAGTTGTAAAAGTTCTTCGGAAACTGCGGGAAGTGTTGAAGGCACTGGATTCAATCTACCATCCTTCATGAACCATCCCCATTTAGTAGGATCAAGGTTGTTCTCCAGCCACTGTTGGACTTGATGATAGGTGCGAAGTGAATGCTGTGAAGCAGCTGCACTTGTTGGTGGAAGAGTTGCCAAATTAAAGTTTGAAGAGAGGGTTTTAGCTACTTCTTTATTGTAACGGATGTATCGCAGATCATCTAAAGAAGTTATTTGTTTTCCTCCAATAATTTATTCCAGGAATACTTCACCAATTTCAATGACCTTTTGGGGATCAAGTTGAGGATTGTTGAACTGTGAAATCAAAGAACGCAGTTCGTGATTGTTCTTTATCAACTTGTAAACTGTAGATTTCCCCTTTCTGGATATTGCAGATGTAGTGTCGCATCCAGTGGCAGCGTGTAAGAAGAGAAGGGTACCCTTTATTGGCCCAATGCCCAATGCCAATTGGTTATGCTGTAGCACTTTTCGTTGTACTTAGTTGATTGGGGTCGTAAAAAGTACAGTGATGTTCCTGGGATACCTCGTGCAATAAGAATTGTAAGTAGATCTGTATCAGTACTTATTACTGCGACAGATCTACAACTGGTCTGGCATGCATTATTGCCGTTGAGCAGATTAGTGTATCTGCGTCCCCATCCGCCTGCTGCCACCATCAACCTACTCGTCCATTGTAGATGGAGGATTTCTTATGCAGACATTGGCTTGGAAGGAGTCTGATACCTACGGAGATATATGCCTCAAATATGTCAGATTTGTGCAGAAACGATTCTCCACATGCGAGGCAGTGATTTTTGATGGATACTCGTGTGCTTTATCAACTAAAAGTGTGAAGAGAAGGATGATGTCAAAAATGTCTGCGACTATTGCTTTTGATGAAAATATGGTGGCAACGACTAAACAAGCTAATATTTTGCGAAACTCCGAAAAGAAATCAAGACTAATTCGAATGATGATATGCTACTTCCAATCTGCAGGAATAACTGTTAAACAGGCGGATGGGGACGCAGATACACTAATCTGCTCAACGGCAATAAATGCATGCCAGACCAGTTGCAGATCAGTCGCAGTAATAGGTAGTGATACAGATCTGCTTACAATTCTAATTGCACGATTTATCCCAGGAACATCACTGTACTTTTTACGACCCCAATCAACTAATTACGAAGAAACATACTACAGCATAACCAAAATACAAGAAGCTATTGGGCCAATAAAGGATACCCTTCTCTTCCTACACCCTGCCCCTGAATGCGACACCATATCTGAAATATTCAGAAAGGTTCCTGAAATACATTTTTGGAGGAAAACAAATAAATTCTTTAGATGATCTGAGATACATCCGTTATAATAAAGAAGTAGCTAAAACCCTCTCTTCAAACTTTAATTTGGCCACTCTTCCACCAACAAGTGCAGCTGCTTCACAGCATTCACTTCGCACCTATCATCAAGTTCAACAGTGGCTGGGGAACAACCTTGATCCTACTAAATGGGGATGGTTCATGAAGGATGGTAGATTGAATCCAGTGCCTTCAACATTTCCCGCAGCTTCCGAAGAACTTTTACAACTAATATCATGTGACTGCAAAATAACTGCAACAAAAGACTGTGACATGATGCCAATGCAAGAAGGCAGACCTCCAGTGCTCCAAGTTTTGTACCTCTTGCTTAGGAGAGTTATGTAAAAATTCAGCTCCTTCTACAGCGGTTTCGAAGATGATGATTATGATGTTGAATGACTGGTCTATATTTTTTTATTTATGAACTGTAGGCCAAAATTTTTGTTATTCTTATAAAATTTGTGTTTTTCTTTTTCATTTCAATTCATTTTAAAAAACCGCGCACACTTTCCCTCTCTTGCCCAACTTGTTACAGTTATAAACAAAGACAGTTATGTTTTTTTTTAAGTTTAACACAGACCTACACTAAGGAACTACTCACTTCGAAGTTAAAAAAAACCCTGCTGGATTGCTTAAGAAAACGGAATATACCAGCAATTTTTCTTTGAATATTTTTTTAAAATTTACTTTACAAAACTCCATACAAGGAACAACATTTTCTTACCTACAAAATTTTTCTTAATTTATTTATATTTCTAAATTATGAATTCAGCTAAAAACTTAGAACACAGAAATTTTGGGTTTCGGCGTCAAAAAACTTAATTTTCCCCTCATTTGAAAACTATTATTGGTTATTTTATGGTATATATATATAGAAACAATAATCCTTTTAGAGTATACTGGCTTTTACAGAATTGAAAAATGTTTATTTTTAACTTAGATATGAGGAAAAACATCAAACAAGGCAAAAAGGGCTTGGCGGCCATCTTTGATCCGCCATTTTGGATTAAAGCGCAAGTGGGAAGTTATGGGACTTTTCAGGATACATTCTACACATATCTAGGAACTAATCCTGAAAATTTCAACTAATTATGAATTTGTGTCATATAAAATCCTAAATTTACTGGGCTATAAGAGCCTAAGAAAAAAAGTGCTTAGAGGCCATCTTTGATCCGCCATTTTATATGGAAGCTCACGTGGGAAGTTAGGGGACTTTTCAGGATACGTTCTGCACATATCTAGGAGCTAATTTTGAAAATTTCAGCTAATTATAAATTTGTTTCATATCGACCCTGTTTTTGGTCTAAATTTACTGGGCTAATATATTTGCATATAAAATCAATATAAATTTTTAAAAAATATATTCTATATTTGTTATAAAATTATTATACTATACATTTGAAATAGAATTGCAGTTTTATAGTAAAATACAATAAATTAGTAATATTAATTACGTAATTCCTTATTTTATAGGCAACTAAAAATATGTTGTTTCATATACACTACTTGCATAAAAACAGCATGGCATAATCGATAATTAAAACTTTTAAATGCCATATTTCAGTTTAAAATAGATTTCCTGCATGTGCTTGTGTATACTGGCGAGTTTTTCACTATTAGACAATTGGCGGAAGTAATTGCTTAGTAGTTTGTTGTATAAAATAATCATTTTCAAAAAATGTATAGTGTAAAGTCCATCTAAAGCGGATGATCAGTTTCCGAGATATGGGCTATCAAACTCTAACCGCCTTGTTTTGTTATTTTAGATATAAGAAATATTAGTTATTAGTACACCAGCCCTGCATATAATCGCATTTTTTTTTAATATGTCATATCTGTTGCCAACAATGTATATACATAAAGCAATGCTTAGGCAATATATAAAATACCTGGCGGTTTGGGGCAATATATTAATTATCTTAGATTATATAATTAGTTAAGTGATTTTTTGTCACAAAAACCCGGAAAGTGAACTAACATCATTTTATATTACTAGGCAGCTAGACATCTTTAGGCCAAGTGAGGTGATCCCTAGTTCAATAGGTTGCCCAATAACCAGTTGAATGTCATTCTACTTGAAAATTTTTACGGCTTTGAAAATAAAGATACCACTCGTTTAACTCTTCTATCTATTCTTTATTTTAAAATCAGAGAGTTCTTTTTGGAACTCCCTGTGCCTAATACCTAGGCTAGGGTGCATCAAACGCCCCATGTTTTTAAAAATTTCATGGAAATTGTCTGTCCCTATGTTATTTTTATTCGAAATGCTAAAAAAGTTATATACGTAGAATTTCGTAAAAATTGAATAACGTCTATGTGGTCCTCAAGTCCCAGGAATGTACAACAAAAACGAAAATTCTGAAAAAAAGCATCGTGCGTAAAAAAATATATAATAATGTATACTTTAATAAAATAATGCAATTAAGATTGTTTTATGATATAATAAAAGAATATATAATCATATACTATTAACTTTCTAATATCAATTTAATTCGTACAAGTACACTCAATTTAAACTATAGTCAATTTTGCAGATTTCTTCGTTTTTGTCGATCTTGTTCGACGACCTGCAGAACATGTTGGTAGTGATCTTCATGTTTTGCTGATTCTATGAAATCAGTACTTAGCTTCAACCCTCGTTCTGCACAATCGTTGACAACATTCAATGCTTGCAACTTTGTGAGTGTGTGGTGTAGGATACAGAACTTGACCATTTTGAAACATCTTCTATTAAAAAATTTGAGTCTAGTTCAAATAGATAAAATAAAATCCAAGAATCCGTTTCAACTGAATTAGAAATAGTTGTATTTACAGTGAGATTTTTGGGAAATATGGGTTTTTCAAAATCCATACCATACCAACCTTGAAATTTAAAAGCAATATCAGTGGAATTTAGTTTTGTAGCTAGCATTGCATCAGCGATAGCTTTTCGTTCTTGTGGTGGAACTTTGTTGCTCCAAAAGACAAGTGGAACCATCTCTTCTGTAAGATACTAGCAGTAATGGTTTTCAAAAGCACTAATTGCACTTTCAGATATGATGGGATGGACAACCTTGTACGTTATAAGAGAACATAGCATTTGTAGGACATTCCAAAGAGCATTTATGGCAGAATCACAAGTTAACCACCAAGTGCTGTAGGTGAGAGTGGCAAAGTCACACAGTTTGACATGTTGTTGTGCCGGTAGGTAGTTGCTGATGCTGCTCAAGAAGACAAATTTTAATCGTGTATAACAGTTTGGCCATCCAACATGCTTTGTGCAAAGCTCCTGGTCGGTTTAATTTTGCTGCTTGTGTAATATTGGGAAAGTCAAGGTATATTAGACAAAGCTTTGTGAATTCCATATAATCATCTCTGTATTTTCCAGAATCGATAGCACATTTTGCTGCATGGATTGCACTAGCTCCAAGATCATTAGCAATGCTTCTCGCTTGCACATTCACTGACTTTGGGTCATATGGTTCAAATCCACCATCATCTTGATCAAAATTGTTACAAAATAGTTTAAATAAGGTAATACCTCGTAACTTGGAAGCCTCGACCTTTAAGTCACCAAAACATGAGACAAAATGATATGAAGGTGGCAAGCTGAACAAAAAAGTTTATGTCCCAATTTATTTTGCTCTCTGACACAAGCAGCAGTAACATGCCCTGTGTTGGAAGAAGTTGTGTCAATTATCATGTTCATAATTGTTTGTACATTGCTAAGAAGTCAGTTACTCATATATTAAGTCGGCAATGATTGAGTCGCATTTTCTATTAGTTCCTTGGGGATATGCAGGCACACCGAGAATCTTTTGCTGGTGAACGTTCTTTTATTTTGTACTTATTGGACATTGCTGTTGAAAGTTTTTTTATTCCAATGCAGAGTTGTATATTTAAGAAAGCACCATTCTTACTTGTAAGCAGTTGAAATTTCTATTGCAACTTGCCTATTCTTGTTCTGTCTGCAGTTGCGTAAGATGCTGCAATTGTACATGTATCTCCTCCTAGTTTTGTAATGTTTTTGTATATGCTGCCTCTTGTCCTGGACTCATAGCTAGTTGAAACAATATTAGGTTTCTGCATAATGTCTTATGGGATGAATAAACTCGTTCCTGTTCTTTTATATCGATGATGACTTTGAGTACTTATTGAGTCTTCAAAATCAAAGCTTTTTTTTTTACATAATTTTGTCACTTCGTTCATCAAAATCATCAGTAGATCTAATTCAGAAAAAAAGTAGAAAATCCGTTAAAAATGAAAACAACAAGTTGAAATAAACAAGAAACGTACTTTACTGTAAATTGTAAACAAAGCTAAATTTGTCACTAGTCACCAGAAATCAATGAAGAATGAAGTCAACTGAATTTAATGTTAATATAGTTTATTAACATTAAATATTTATATGATCGATATTTTACTTCATTATAATCATTTTTCTTAAAATATCATAAAATAATAGTTAAAATAATATGAAAGTAATTAAGTATAAAAAATGCTGAATTTGGGGATTTTACTCGAAAAAAACGAAATTTCAAAGTTGTTGAGGACCCCCTAAAAGTGTTTATAAATCGAAAATATTTGGTATGTCAACTTTTTATGGCTAATGGAACATTTTTAGATTGGGGACAAAGTGATTTGTTTCTAGAGGGGCGTTTGATGCACCCTAACCTAGGCATTATATAGAAAATTATTTGATATGTAGGCAACGCAGTAAAAAATAACCATGATAAAGCAAGAATTCTGTAGAAGGCTTAGATATTTTTAAACACGTGACATCAGAAACGTCACTAGAGGAGTGTTTTATATTTTCCCGGCCTGTGTTTAGTCATTTCTTAGAATGCCTAGGAAATGTGTGAATTAATCGTTCCAAACTTTAACTTTATATTTTTGGCATTCTATATATTGTATAGGCATTCTTCAGAATGCCTGGTTTCTTACACAGCCAGGAACATTCAGGGCTCGAAATCTGCGGTCGTTAGTCGTATTTTGCATCTAAAACTTTTAGTTAGGCAACCGTATTTTTACACACAATTGTCATTTTTTAACAACATTCCGAATGATGTAGAAAGTGGCCGAAAAAGATAGCCAGCGTCTAAAAATAAAGTATTTCTTTAATAAAAAAAATTCTCTGTAAAATATAAAATGTACTTGCTTTGCTTATTATCATTATAAGTATTTACAATGTATGTATATATGCATACACTTAAGTAAAGCTTTGCCAGCCACTAAAAAGTTTTCATTAATAAAAAGTTATTTTTAATAATTTTTCACTCATTTTGTCATTTTTAGAGTAAAATTGGTAATCTGCTTCTAATTTTATGCAAACGAAGCTTTAACGATTACAAAAATAAAAAATATTGTAACAATTGGGTGCTCTGCTTAAGCATTTTGCATTATTTTAAAATTACACCTAAGCAGAACGTTTTTGCAGATAAAAAAAAATTGCCACGTGCACATGCCGATTAACTTTAATCTCCCATTTCGAACCCTGGTAACATATCCATCACAACCTCAGATTTTATCAACCGAAGAAAACGTTAAAATGTAATAAAATCATACAAAAAAAACAAATATAACAAACACACTTATTATTCAGTGCGAGTTATAACAATGTCCCATTGTATCTCCAACAATCTACACCCAACTATTATTCGCGGAGACATCTCCACAATCCACTCATAAATACCGACAACTGTGACCGCTATCCATTAGACGTCATCACTACATCATGGACCCGTTTCACAGTTGCCTTTTTTATACGGGTTGCACAGAGCGTGCCAAAACAACGCTTTGCTTGTCTGCCTTGATGGGATACTCAATTACTCCGCAACAACGGTTTCATAGTGTGGGATAGTAAAACAAAGGGGGCGCTTTCATGCTGTACCGGTTGGGACAGGTTTTTTTTTGGGTATTGAACCAGGATCCAGTTGTGGTTTGGATTGAAGGGGTTTGAATGTCATGTGGAAAATGTTATTGTGATGTGTGTATTGTCTGCGTGTTATGAGCTTCGAGCATGGATTCTTCATAGTAGAGCAAACATCGGGATATAATCTCGCTGACATAAAAGTGAGGTCAACATGTATCGCCTCAAACACGTGACAAATGACGTCATTCCATTCATAAATTTTCACTGTTACACATTTCCCAATTCATCAGCCAATCGCGAGTATTTTTTAATTCATAATTTTGAAAGGTAGTCACGTGTTTGAGGCGATTCGGTGTGAGCTGTTTGCCTCACGATGATGACGTCATATTCTCTCTACTACGATCCATTTATGCTCGAAGGTTATGAGTAAGAAATTAGAATGAAAAATAGTTTTGTTCACTGCGGTTGCGTTTGTGGTGAACGTCTTTAAAATTGGTTCCGGGTAAGATGTGTGTATACGGCCAAGTATACCGTAACGAAATTAGTAACGAAGGTGTGAAATTACGTCATGCGGACTTAGGTGAAAACCGGTCATTTTCGCGACTTTCTTCCGCTTGTGAGAGTAGGGTAATGCGGGGTAAATTGTGTCATTGAGTAAAACGCTCTTTTTAAAGAAAAAATTTAATTATATTTTTTTTAAGTTGTATTTTAATTTAGTTATTCAAAAAATGTTTTAGAAGGAAATAAATTGTTTTACAATTCTAAATTAAGTCAAAAGTTTATTTGATTTATTTAGACATATTTCTGTAGAATATAGCAGCGTTTCGAAATTTCTGTCGAACAAATAGAAAAAAATAGGTTAAGGGCGTCCGATACCTTCGACATTTTTTTTTAAATTTTTATACTTGTACAATCCAATTTTTTTTCTCTTTCTAAATATGCATAAAAAACCATTTTAAGATGCTCAATTGTTTTTTTAAATTGCACATTTATTTTTAAATTAAAATTTTAGTAAATTTTTTAACAATTTTAAAATTCCTAAGCCTTTTTTGTTTTTCAATATTTTGAAGCAATTTTTTTTATTTAAGATCTTGAATAATATGTAAATAGATGTATGCATTCAAATTTTGATTCAGATACATCACTTTAAAAAAATAAAATATATTAGAAATTTTGGAGAAAAAAATTGAGGAAAAAAAATAAAATTCCATTTTAAGTGGTTTTAAAAAACAAATTATGGTAAAAATAAGAAATCTGAATGCATACATCTATTTAAAATATATTTATCTTGCTATACACACAAAAATTATGATTTTAAGTATAATAGTAAAAAAGCCTTAGCATTTTTAGTGTTCATTAAATTTCAAAACCACGAACAGAGATATTTGCTTTTAAAGTTTACATATGATACAACTATGTTATAGGAACACATCATTAAAACATTCATAACTAAAAAAGTAATAGGAATTTTTTGAAGCAGTTTTTTGTGAGTTATTAAGATAAGTTTGAATATTATTTTTTAAATATAAAAAAAAATGACTTTTTTTGCGAATTTTGGGTATCGGACCCCCTTAATTTTAGATTTAAACGTAAATTAAATGAAAATTAAAATTTTTTAAAGGAATTTCATTAACAGATGAAATATATTTACTGTAAATTTCAAGATTTTTATTATATTGAAGTTGCACACACTTCCTTGTCCTGTTAAATTACTGTATACTTTCAGTTAATTAAAACTTTAATCTACATTTATGTCTTATGGTTATTTATAAATTAAATTTGCTTCCAAACCCATTGTTGAGTATGACGCTACACTCGCTAAAGCATGCGGCTATATCGATACATACAGCCTACCTAATTTTTTTTTCGTATAAGAAACGAAGTAAATTTATCACATACGTGAACTTAAAAAAAGAAACTCTACACTGTTAAAAATAGGTACTTAAATATATGTATAATGTATTCATCTTTGAATACATTCGATGCTTATCATGACTCTGAATATATAATTTTCAATTAAAAAAAAACACATGTTCTCAAATGAGTAAATGAATAAAAAGAGCAGTAGTTTATCTACATAGGCTGTTTTCATAAATCACTTTCAATAAATATCGACAATTTCAACCAAGACTTAACTGGAATCGAATACATATCCTCAGGCTCAGGCAGTCCAGTGACTTATCCTTTGTACTACCAGGGTGACGTGAAGAAGTTATAAACAGAAGATCTGTTAAAAAAGTGTGCCAAGAGAACGGGAAGCAAGATAATTGATTTATAATAACTCGGTTTCCATTTACACAATCGACATCAAGTAATACGGAAAACCGCCTTCTGAACAACTATTTTAAGTTTATCAGGTCGCTTTGTTAAGATGGCTTGAACAGAAGCTGAAATCAGCAATATTAAATCACACTACTCATTTTTTAAAAAGTACAGTTGCTTAAAATTGAGTACGTCATCGCTCATTTACAATGCAATTGTACTCAAAGAAAAACGAGTACGTTCAGGTAGTCATTTCAAGTACTTTTTTTACTGTGTAATTTTACAATAAAATACATTCAAAAGTCTTCTCCCCCTCAAAAAAACCACTATTACATAAGTAAAAGCCTCACATTATGGCAAACTCCACTTACATAAAAAAAAATATTTTTAAACCACATTACTTTTAAAAAAGATAAAGACTTAAAATTAAAAGATTAAGTTTCGGAATGCAAAACTTGGCCGCTCTTTTTTTGTTCCTGAATAAGAAGTCGTAATTAATGTTTCCGCCATTTTTCCCAAAGTCTGACCACACGACTTTCACAGTATACTAATCTTTAAGTGACTCAGTCAGCATCACTAACTGCCGCGTCTTCATGCAAATCGTTACCATGGACAGCGAGTGAGTTTCTTGTGTTTTTAACTCATTTTTTGCCCAAAGAACTATGCACGCAAGTGTGTTTAATTCGAACTTTTTTAATTAAGGATCAAAACAAGGTGAGATCCAAGTGCATGTAGAAGGGGATTATGTTCTAATTGAATTAATCATTGCGACGTTAGGCTTAGCCAAAGAAACCGAGGAAATAGGTTCTTTAAATTTTAAAGGCGGTTATTCTTTTTTTAAGGGCTTTATTCGAGCAAGAAGTCTCCAAGTTTTCGATTTGTGTTTGCTCGGGTAAATTGGATAATTAAGTTCTGAGAAAAATGCCGGATTTTTCAAGCATGAGTTGAGTTGTTCTGAAAAATAATGAACTTCCAAAGATGCGTCTGAACTTGTTATTAAGAATTTAAGGGCGGTACTTAAGCTGTCCAAACAGATATTTAAGTTGTTAGTATGCCATAAAAACTCATTTGTCTGAAGAACGTTTTAAGATTTAATGGAACACCAAGTTTTTTCTCTGCGCTTCTGATGCGCATTTAACACTTTCAGTGATATATTAAATAATTTTCGACGAAATATATTATATGTCGACAAATAAAATCAATACTTATATATAAGAATGGAGTGTCTGTCTGTGGAATCGAACAAAACCCCTCATTTTGAGTTTTCTCCACGAATTAGAATACACTGATTCCGAAAATCACATTAAATTTTTTTTTGTCTGTCTGTCTGTCTGTCCGGATTTAACTCAAAAACTACTGCACGGATTTTTATGAAACTTGCACCATTTGAACAATATTTTCTTAGTTTAAAATCTGCACTTTGTTTCATGTGGATATCTGCAACAATTCAAAAGTTATAGAACTTTTTCCATTTTCTTTAACATTACGCCTATGGGGAAAATTTACATCTCGATCTTCCCTTCCTAACATTAGTGTTAAAAATCACCTTTGCGACCAAAAATATGTTTAGACATTACTGGGATAAACGATTCATTTTGATTGGCTGATGAGTAAATGTCGCCAAATGAATTAAAAATGTCGGCAAATGAATTAAAAATGTTGCCAAATGAATAAAAATGTAGCCAAATGAATAAGAAAAGTCGCCAAATATTGAAAGATGAATTACACATGTCGGCAAATAAATTAAAATTGTCGCCAAATAAATTAGAAAAGTCGCCAAATATTGAAAAATGAATTAAAAATGTCGCCACATGAATTAAAACTGTCGCCAAATTAATAAAAAATGTCGCCAACTCCTATGGGAAATTTACATCTCGATCTTCCCTTCATAACATTAGTGTTAAAAATCACCTTGGCGACCAAAAATATGTTTAGACAATACTGGGATAAACGATTCATTTTGATTGGCTGATGAGTAAAAGTCGCCAAATGAATTAAAAATGTTGCCAAATGAATTAAAAATGTTGCCATATGAATTAAAAATGTCGCCAAATGAATAATAAAAGTCTCCAAATATTGAAAAATGAATAAAAAATGTCGCCAAACGAATTAGAAAAGTCGCCAAATATTGACAAATGAATTAAAATGTCGCCATATGAATTAAAAATGTCGCCAAATGTTGCCAAATGAATTAAAAATGCCGCCAAATCAATAAAAAATGTCTCCAATTGAATAAAAATGTTGCCAAATGAGCTAAAATAGAGGTCCTATATTTAAAAATATCATCACAATGGAGAAATTAGTGTCCGAATAACAAAAATAACGTCGTTAACAAAAACCTCGCCAACCGAAGGAGGAAGATAAACCAGCTCTTTCGACTGACGCCATGTGTATTCATGTTCCGAACAACTTAACTTTATGACAATAGTACTATTTGTTACGGAGTGGAATATTACTATGGTGCTGAAATGGGCCACCCTAAAAGTTTAACTTAAAGTTTTATATATTTATACCTCCATGTAGCTTATTTTTAAATTTTCACCTCAAAAACATATTAATGGAATTAAAAAATAAATATTTGATAATTAATTTTTATAAGAAATATTGTCCGTAAATATTGACCCATATGAAATTATGTTGAAAGAGGGATATATAGACTCCGGTCGCCAATTGGCACAACAAAAACCAAACTTCACCAAATACGATAAATTATTTTGATTTGGAAAAATGCAATATTTTTTCTTTGATATATTATTGTGTCGCCAATATTAAAACTACTGAATGTGAAGTTTACTACATGGGTTTATTGTCACCAAATGGTTAATTTTTATACAAAAAATATGCAATTAAAAAAAATTCAAGGAATTTTTATTTCACAAAAAGAAACATTTTACAAAAACATCAGTTTAAATAGCAGGTATTCGCAATAGCATGTCAAGTGAATGGCATGCAAAATCATAAAAATAGATTTAAGTATCTCAAAAAATACTCAAAGTAATTTAATAAATATGGATTTGGATAAAGTTTATTTTTCACAGTGCACAGAGAGTGATATGCCATGGCTACGCTGACAAGACAAAATCGCACAGCTCTTACTGCGCAAAGTGACCACGAGCAACGCCGGGCCATATTGCTAGTATATTTATAAGTTAGAGTTTTATTTTAGACAAAAATTGGAAAACATATACAATTTCTGACTATACTTAACCGGTACTTATTTACTTAACTTTTTTAGTAGCTGATTAAAAAAATATAATATTTTCCAAAAGTTTTTTACAAAGCCATTTTTTTGTATTGAAACAGAGAATAAAAGAAAAAAGGTGACAGAGAGAGTAAGAGAAAGATTGAGTAAATAGTAAGAAAGTAAGAGATAATAATGTAATATAATTGTTAAATAGTTTAGAAAATTCTTTAACTTTATACACTGCAAAAAAAGGTACTTAAATATGAGTACCTGAACCTACTCGTGTTTCCTTGAGTACAATTGCATCTCAAAGAGGGTTGATGTAATTTAAATAACCATTGTTTTTCAGAAATGAGTAGGGGGATGTATTATTGCTCACCTCAACTTCTGTTGAAGCCATCTTAACAAAGCAACCTGACAAACGTAAAATAGTTGTTCAGAAGATGGTTTTCCCCATTATTTGAAATCGATTGCTTAAATGGAAACTGGGTTATTACTACTCAATTATCTTACTTCCCATTCTTTTTGCGCACCTTTTTAACATTTCTTTACTTTATAACTTCAATTTTAAAGGATAAAACATTGGGTTGCGGTGCCTCAGGATCTGAGTTCGATTTTCGGCAAGTCTTAGGTGTAATTGTTGATATTTATTGAAAGTTATTTATAAAGACAGCCTATGTAGGCAATCATCTGCTAATTTTGTTTATTTTTAATCGTTTTTGAGTATGGGTCTTTTTCAAAATTGAAACTTTTGTATTCAGAGCCATGATAAGTATTGAATGTACTAAAAAATGAGTACATTTTTCTTATTTTCGAGTACCTATTTTTAACTGTGTAACAATTACATAAGGTACAATTTAAACTAGCAATTTTAAAGGAGTTTTTAATTTGTTTACTATTATTTTTTTAATTATAATTTGCTTTTAACCATTATTTTTCGTATTATTAACTATTTCAGTATTCTCACTCCATGCTGTTTAAAAAATTTAACCACTCTTAAATATGAGTCAAAATACCGGGTTTAACATGTCTCATAGAAATAGACCTGTCAATATGATTATTAAAAACATTCTTTCGTATTTGTTGATCTGTATGCTTCAGCAACGTGTAGAATATAAAAATTCTTTCCAACAATAAGGCACAATTCCAACCGAATTGTGCATACTTTTCAGTTTTCCCAAATGTTCTTGTAACCTTATTTTCTTTGTCATGCCATGTCGAAAAATATCAAAGGATTTCGGCTCAAATCTGCTGTCAGAGGATTCCAGGTTTTATCTGCATCTTACTGAGGGATTCATGTTATTTATGCATTGTGTAAAATATTTATGTTTATGTTGAAGAAGACAGGGTTTGAATTTGTGTGTGAATAAGATATGGAATCAAATGGAATAATTTATGTTGAAGTTTTTCATATTTTTCCGTTCATGAAAGAACGTTGCAGCTGTGTGCCGAAGAGAGCTGCATGGAGATTTTTTGGTATTTGACGTTGCATGTTCAATAATTTAGCGTCATTTATGTTGACAGTGAAACATAATTCCTTGTTCTAAAAATACATGTCTTCTTTTAAATACACAAAATATCTTGCTTTAAATACAAACCGTGATTACTAGACAAATCATACACTTTTTGAAATTGAGTTTTTAAAATCTTCAAATTATATACTTTTTTTTTGAATCAGCATATTTATATTGAAAACAACCAATTATTTTAACTTAAAAAAATATTCAGACAAAATTCACAATTCACATTGCTCCATACTTAAATGTTGTGATATGCCTAAAAACTCTGTTATGCCAAAAGTGACAATTTCGAGTCCTAGAAATGTACCCATAAAATGTTGTTTGTAACGAGCATTTATAATCGGCCATCTTCAAGACCCATGCTACACGCACGTTAATAACGCGCTATAACTGCATATGTATCTTCTATTAGTGTGTACAAACCGCGTGGTTTGTATTCCCCAATCACAGAGACATCGGCAAAACATAACGTGAGTTAATAATATCCCTCATGCTACACGGACGAAATTGACGAGCGTGAGCTTTTTCAAATAGCTGTAAGATTGATGAATACAAACAACGTGGTTTTTATCCACCAATCACAAAGGTATACGATAAAGCTGACGCGCGTGAATAGTGTCCGTATAGTAGGGGTCCTAAGCCTTCAATTTTTGAAAAAAAAGTACTTATTTCCATAACCAACTAATTACTGTTCTCGGGAACTAGACTAAATATTTAAAGCTAGAATTTCGTATCTGTACTAATAAAAAAAAATATCGAAGCGAGATTTTAGTTAAAAGAATAATAGAATTTTAGCTAAAAGAATAATAGAATTTTAGCTAAAAGAATAATAGAACCTCAGCTAAAAGAATAATATAATTTTAGCCAAAGGACTAATAGAATTTTAACCCAAAAATAACAGAATAATAGAATTTTGCTGAATTAAAACAAACAAATATAGCACTTCGCATTGAGTTGTCCTGAAATCTTTTTTTATTTTACTGCATCCCATCACTTTAATTCATGGCTATTCTTACAATTTTGTTGAATATCTTTCCACTAGATTTCCCCTAATATTCTTGTATGTGTAAAACTTATATCGTATATATAGAATAACGATGATTGTACAATTTTTATCGTAATATCGATTTTTTTCACCCATTTCCATTGAACGCTTGACTGCTCGATTCTGCCAAGGGTTAAGATCTTGTCCAATTCTCAACATGAGATAAGCGCAAAAAGGATGCCAATAAGAGTAATATCTTCCCATATCTGATCTTTTGTGATCGCCTGCGATGATTCAATTGGAAGTGCAGCGGGAAGACCAAAGTTGTTTCATTCAATTTACTAAACTACCATATCAGAGAACGAGTCGAAAAATCGAATTGTGGAGATGGGGGGAAAAGGATGTAGTACAGGAGTATAGGTTTCTTAAAATATCGACAAATACAAACATAAAATCGAATGCTGGAGTATTCGTTGCAGACTTGTTTTCTTGTTTCAATGGCTTCTTTAGTATTCTTACGTTTTGTAAATAAACTGACACGCAGATTACCTTACGTGCTATATGACGCCATTTTTTTTAAACCTCTACATTAGAGATTCTCAACTTGTGATACACGTACCAGTGGGGGTACATGGCGATCCGGTTGCACTGCAAAAAAAAAATAACATTTATAAATAAGGACCTGAACATACTCGTTTTTCTTTGAATACAACTGCATCGTAAATAAGCAATGACGTACTCAAATTTAAGTAATCGTACTTTCTCAAATATGAGCAGTGTGATTTATTTTTTTGCAATCTCAGCTTTTCTTCAAGCCTACTTAACAACAAAGCGACGTGACAAACTTAAAATAATGGTTTAGAAAATGGTTTTCAACATCATTTGATGTCGATTGCTTAAATGCAAACTGAGTTATTACAATTATCTTAAATTCCTGTTCATTTTGGCACACATTTTTGACATTTTTTATGCTTATAACTTTTTCAAGTTGCCCTAGTAGTACAGAGGATAAGGCATTTGGCAGCGGTGCCTGCGTATCTCAGTTCAGTTTCCGGTAAGTCTTGGTTTAAATATTTGAACTAAGTGAGAATGTGGTACGCTAATAAATGAAAAGTTTTATCAAGCGGTACGTGACAGAAAAAAAAGGGTTGAGAACCACATCAAAATTTACGCTGAAATAATTGTTACTTTATGTTTTACAGAACAACAATCTAACATTTCGATTGTGCGCAAGTTATCTTTAAAATAATTGTTCCATTTAACTAAAATGTGGTATCTAGTTTCGCATGACTTTCAGAATAACATAGGTGATTTATTCTAAAAATTCAATTCTTAAAGGAACACATATTTTAATAAATTTATGACCTGTAACAAAATTTCTGTCAAGATTTCACGCCTTTATAGTCATAAGAGTACTTAAATATATAGTCATGGCAATTTTAAAGATTAAATTGATATTATTTAATTTAGAACAACAGCAGTTCTCATGCTTTGGAATGTAGATTTCGATGCTAAATTTGATAATCATCTCGTAGATGCATTGTATCTTTCACTTGTAAGCTAAACTTGGATGTTGTATTAGCAACATTATCTTTTTGTGATATATTACGAGGACGGACACAAACACATACCAATTAAAAACAATATTGGGAATAGTTAAAGGTGAGAAGAATCTCCAAAAACTCATCGAATTTTTAATTCGAACTTTTATAATTTTATATAGAATACTAAACAGTATATGTATAATGAGAAACGTTAGAAAAATTTATTTTGATGAAATCCTTTTTTTTTTTAAATTTTAATGAGAAACTGCGGTTGAATGTGGAAAATATAATAGCATTTATATATAGTGGTTAAACTTGCCATTTATAAACCACAGTATTAGAATATGGTATTCTGTATTTCAAAATTTTCTAGGCGGCCTTTTAAGTAATATGGCTAATTTGTGTGTGAAGAAGTGATTTAAAAAGAATGCCCTTACTCTAGAACAGATTAGATTTTAACAATATTTCGGGAAAAAATTTATAAAAACACTATAATAGTATTGGTTACAGAAAATACCATTACTACATTTTGATACTTCTTGTGAAATAATTTTTCGTTCAGCCCAATTTTGCGTTTTAATTATGCCCACATGAGTCTAGGTTGAAATTATGCCCACATGAGTCTAGGTCTCGAACTGCAAATAATTATAAAATCCTGAATTAAAGTTATTTATTCATATATTTAGCAAAGACCATTTACTATAGAAATGAAATATTCAGAGAAAAACTTTGTTTGTGCACTCAATTATAAACTCCCACCCCCGACTTTTCTCGAAATCTATTTTAAGAATCCCCTCTTATAAAATGTTTTGACGGATCACAAGATTTCCCCATTCATTAACAGGAGAACAGAGTGAAGCGTCTCGCCATTCATTAACTAAAACATCAAAGTTTCAGTTTAATTAAACTCTTTGAATTCTCCGGACGAGCATAAACATCGTATCTTATTAAATAAATATTGATTTTTGCAATAAGACAGATCAATTATGGTAACACCCTCACATTATTTCACACTTGACTCGGTCGCAAAAGGGAATATAATTTATTTAGGGGGATGTAATTTTCCCTTTCGGCTAAATAAATATGATGGTTGTGTATTAGTTGTTACATGCATTTATTAAACTTCCCCCTAAGGAATAATAGGGATAAATGTCAGTTTTTCGCTCACAGACATCAAGGAGCAAACGTTCTAAACGTTGTTTTGTTGCAGTGATTTGTGGTGAAATGCAATTAACATTTTCCAAATGATTGCATTGATTTCCATGCATATTCAGATCTTTTCAAGTTAATGTCTTTGGGCAAAACTCGATTTCAAGGAATATGTTGGTTTAGTTAGATAGAATATTCATGGATGCATTCAGTGACGTAAGAATCGAATATTTAGAAATTTTGAACAATACAAGTTTAAAGCGTTTGTTATTTATTTGTGTAAAGTAAACAGGTTCGTGTAAAATGTGTACTAGTAGGTGCACTGAGTTAGTAAATAACATAAATATAAGCACTGGAGCAAAGATTAAGCGTGGCCATACCACTTTACACACTTTTAAGGTAAGTTAGAAAAAATAGTTTATTTCGCATAGGTTTAAAAACGCATTTCTGGCTTTCAGAAATCCATATTTACTTCCCTTTTTTCCCTATTTACTTCCCTTTTTTCCCTATTTACTTCCCTTTTTCCTCTATTTACTTCCCTTTTTTCCCTATTTACTTCCAAGAAAAAGGAGACAAAAGGCACCGAAAAAAACAGTTTTAAAGATTAGCATAGCCAAGGACGAATGTTTTCTCAACCTTTCTTCCAAATTGTATGCATTCGTGCGGCACTATATAGTACATTGTAGCTCAATGGGAGTCCTCGCTCAATGCTTATAGTTATATTTTATTTTAGTTGAGTAAATCGGAAATATTCCAGAATATATGAAAGTTACTGTAGTTGTCGTACACGCCACTTCAAGACCACTTGCCTTAAATTGCCATATACCACTTTTTCAACACCACTTGCCTTAAATTGCCAAATACCTCTTTTTCAACACCACTTGCCTTAAATTGCCAAATACCTCTTTTTCAACACCACTTGCCTTAAATCGACAAATACCAATTTTTCAACACCACTTGCCTTAAATTGATAAATACCACTTTTTCAACACCACTTGCCTTAAATCGACAAATACCACTTTTTCAACACCACTTGCCTTAAATTGATAAATACCACTTTTTCAACACCACTTGTCGAAAATTTGCTGAAGAGGATATACCTTTGTCTCTGTAAGTATTGTGTCCTACGCGGCATCTCGTCAACAGTTTCAACTTCTTTTGGATATTTTTACAACTATCAAAATTTCCTAAAAGCTGCCTATACGAAGGGAATTTCTCTCCTACCACCCCGAGTAAACCCATAGACTGAATTCCGTTTTGTTACGGCTGCCATAGAAACGTACGATCTTACATTTTTCCGGAGGAGATAAGAGATGGTGACATGTCAAGCTGACTGATTGTAGGATATCTCCTGTTGGTTTTGCAGCGGTGGTGGTACAGTTCCTGACACCATTTCCTTTGTAAAAATATCCTTCAATTGAAGACGTGGGTGCAAGAACCAGACAGCTCCACTTTTTTGTAATTTATACTTTTTCACTTATTCCTATTAAAAAATCCTCTATCGATTGCTGCAAGACAGTTGTAAGCAATGACAATATAGCTATACGGTGCAAGAAACGTACAGCTCCAAAACCTGTCTTGTTTTTGTAGCTAATCAACGTTCGAACGCTTGGTTGGATCGCTTCCCGTGTTGTATCAGTCAGTCGTTGGCTAAAATCTTTTGTTGTTGAAGGTGTGTTGTTTATTAAACCAGCTAACAGGTGTGTTATACATTCAGAATTGCATTAAAAGGGTGTAATTCAGAGATAGACTATACTTGCATGTAGTTTATTATACAATCCTTAAATATGAAACTTTGCTGTTTGAAGTTCACATTTGCATTGGTGATTTGGATGAAGTATCTGCAAGGATTGTGTTGGTAAGCCTGGTCACACAATTCCATTGTTTGGTGTAAAAAAACAGACAGCTCCATTATTTCTTTTCAATAAAAAACACAGACAAAAGGTTAAAAAGTAAAAACTGTCCGTGATAAAGAAAGGTACTTTTTTTTTAAACCAAATTTGATATATAAAAAAAACTAATAATTTTCAAAGTGTTTTTCTTCGTTCCTAATTAATTGTAAACAGTGAAGCTGTCTGGGTTCTTCCATAAATGTCTTCAATAAACCATTTGAATTTTTTTAACAGACAACACTTTTTAAAGAAGTTTCTTTGCTTTTTATAATCAATCTCTGAACAATCCCCTTAAAACAGGATTTTGGAAAGTTGAAGCAAGATCCCTTTACAAATATATTTATATTTCCCTATTTTAGAGTTAGAAACGTTTTAAAAAGGAGAACTCGTAGTTCTTTTTAACATATTCAAAGAAAATATTAATATTTTCTATGAAAGAGGGAATCCTTTCATGAATAAATTCATATGTTTATGTTACGCAATATGTTCAATATATATTTGATTTTGGTTTATACATATTTGAGTACGTATTACTAAAATATACATATTTGCAAAATAATTGTAACTTTCAGATCGGGTGTTATGTATATATCTTTTCCTGAGTTTCCGAGATATTTAGAGTTTAAATCTGAGGAACCTGTTCTCGCGTTTTTTATTCGAGACGTCCGAGACACTGGAATCCTTTGTTTCCCTCCGAAACCCTAGAACCAACCAATTCAAGCGTAGAGTCTGCGTATAAAAAGACCGAGGAAATATTCCCCATCTTTAAAATATATTACATAGCTAAATATTGAAATCAATAAAAAGTTTATGTTCATTGTATTTATATATATATCGTCTGCGGAATAAATTAAATATAATGTAATTAGAGCATTGATTTCTGAATTAAAATCAAACAAATTATAATATTAGGTGTTCGTTTTCGAATATAATAAATAATAAAAAAATCGATTTGTTTTAAACTGACCTATTAAAATTTGCTTTTAGAATAGACTGTTACAAAAACACTACGTTAATAATCAAATATACCAAATTTTCAAAGTAGTTGGTAGTTATTTATTCTATTTTATTCGAATTACTAATATGATTAAAAAAGTTGTTTTATTACTTTCTTTCAACACAAAATATTCCGTATTCAAAACATTACCCATTGTACTTTGAACCAAAAAATATCGATTTTTTTACCCATTTCCCCTTATTTTACTTTATTTTGGACATAAAATTACTATAGTGTTCTTGCTGAATTAAAACAAACAAATAAAACACTTCGCATTGAGTTGGTCTGAAATCTTTCACATTTAGTTTTCTGCATCTTATAAAAACGTTGTGTAATTTTCTTATTACAATTATGCCAAACATGTAAAATAAGTTTTTTAAAAAAGTGTATTCTAATCTAATAAATATAAAAATCGTTATTATAATCCAGACTGTCATATCAGTTGAATTATATTGTCGCAATATATTTGTTAAAAATTTGAACTTACTGTGAAGATTTTTTCCCGTTTAAACTTTTTGTAATGCACCTTATTCCCAACTTTCTCACCATGCAACTTTCTTTTAAAACTTGTTATATTCATTCAATAGTTTTATCAAAGTTCTTGCGTTGCCTGGGCGGGATTTGGTTTCAGTTGACACCCAAACTGCGTTGTTGGTTTGCAATGAAATATTAATTTGTTTTGAAAATAATAATAATAATATTTTTGAAATAAAAATTACAGGTTGTTTTATGTTGGGACATTACTCTATGGTTGGGACGCGTAGTTTCAGATTTGATTTTGATAAGACTGAAATTATAATTTTCAATCGAAAAAGGGTTTAACGTCAAATTAAAGAAAAGTTATTATGTATCATTTTCTGTCGATATACTAAGGAACTGTGTTTTTGAAACTTACATACTTTACAATATTTGAACATCTTTTTTGATATTTAACTAAACATAACTTTATTCTGCATCATATATGGATTTAATTCTTTATTCTGCATTTAATATGCGTGTTTCACAATCCCTTAGTTGTCCAAAACCAAATACTTTTTTCATATAAATCAAACATTTTTCTAGTAAACATGAAAATTTGTAATTTTTACTTAATTAATTAGTTTAATTGATTACATAATTTGTATGTTAATTTATTTTGTTATAACTTAAATTTCATAGAATTCTTGTTTTTATTAAATATAATGTATAATAATTGCACTTTTTTATTTTAGGTATGTACTATGTTCGAAAATATTTTATCCTCTTTGCAGCACAATGTATCCTATTTTCAATGTTCAGCAGACCAATCTTCGTAATGTACGTAAGAAAATCTATTTGTATTTTAACCCTAAGTGGAACATAGAACCCATAAAAGTGTAATATTCACTTTGTAAACAAACTTTAATTACATTTTATAGAAAAGTGTTTATTTTCATTAAATTTTCGTCCTTAATTAAATTCTTATATGAAATTTTCGATATATTGATTATTTTTATATAATAAACCTGTTACCAAAAACTTATTTTTAATCTTATTACATTATATATGTTTTTTTAAATGAAATTACTATGTACAAAATATGAAAAAAAATCTAAAATTTAAAATGATATTGTAACATATATAAAACATGAATATTATAAACATTTAAATAAATTTCTTGTGAGACACAGATTTATGACATTTACCATTTCTTTTCGGTTTGCTTGAAGTTGTCATATAGTGTCACATTAAGTTCATTCGTATGGAGTCTTAGTACAAAGAAATCTTTCTTATAATATATATTTTGACAGTTTTCACATTGAAAAACAAGTGACATTTGCATTAATTATGTAAGCATATTTTCAATTTTTTTCCCTCTACTTGATCATATGTGTTTGTTTTAAAAATGCACATTTTATTTTTGTATTCTTAAGAAACACGATCAGACGTTTAATTTTCTTATAGAATTTTTTTTATACTACATAAAGTTGAGTCTAGTCTTATACATTTGTTTTTATAATTATTATCTTTAACAATACTGTATATTTTTATATAAAGAATTTTAGGAATGTAGAATAAATGTTAAAAAAAATTATAAATCAATGCCCATTTCTCCATTACTCCTGCTCTTTTATAATAGAACAACCCTGCTTATAAACATTTTGTAACTTGGTGGTGGCAACGTTAATGATAATAACTTTCATGTGTGTGTGTAATCGTTCCTGTGTTGTGAAGTGAGTCTGTAATGGTAGGCGCGCTCATTTAAATGTCTTTTTCAAATATGTCTTCAGTTTAAGGGGAGATAGTAGTTTTCAAAGGTGAAATTGGATGGTATTTGACAATTATTTCGAACTTGAATAAAATAATAGGTTTGCATATTTATAATTAAAATTTTTGGAACTTAAACTATTGAATGTTGGCTTTATTAAAATATTATTATAAATTAAATCTATTGTTTGGTTGTTTTTTAAAAAAATATTTTGAAATACAAGTCATTGCTAAAAAATTTTAAAATAGAGTTCACCGTCCGCAAGATTACTTATTATTTAAACACACTAGAAACAAATTTATTTTTAAAAAGTGAAGCTATATAATACTTCTATACTCCAAACCAAAAAAAAAATTTAATATTTAATGAAAAGTATTTTTTAAAAAAAATCAAATTTATAATTTTTGAACATTTGTTTTTTAATTATATAAAAATATTTTTTTATTGAAAAATATTGTGTTAAAAAACCTTTTTTCAGGTTTAGTGCATGCATATTTGATAGTTGAACATGTATAATAAATTTAAAGTGAATTGAAAGAAAACTTTTTTTGTAATCATGCGGATCGACAAAAAAATGTGAAACTGAGAAAAAGGGGTTTAAAGATAGAATTGTATATAATTACCCATATTTCTTTACAAATGTAACTAATGTGTTTGTCATCGCTGTGTGTTTAATTTTTGTCCAATTTTAATGCGGTTTGGCTTAAATAAATCCTAATAAATCATAATATTTTTTAAAAATAATTTTAGTGTATAAGATAATAACATATTTAAAACTAGCTGCCTATCCTCGCGTTGCTGGAGATCCCGTTAAGATATATACATTAAAATAAATAAATAAGTGGCACCATTTATATTCGAATATATATTGTCCCGAAGTACGACTAAGCTAAAAAGGTCCGTTCTTAAAACCTTGGAAATATGTTTTTGTAAAGATATTTCTTTATGCAATATTTCTCATATCGTTAAAATTATTTAACAATAGTTCTCATATTGTTAAAATTATTTACCAATATTTCTCATATTGTTAAAATTATTTAACAATATTTCTGATCTTGTTAAACTTATTTAACAATAGTTCTCATCTTGTTAAACTTTTTTAACAATATTTCTCATATTGTTAAAATTATTTACCAATATTTCTCATATTGTTAAAAAAAATTACTAATATTTCTCATATTGTTAAAATTATTTACTAATATTTCTCATATTGTTAAAATTATTTTACAATACTTCTCATATTGTTAAAAATATTTAACAATATTTCTCATATTGTTAAAATTAATTAACAATATTTCTCATATTGTTAAAAATTATTTAACAATATTTCTCTTATTGTTAAAATTATTTACCAATATTACTTATATTGTTAAAATTATTTAAACAAGTAAATGCTATAATACGAACCTCATGTGCACATCTTGAGGATGAATGTAACTTATTTATAAATTTTTATAAGCAGAGGAAGTAGGTGTTTTGATCCACAGCCAAACACTTTATTTTATTATTATAGATAACTGTTTTTCTCGTATTACCCTTTAAGGCATAAAACTTTTATATATAAAAATATTGAATGGTCACCGTCGGATCTCGAACCTGCGACCTCTACCCCGAAGTCCTGCACTTTATCGTTTAAGCTTAGAGGCACGTTCAAAAACTTGGAAATAATTTGTTTGAAGATTTTTATGGGTGCAATATTTATAAAATTGTTAAAATCATTTTTAAAAAAAACAACTAAATGCAATCCGAGCCTTGTGTGGACATCTTGATGATATATAGTTCTTGCATATAAATGTTCAGTCTTTGATACGGAAAGGAAGTAAATGTTTTGCAATCCAACGGCAGACAGATTTCTTTCATTATTATTACAGATTGTAATTTTTAATTATTATTTTTACTTTCAAATTATATATAAAAAAATTATCCTGAATTAAAACGATAAATTAGTTTTTGTAACTGTACCTTTATATGGTGGTCATAAATTGTTAAGCGATGGTCATTGTTTTGCTGTATAACTACACATAATAAACCATTATTTTTTATATGCTTTCACTATTTTGTTGCTAATAAAGCTAAGGGACTTGTTTAAAATATGAGAGAAGTAGTTAAGTAAAATGTTTTATTATGACTATACAGCTAAATGTGATACATTCAAGAAACGACCATCGACCGACAGTTTATCACCACTTTCAAATTTTTTTTTTTTACATTAAAACATATTTTTTTTAAAGAAAACAATGTGTTTTAACGTTTATAACATTTATAAATATAAAGGTCGTTGTGCTTGTAATTGGATTGTAAATTACACATATTCCAGAAAATACTAATTTATTTAACTGTAAAATAAGTGTTTAAGAAAAATGATCCATCCCATTCAAACCTAACCTTTCATTTTGTTCGGAATTTATTAATTTGTCATTTAAAAATGAGGTGTGGCTATGTTGGAGCACCGCCAGAAGTGTTTTAGGTGAAACTTCATTTAAGAATATTGTATAACAGTATATACGGAAGCTGAGAGTTTTTATCCACGCCCCATACGTGAATTGCTTTATTAATAATTGTACATGTATCGTTGCCTAATTTCCAATTTAATATGGACCGAGACCAAATTCATGTAATTATCTCTCTTATTTTAAACAGAGTTAAGTGCATTTGCGACGGAAATTATTTACTGTCTGAAAACTGATAAATTATCCGAAGAAACACGTTGAACGTTTACACCAGAGACGATTTTATTATCGAGAAGCATTATTTGGTTTTCACCCTTCTAAGGTCAGAGCAAGCGGAAAGTTATTTTAATGATAATAATTCCAAAAACTGTCTGAGATCCCTTGTACGTCGACTTTGAAGACGTTTTACGTCAAAGTGTGTCTACTAACTGTAACATAACAGTAAAGGTGTTTGGGGGAATACTGTTGCCCGTTAAGTTGTTTTAAGTAAATCGCATCATACAAAGGATATATTAAATGTCATATGCCAATAAAATGTAATATTTTATTTTTTCTAAATGTAATTAAATTATCACTAAAATTTATGGCTATGATCCTAAACTTGCAAAGCCATGGGGTGTGGGGTAAATGATGGAGATAGCCAACCAATGAGATATATCTTTTCGAACGATTGCAGATAACTCCTTTCATTAAAAATAACTTAATATAGGATGATCAAAAAGTTACATAAAGAAAAAACAATAATTTAGAAGAATAGACAGTAGACGGATACGATTTAAACAAAAACAAGTGGGATTTTTTTTATAAAAAAAAAATACTAAAATAGTTTCATCTGTTACCGACAGGTGACGCTGTAGTTGTCCTGCAACTATACCGCCAGCTTTTAAAGTTTATTACCGAATTTAAACGTTTTGCCAAGATGAAGGACGTTATTTTTAATGTTTTAAAAAAAATACTTGTAATTTCAAAACTACTTGAAGTTATAGGTGTACAGAGATAAATGCAATTAAACACCACCAATCGGCGCAAAATATAACTAATTTTGTATTCGTTTTTTTTTTTAATCCTTTATGTTTATGTGCATATATGTGGAAACTTATCGTCAATACTTTTCGAATTATTGAATTATTTTTTCTGTTACTTGTTGATCACTCTATATATTTATCCAAACTATTTTTCTCGAATTAAAATCAAAGTGAAAATGCTTAGTGAACTATTAAAGTTTTAAAACTTTTCCAGACATAAAAGTTTTTATGATCTGCTAACTATCAAAGCGTCTGTCCTGAAAGCTTAATTTCTACCATTAAAATTCTTAATAACAAGTTCACACGCATCTGTGAAAGCTCGTCATTTTTAAGAACATTTCAACTCCTGGTTTAAATCCGACATTTTTCTTGGAACTTAATTATCGAATTTGCCCGAGCAAACACAAATCGCAGACTCAGAGACTTCATGGAAGTAAGAATGGCTTTATAGAAAAGCCACAAAAAATAACCGCCTTTAAAATTTAAAGAAATATTCTTCGGTTTCTTGAGCTAAGCCTAACGTCGCAATGATTAATTCAATTAGAACATAATTCCCCTCTATAGGTACTTAATTCATGCCGCGTTTTGATCCTTAATTAAAAAGAAGGAATTAAACACACTTCTTTGAATAGTTCTTTGCGCAAAAAATGAGTTAAAAACCCAAAAAAGACGTTAACTGTCCATGGTAACGATTTGCATGAAGACGCAGTAGTTAGAGATGGTGACTGCAGATTAGCATTCTGTGAAAGTCGCGTGGTCAGACTTTGGAAAAGTAGCGGAAACATTAATTACGTCTTATTCTGGTGCAGAAAAACGACTAAGTTTTGCATTCTGAAACTTATTCTTTTAATTTTTATGAAATGTCAAGGTATATATTTTTTAAAAGTAGGCTGTGAGTGAAATAAAATATGAAATTTTTCCTTATGAGATTATGGTTAGTTGTTTTGGGGAGATTTTACAATTAGATAAATAGATACATAAGTTTATTGTAGTGGGTCGTAGCCCATTTACAAAGATTGGCAACATATTTTACCAAAAGCGGATACAAAGTTTGATAACACAAAATACAATAAAAGGGCATTTAAATTTTTTTTAACCCAATTTGAGATAAATATGCAAAAAAAAGACAAAAAAAAAATTACATGAACAATTAGAATTGGGTTTTTAATCTGTTATTCCTGCACAAGTTCACTGATCAAGTCCTCTCGGAATTTTAAAACAGAGATTGCATAATTATAAAAACAAAAATATTCTTTATTGTAAAATTTTAGGATGGTTGAAATGTTAATGGAGTTCAATTGATAAGTATTTTCGTCTGAATGCATCGTAAATTGGACAGACTAAAAAAAAATGATCCCAGGTTTCATTTTCTGTTGTGTTACAAAATAGAAAGTTTAAAATTTAGCATTAGAAATTGCCATTGGAAAGGGAGTCAAATGTTGGTTTGTTTTGAGTCTTAAAACAGAATTTTGTATTACTGAAAATTTTATACGAAGTTATAGTACACAGATGTGGTGAAGGGACAATCAAGGTCGCTCTTGACTCGGTACAAACTTTATAGTGGGACCCCTTTTATAGGAATGAATAGAATCTTATATTTATAAAACTTAAGGGGGTCCGATACCCAAAATTCGCAAAAAAAGTCATTTTTTTTTTATATTTAAAAAATAATATTCAAACTTATCTTAATAACTCACAAAAAACTGCTTCAAAAAATTCTTATTACTTTTTTAGTTATGAATGTTTTAATGATGTGTTCCTATAACATAGTTGTATCATATGTAAACTTTAAAAGCAAATATCTCTGTTCGTGGTTTTGAAATTTAATGAACACTAAAAATGCTAAGGCTTTTTTACTATTATACTTAAAATCATAATTTTTGTGTGTATAGCAAGATAAATATATTTTAAATAGATGTATGCATTCAGATTTCCTATTTTTACCATAATTTGTTTTTTAAAACCACTTAAAATGGAATTTTATTTTTTTTCGTCAATTTTTTTTCCAAAATTTCTAATATATTTTATTTTTTTAAAGTGATGTATTTGAATCAAAATTTGAATGCATACATCTATTTAAATATTATTCAAGATCTTAAATAAAAAAAATTGCTTCAAAATATTGAAAAACAAAAAAGGAGTAGGAATTTTAAAATTGTTAAAAAATTTACTAAAATTTTAATTTAAAAATAAATGTGCAATTTAAAAAAAAAAATTGAGCGTCTTAAAATGGTTTTTTATGCATATTTAGAAACAGAAAAAAAATTGGATTGTACAAGTATAAAAATAAAGAAAAAAATTTCGAAGGTATCGGACCCCCTTAACTTACTCCACATAAAACTTATGAACAAACCAGTAACATTTTTTAAAAGGCAACCAGATTTTTTTTATCAACTTTAAATGCAGTTAACAATCAAGTGCAAAAGATGTTGCTAAATTTTTAATTTCATATAATATTTATTAGAGAAATTCGTTACATAAGCGATCTGTATTATTTATTTTATTTTTATATAAAATTTAAATTAAATTTAATCTTGTTCAATAGGAAATTAAACTTACGTCAGACGTGCTAATTGACATGGAGGTATATTTGTATGAATGATCCCTCTAAATGCTTAACTTGGTGTTGCTATGCAGTTTATTATAAAGACATTTCACATAAAGAGTATAAACATAATAATTTATTTTGATCTATAACATTCTCATTTTGCATGTTTTTTTCTGATAAGCGTCGGACCCCTTCAGAAGCTAAGGGCCCTGTGCGGTGACACGCGACGCACACCCCTAAGAATGGCCCTGGTGATAGTTCACTATATTTTCAGGACAAACCTTTGACAGATTTTAGCGTCAGAAGGAGTAAAAATAATAAATGCAGTGTTGGTTAACGTTCTTTGTTTTCAATAATCTCTTAAATATATTTTGTATGTTGAGACTTTTCGTGGATTTAAAAATGAAAGCTTACGGGCAATGACAAAATAACTAGTAAGATTGAATAGTAATGTTAGAATTTTAACAGTGAGTAAGGTTATACGGTATCACAAAAACCAAATAGCAAAGTATCAGAACACAGAATTCCCTGCTTCAATGTACTTTATTTTCCATCACATTTTACAAAAAAAAATATACTCGAATCAGGACTGTATTTTGTGTCTTGCAACAAAGCGCACTGTTATATTAAAAACGCACCCAGACACTAATATCCCTTTATTACATTCCCTTTGTCCCATCTGTCCCTTTCCCCAATATAAAACACGAAGAAACAGCGACGAATACAGTTAAACAGAAAGTCCTTTGTGTTCCAAAAGACATATCGCGGTGCGGCGCGGGAAATAAATATTGACAACGGTTCCTTGCCCTGCAGACCGCGAGTAGCTTCCGAGAAGAGTTGAGATGTTTTCCGACTGCGTCCGGGGTTAATTTAAATGTGTTTATTTCGTGGCGAGGTTTCAGCACTTCGCAAACTAGTGATGATTAATGTTGGCGGGTCAGAGGGATATCGGGTCTGTGATAAATGGAGTTGTTTATGATTTTTAAAATTGCCGAGGTTGGGTTATCTGGTGGTTATATCGGGTTAAGAATTTTCCTTGAACTTTGCTTAAATTATTGAGTTTTCTCGGTATCTTATTCATGAAATGTTTTTGGAATTTTTAATTCTGTTTTCGGTTGTGAAAGAAATTGGGTTTGGAAGATAATAAAGGAATAAATAGAACTAGGAGGCTCCGTCCCCTGCTCCGCTAACACTCCGCCAACCCCCAACCGCATTACTAAAGCGTTTTTCAAAACTTCTATTTTTAATGTAATAGGGTTTATATTCTTCCTAATTTAAGCTGACATCAACAAAATAATTATTTACTAATGAATTGAATGGGCTAATCGTCAAAATGGCTTACATAATGGGAAAATAAAAATACGGGCACAACAAAATTTCGTAAACAAACTAACTGTTGCCACTTAGAGTTCAATCACCGCGTAAGAGAAATATATATAAAGATATGATATATTTAAATTTAGTTCGCATTACTATATTTTTAAAAAATCGCAATATAAAGATTAAGAATCTAAAAGTGTGCAAAAAATATATAAAATTGTGGATTGAAATCTAGTGTAGTGAAACTAAATTTAAGACATGATTAGTAAAAGTAAATATTTAAGTAATATCGCATTATTAATAGCTTAACTAATAAAAAGTTACGTATTAACATGTTAACCCTTTCTTGTTCGGCTTTATGCATTCAGAATTATATGATCCATATTAGCCAAACAGGCCAAACAATTGGTAAGATAAGAACATAAGGAGAATTATCAGGAAATAACAAAGATAGAACTGCGAGCCAGACAATTGGAATTCAGAATAGAACATGCATCCATTTTCAATAAATAAAATAAATGCCTTCTTTTCGTAACGTACATTCGAAAAAACATCCGACCAAGAAGGGTTAAACTACCTTAAATACGTATTTTTGCTACATGAGAGTTTAATTTATATTTAGCACACGTGATTAAAAAAAAATTGGTGAAATGGGTACAAATGTCCTCTATTGCTTTTCTTAGAATAAAATAGTTTTGCTATATGCAGAGCTATAACACTGTCTCTAATCTATAAAAACATATTTTTGTTCATTGAAAGACAAACATTTTCAAGTCTATACAAAACTCAGTTGATTTTCATTGATTTTAGTTAGGATTTGGGTGTTATGCAGGAAAAGCAACGATTTTGTATCTCGGTTCGTCGCCTGTTTCTTTCATTCGTTGCTTTGCATTTATAAAGATTTGTTTACAGTTGTCTATGAATACAAAAGTTGCTATCAATGGGATGCTTTTGTCACTATGCATATATTGACATTAATTCAAAATAAATAACGTATAAATTTATAATTCAATAGCGTCATTCAGCATTGCGGCATTCACACCTTTCGAGCCTCCACTGCATATATTACCAGTTTCAAACAAATACTATCTAGATCTTCGAGCCTGAATGGACTGTAGTAGAGCAAATATGACGTCATTATCGTGAAACCAACATCTCAGACCGAATGGCCTCAGACACGTGATTTCTTTTCAAAATTATTAATTAAAAAATACTGGCATTGGGAAATGTGTAACAGTGAAAATTTATGAATGGAATGACGTCATTAACCACGTGTCTGAGGCCATACATGTCGGCCTCATATTGATGTTAGCGAGATTATATCATTATGTTTTCTCTACTATGAAGGATCCAGGCTCGAAGATCTGGATCGCTTTCATAATCTATTCACTAGTAAAATGACTAAACTTATTTATTTTAAACCTATCTGACCCATAAGTAATACTACTAACAAGAAGAAAAAAAAACATATTCGTGTTGACTTAACCCACTGACGCTCAAACACTTTTCGCTACTGTAAAAAGTTGTTTTCACGGCATTGAGAATTAAATAATTTTCTCTTTTATATTATCCTTTAAACTTTATTCAACTGTAAAAAAAAAAGATATCTTGTAAAGTTCCACTTCAAACCTTTTCATTTTGTACACTGTTAAAAATAGGTATTCACAGATAAGTAAAATGCACTCATATTTGATTCCATTCGATGCTTATCATAGCTCCGGATATATCAGTTTCATTTTTGAAAAAGACATGTACTCAAAAATGAGTACAGTGAGTAAAAATTAATAAAAAGGACAGTAGCTTGCATACATAGGCTGCCTTCATAAATCACCTTCAATAAATATCGACAACTAATTACAACTGATGATTATCGGGAATCGTACTCATACCGTCAGTACCGCAGTTCAGTGTTACTAGCAGGGTAATGTGAAGAAATTATAAACGGTATAAATATTAAAAAAGTGTGCCAAAAAAATAGGAAACCCAATAATTGAGTTGAAATAACACTTTTCCATTTAAAGCAATCGACATCAAATGATGTTGAAAACCAGCTTCTGAACAACTATTTTAAGTCTGTCAGACGGCTTTGTTGAGATGGCTTGAACATAAGCAAAAATTAGATATATTAAATCACACTGTTCATTTTTTAGAAATTACGCTTTCTGAAATTTGAGAACTTCATCGCTCATTTACGATGCAATTGTACTCAAATAAAAACGAGCATGTTCAGGTACTCACTTTTAAGTACCCTTTTTTATAGTGTATATGAATATAAAAATTCAATGCATTTCTGGAAAAATAACGGATACCTGGACGTGATTTCCACGTCCATGAATTTTAAGAAGTCAAAGCGAATAACATAAAAAAACTATATACAATATTGATATAAAAACGATATATATCTTTTTAGAAAAATTATTTTAACTAGAAATATCGAAACTTTTATTTTTATATCCAAAAGTCAAATCTTCAGAAACAATCCAAGCATTTCTCCTTCTGTAATATTACAGTGAGTAAGTCCTAATGGCTTATGGTCTGTCACAACAATGACGTAGTGTAAGTGGATTGATGGAGTTAGGGAGCGAGATGACTTACTACTTGCTAACTGCGACTTATTATTATGCAAGGGAGATCGCGATGCGTGCTTCATTTTGAAATATGAGACGCCATTCTACAGGTGGTGGTACAAGTGATTAACATTCATAGAAATGTAGGATGCCAGATTTGGGGTATTTAATTGTTTCAAGGGGGCTTGGAATTCGTTCATTTTAAAATGTAATGTTTTGTAGAAACCCTCATTTTGGAAAGGTTTTAGTTTTTTTTAATTATATGGAATCGGAAGCTAATGCAAATGCTGTCCTGTTAATGGCTTGAGGGGGGTATCCTATAGAACTATAGAATATTTTTACAAACATTTAAAGTCTGTGTATTGTTGGAAATAACTGGAGATGCGCTAGCAGATATGCCCATCTGTATCCGCCAGAAGATTAATTAATAGTTAAATATTAATAAATTTTCATACTTATTGTTGGAGGATCTCGAGTTTGATTCCACTGTAAAAAAGGTACTTAAAAATGAGTACGTGAACTTACTCTTTTTTCGTTGAGTATAATTGCATCGTAAATGAGCGATGACGTACTCAAATTTAAGTAATCGCACTTTATCAAAAACGGGCAATGTGATTTAATATTGCTAATCTCAGCATCTATTCAAGCCATCTTAACAAAGCGACCTGACAAACTTAAAATAGTTGTTCAGGAGATGATTTTCCTCATTGCCTCATGTCGATTGCTTAAATGGAGACTGAGTTATTACAAAACAATTATCTTACTTTCCATTCTTTTTAGCATTCCTTTTTAACATTTCTTCTGTTTATAACTTCGCCTGGTTATAAAATCGCTCTGGTAATTTAACAGATAAGGCTCTGAACTGCAGTGCTTGAGATCTGAGCTCGATTCTCGGTAAGTCGGTTGTAATTGTCTATATTTATTGAAAGTGATTTATGAAAGCAGCCTATGTAGGTTAGTATCAGCCCTTTTTATTCATTTTCACTGCTTGTTCTCATTTCTGAGTACATGTCTTCAAAAATGAAACATATGTATTGGGAGCCATCATAAACATCGATTGTACGAAAAATTGAGTATGTTTTACTTATTTTTGAGTATCTATTTTAAACAGTGTCTAGATAATTCCAACCGATGATTTATCTGGTACAGAGCCCTGGTGAACGTTAACTTTGTCGTAAGTATTATGTCTTTACGTATGTCTTTATGTGGAAATTTGTAAAGTAGGAGAGGGGCTCGGGAATTATCCTCGTCATCTGACTTTGATTGAAAACTACGAGTCAATCAGGGTCTTTCCTCCGAAATAGAACTACCACCAATGACAAATTTTGTAGGTCTAATACAGTGGTTCTCAACCGTTCTTCTCAAATACCCCTTGATATTTTTTTGATGAGTATCCCTTCTCTCGTATACATTTTCACCCATCCCTCTATCCAAGCAAAATTTTGTTTTTGTTAGGCAGTGATGTTCTTAGGTGAGCTAACAAATTATTATTTGGTTTTCCATGTAATCTTATATTTTTCATACGATACTGTCTTTTCCAATTGCCCATTGTGTAGCTTAAGGTTGTTAATTCAACCAAATAAGCAAAACAAATTAAACCGAATTTTGTTGAAATCTTTTAAAATATAATATAAATTTCCAAAAGGTTTTTAACACAGGTTGTAATATTACAAACCTTACCAGTTAGTGCTGAACAATGTTAACATAAGCGCCAAATATATAAATTAATATATATTCCTATTCATTTTCTAATAGAATTAACTTCACAGTCTCCCGATCCAGTCCACACATTGAGACAAATTGTTGCAATCCATGCGGCGGAATTCAATTTATCGTCCTTTATTTACAAATTTGACTTGTCAAATAATTAATAATTCAAATGCTGACAAACAACTCGGATGCGAACTCAAATGCTGACAAACAACTTAATGTAAATATTTGAAGCCGAATTTCATTTATCTGCAGCGCTTTGTCACATATTTAATTCAATTGCTACCAATGCATTTATGTACACTTCAATAGATAATTTAGTAAATGTCATGTATTTTATCAATTATTTTGTTTGGTAATCGAATCCACACTAATAAAATTAAAGTAGGATTTGTGTTTGATATATCTTATATCGTACAATAATTATCCGATTTTGATGAAATTTTGTAAAATTATATTTTTAACTTGTAGAAAGGTTTTAACGGTGAGTTGTTTTGGAACAGATGTAGTATAGGACATTCGGCGAGTTTTTGTTTTTGGCGACGAAAAATTGCCGTTAAACAGCGCTATGAAGTCATAGGGTTGCCAGATTGAAAGTCGCCACAAGAATCGGAATATACCACGGAGTAAAGAAGAAGGTGGAGGTGCGAACAAGTCTAAAACCGGTTTGCAATGTGAAGTAAGCAATCGCACAAAAAGTAGGAACTGGCGAAGTATTTGGCGCTATTACAAAGCACTACTTTGTACCAGTACTTGGCGATAACTTAATTTGAAAATAATGCATCCCTCGTAGGAAAACTACTGCAAACTAGGTTTGTTTGTTCCTAGTTTGGGGTTGCTAACTTACGTCTCATGAAATCTCGCCAAATCATCTCCACCTTTTTCTTTACTCCTTGGAATATACCAACAATATCAGGTGGGGTGCCATACTATAAATTTATCGCCCCTAAAAAACACGCCAAAAAAAACCTCGCGCGCCAAATGTCCTATACTACATGTATACCGTTGTTTTCGTAAACAAATAATTATGCATGTAGAATAAAAAAAATTCTTCAAAAGTGATATTTTTCTCCATTTTGATTTCTTGTATTAAGTATATTGTCCTAATTTTAAAGAAGTATTAGCATATTAATTAACCAATATATATAAAAAAATTCCTTACTATTTTTTAGTAATTTCATTAGAAAAACATAATAGCAAATGTGATCGACATAAAAAATAGTCTTCTTTATTTTTTTTGATTTCACACTGAAGTAAAAATTTTAAAACTTATTTAAAATATTAGTTTTAAACCATTAATTTGAATGTAACATTCAAACTTTCTCTAGATCCTGAAGATAGTAAACATAAACGTATTTTATTTAAAACTTGCGTTAAACAAGATTCTTATAAATAACATTATTTAAAAATATAAAATTGAAATTTTATATTTGTTTTGCCAAATTATTTCACTAAATTAACGCCTATTATTTCTCTATTCAGCAAAATATTAATATCTTATGAATAACTGCCAATTCAAATAAAATTTGAAAGTAATTTAAAATAGATATTTTGGTTTAAAAATAGTTTTATACTATTAAGTTACGATTGTGTTATATAATTCATATCTTTAAAAAAATCAAATTCATTATGAAAGACTTTGTTGCTACAATGAATTCTAATTAATTTCTTTACACTTGTGAATAATATTCTTTCATATATCAATAAAATAAGAAAAAACAATTAAAACATTACATAATTATAAAAGGCAAATGATGCATTCAAACTCGGCTAGCAGTTGCAGTTAATCATCTACGTTTAAATGCATTTCTTTAAGACTTATTTTCTAAAAGTCATTAATACGTTTAGAAATACTTCATAAGAATTAATCAAATAACTTGATCAAGAAAAAGAATATTCTATAGCTTAACGGTAAAATGGTGAATGTGACTTCCAAATGAAACAAAACTTTAGAAAAAAATGTACAGATCGAATTAGGAAACTTTGTTTATTTATCTTTCAGGTGATATTTTTAGCGATCGTCTTAATTTTTAAAGCATATAAACTGGCGTGGAATATTTTATTTGATTAGAAAATACTGGAATGTGCATTTTTCAAACGATTTTATTTCTCAAAATATTATTATAAAGATTTTTAATTAGTAGAATTTACAATTTAATCATTCTTATCAAAATGTACTACAGTATTTTAATAAGGACGACAATAGTGTAATTAATATATTTTTTATTTTCTGATGATTTCTATGAAAAAAGTGTATCTTGATATCGGTGTACATTTTATTTATATTTTAGTTTTATGTTTTTGTATATTTTAATATTATTTACAAACATTCTGAGCATTATTAATTCAAAAAAATTTGATTCCATTTTTGTCGCCATTTTTGATCATTAAAATGCACATTACAGAAGATTACAAAAACTAAGAGGGCCGCCCATTTTACCTAAAGGCATTTAAACGAGTACCCTTTTTTAACACTAAAATAACTTTTAATGATGTAAAAAGTAAATAAAAACATGACGGAGAATTGTCTTTTGCACCGTGAAACAAGTTTTGCGTTGCCACAAGATAAACTTAAATGTCAAGTTGCTCAATTATGGAACATATTCTTTTTTTAGAACAAAAGAACACAATGGATTCCTACCGGAAGAGCAAGAACAAAAAATATCAGGACGAAACAGGATATAAACTGCTTTTGAAAGGAAAATTCGAAATAACGAAAGAAAACTCTTCGTTATCTGATTCGCCGTAGAATTTTAACAAGGGTTCTTTCACTTTTTCCCCGGTGGTGGGGATAAAACTTAATTAAAAATCCCTATTCTGTTATTTAAGAGGATGAAAATCTTAAATGAAGTCTTCACAATACATTGTTTGTTAGTCGTCCTTGAAAATAAAGGCCACACATTACAAAAAAAAGGACAATGGTAGTTTATGTTTTTAAGTGAAAGTTTTACCATTGTAACCGCTCTTACTTAATTATTATGATCGAAAATGGAACATTTGTAATAGAACAAAAAATGAGACTCTTGTTCGAGTTTGTTTAGAAACTTGAGCTTTTAATGGCGTCATTGAAGAATGAAAAACATACTTTATTATATTCGAAAGATTTGAGTTGCTAATTGAGTATCAAATACTAAAATACTAATGTGAGCATTGGATATGTCGGTTTGCATGCGTATACGAAATCTTTACGATGTCATACGATATATAGAAACACTTTTTATACTCAAATGCTGTTCTCATTTTTAACTGTCGAGTTTCTTATTATTTATCTGAAATTATATATCTCCCGAAGTTATTTATAAGGTTATAAATTAGATTTTAGCTATTCACATTTAAATAACTTCTGTTACATACAGGGTAGGCACACATTTTTGGGCTATGGTCATTGTTTGGCCGTATCACATTCAGCTATATTGATATAATAAAACATCATTTTTGCACAACTACTTCGTTTATATTTAAAACAAGTAGCTTAGCTTCAGTACCAACAAAAAAAAATAATTAAAGTATAGCAAAATGAATGGTTTATTATGTGTAGTTAAACAGCTAAAGAATGATCATCGCCCAACAATTTTTGGTTTCAAAAAACCGCAAAGTGTTTTATTTCTTATCTAATATTGCGTATTGCTTTATTAGTAAAATCTGCTGGAATTCCAGTAACATTTTAAGTTCTGTTCATTAAAGGGGAAAACGGTGGTATGGCTTTCCTCATTCCTGTACAATGAAAAGTAAAAAAAGTAGTGATCTTGTGATCGGAGGGTTGACAGCTTCGCTACAAAATACTAGAAAAGTCGTAAATACGTCCGCAAAAATTAACGGCGTGTATACGGGACTGGTGCACGATGAATCTAATCGGGGTCCAAAGTCCCGACGTCTGTTGAAGGCGTTGGGTGCCAGTTCAGGTGTTTCCTCGTCATCTGACCATGGTTCTGAATTAACGAGGTGTATGTATGAATGTGCATGTGTCCCGGATCTTTCCTTCGAGATAGACCCCGAATAGTCGCCAATAGCCCACTGTGCAGCTCTAGTGCGACGTTATTGCACCAAACCAAACCAAACCTCATTCCTGTACTAATTGAAAGCGAATTTTTTGAGAAAACAAATTAAATTTATTTAGTGCAATTGGTTAATTTTTCCAGCAAATGTTTGAAAATTTAGCACCAAAATGAATCCAATATAATATTTTTAAGTGTCAAAGTTAAGAAACGTCGAAATAAAAATATAGCCAAGATTGCCAAATTATCAACAAAAAGATCATTTCTGCCAATTGGAGCGCCAAAATAATGTTTTGTTAACCACAGAAATACCTTCTGCGCATGATAGCGCTACATACTTTCAAATGGTTGTCCTGATAAATTAGTGAATTAATACTTATCACTTCTGTGCACTCACTCTCAGAAATACCACTATTATTTTTGAAAAATCTGTGATCATCAAGGCTACTTTCCTCAATTTTGACAACCATTTAGACAATGAACCACTTGAATTTTGACGAAACGAGAATCTTCAAATTTTTTCCTTTTTCGGTGGTATCAGATCATTTTTGGTTCTTATACAAATATTGTAACAATTCGAAAGAGCTTTTCTGGTCGTGTCGGGGAGTCCGTAGCCCGAGGTACTGTAGTCGACTAGCAACCAGAGGGTTGCGAGTTCGAATATAGCTCATACAAAAGACTTGAAAGAAATGTTCAGTTGCAGTGAACTTGTGATGGAGGATTGCCAGATTCGCTGTGAAGTAACAATACGTCGTCTGAATTTACCTCCAATTTCTACGGCGTGTATACGGGGCTGATATACACGGTAAATCTGATCTTGCTCCAATGTCCTGACGCCTATTGAGGTTGTGGCCAGATGTTGACTCGTCATCTGACAATGGTTCAAAAATACGAAGCATTGTTACCGGGTTTTTCCTTCGAGATAGGTTTCGAACCGTCACCAACAGCCCAATGTGCAGCTCTAGTACGACGTTAATTAACCAAATTAAAAGAACTGGCCTGACTTTGTGCCAAGGGATAGCTCGTTTAAGTCGGGTGACCGAACTTTATTTGAAAATGTCCTTATTTTTGACGAAATACACTTCGCGAAAAAAAACGACGAAGCAAATGTCCTCAGTTTGACGAAGTATTTAATCGGAGCACTTAGCAGATGCGTCAGTTTCGTTGAAAATGACAAAAATGTCTTCGAAACATGCATTTTTAACAGTGCTAAGGCATTGGTTTAATTTTCGGCGAGGAGAAAAAATAAATAATTACTCTTCTCTCATTACCATTTTAAAGATATAAAAGATATAAAAAACACCCATAAAACGAATATATCAAAGTTCGCGAATTCAGCAACGAACGTGTTGGATTACAACGCCACCATCCATCACCAGCAGCCCAGCACCCAGCAATTCCAGGAATAATCCATCCACGTGCTGCCCACACGTCACCAGATACATAAAACTACCTAAATAAACCTCAATTCGGCCATTAAGACGAGCAAACACAGCCGCGGTTATTAGTTTCCCTTATTAGAAGCTTCGCCCTTGGGAAATAAAATCACCTTCTTCCATTTATAGAGGGGGTGGGTGGAAAAGACAATTACAGCCAGGAGCCATTCCTCCCGCTCCCCTGCATTAATCAGCCATTGCCGGACCACAGATTGCCGGATTAGGATCCAGCGCAATAAAAACCTCACCGGACATCGCTTAGAAGTTGCTAGAAATGAGGCAATAAAATCACATTGGAGATCTGAGTGAGAGGTCTCTGTCCTGCTGTCTTCTCCGCCATAAGTAAACTTGGACATTCCATTCACCTCTTTTTGTTTTTGTTTTGGTTGTCCGCTGGAAAGGCGAGGAAGTCTTTGGAATGAAAAGTGTTTGCCATTTTTTTTTATCTTGTCTTGGAGTTGTATATCAGAGGGAGGAATGTAGAAGACGTATCGTGGGTTATTATACTTCTGTTAAATACAGAAATGGTTGATGAGTGTGAAAGAGTAGAGATCCTTTCAGTCGAGGAGGGTTTTAATGATACATAGTTGAACAGAAAATGTAGATTAAAATACAGGAACAAAAAAAAATAGATTTTATTATATCTTTGTATGTTGAAATATATTATTTCCAGCTGCTTATTCAAATTCTGTAAGCAATATACACGGGCAAAATTTGTGGCTATTTTAAGTAATGAAATCCTACCGCACTTGTGGTTGACATCTCACTGTCCTGCTGTCTTTTGTGCCATAAGTAAACTTGGACATTCCATTCACATATTTTGTTGTTGCTTTGGTTGGATTCTGGAAAGGCGAGGATATCTTTCGAATGAAATGTGTTTGCCATTGTTTTTTAATCTGGTCTTGGAGTTGTATATCAGATGGAGTAATGTAGTAGACGTGTCGCCGTTTATTATACTTCTGTTAAGTAAAGAAATGGTTGATGAGTGTGAAAGAGTACATATCCTTTCGGTCGAAGATAGTTTTAAAACTACATATTTGAACAAAAGACGCAGATTAAAATACAGGAACAAAAAATAGATTTTATTATTTCTTTGTATGTTGAAAAATATTAGTTCCAGCTTCTTATTCAAGTTCTGTAAGCTGTATGCTCGGGGATAATTTTAAGTAATAATATCTACCGCACTTTGGTTGACATTTCACTTAGCTGCTGTATTTCTTTTTCTCGAATGTTTGACCAGTGTAACAGAGAGTAGGGCAATAATGTACATAAACTTTTATAAAATGTAATGAAAAAGATTAACTTTTATCCATGCTAATAGTCCATGTATTATAACTATTTAGAATTTAAAACTATAAATCAATTATATATAGCTTAAAATATAAATAAAATAATATAAGAGTATCTAGTCCTATTAAATAAAAGACGTTATTTCCGTAAAACAACACTTCAAATAGTAATCTCTTCAAGATAAAATATCCCACTCAATATTCATGTGCAACAACTAACCAGCAAGTCTTCCAATTAATGTTACTCCAGAGTGCAATTTCCACGCTCAAAGCTATTTGAACACAATTACTTTTATCCCCGATACATATTTAAATTCCGCAGCACTCCAAAACATGTTAAATCAATAAGCAACGAAAACTGTCGGTCCATTAACTTAATCCAATCAATATAGTGCAACATTACTGCCAAAATGTGTCAGAAGTATTTAACTTTATTTATTTTGCGTTTGGCGGCCTTTCCATTGTGAAAACATTCCACCCGATTTACTTTTCTCTTCCTTCATACCACAATAATAATAATAAAAGCTCGCCAAGTTCATTACGGGTGCCCTGTGGTTTGAAGAATATGAAAGGTTATTTGATTTTCGCGAACTCTCGCCATTAGTGCCGAGGCGGAGTTTCGATTCTGTGTTTCTATTCACTTGGCGATAATTTACATCAAAGAGAATTGAGCCAATTCCTTTTTTTTTTTCGCGCCGAGCATGCGGCCATTTTGAATAAGGTTGCTGTCATAATAAGTCAACGGGAATTCGAACATTAAGGCTGAATTGGTGTAAGATACCAGAATGTTTTTAACTGGATGAACTGCTATTTATATCCAAAGTTGGAAGTTTTATTGAGTTTTATTTGATTTTTTTTCTCTGTGAAATACGGTTTTCTTTCCGGTTTAGGTTTATTGGAAGTTTTAAGTGCTATGTCGGTTGAGTTTTTATTCTAGTAATTTTTTTTAAGGAAAAGACTGTATTCAATTGCATGTTCGGTCGGGTATTTGGGTTTTATTTTTAGTCGCTTTTACTATAGTAGATCGCATGGAAATTTAGTTAGATTTAATTTTTATATATTTAATTGTATAAAGTATTAGATGGGATTATTTGTATGTATGGATATATTTTTTTTGTCATTAGTAATGTTTAGTAGCCAAAAAAATCGTTCTTGGCTGTGTCGAATCAAGGTTAAAAATATTTACATAAAACGTAAATTAAGCAAATTAAAGAAATTAGTCACCTAAAGAAACTTTGCTAACAGCAGGCAGATAAACAAAATTTTCCTTTTGATGTTTCGAGCGGCATTCATACACACTCTGATTTATTGCAAGATTTTACCAACATCGACTGGAGCCTAATTTCCTATTGAACGAGACAAAAATGTCAATCATGCTATTTTTCATGAAGTTATAGGGTCAGAAAGTATCAGCTTGAAAGCGTAACATGGTGTGATATTACCAATAATATATTTTTACGATACACATAATGATATAATATTTTCTAGAACCTTCAGCTCTTGAAAATAAACCAAACTATCATTCGCAGTTAACTTTATTTTATAGTATTGGCAGGCGTCCTCCATTGTTTTTGACATATACATCTTTAATATCGGTTTCGGGTAAATAATGCATGAACAAGTGAACTGTAACGAAAACATGAGCATCGAAACATCTTGACGCGGTTGCATCTATTTTCTATTCGCCAGACGCTCGCAAACGTCGTTCCAGGAATTATACTCAACATAAAAAAGGTAAAAAAAATCTTGCAATTGCTATGGTATAGCGATTAAAGTATTCGGCTGTCACACGAAAGAACCCGAGCTCAATCACAACAAACATTGCTTCAAAAAAGTTCGTTCATATCCTCCATCAGAGGCACTGAGCTAAAATAACAACTGGAGACTAGACTAAGCGTGCGCGACCGCTTTACACCCATTTGTGTCCAGGTAGATAAATATGGTCCATTCGCATGGTGTTTGGCATTGAATAAAGTTCAGACATACTAATTTTTGAAACCACATTTTTGGCTTTCGGAAATACATTAAATGTTTACCATACTTGCTTTCTTAGTTACAAAAAAAATATTAATCAATATATTCTAGACCGACCCAACACGTCTAACTGAACAAAATAAAAGGTAGAATGTTTTCTCAATCTTGTCTTAGGAACTGTATTCTTCCTCCAATTCAGCACAATTCCTCCCAATGGGATTACTCCCTCCAGTTATTATTTTAGCTCAGTGGTGACTGTCCGGTAGAATTCTGCGATTTAGATTTACATTAAAGTACTCATCGATAAAATATATATATTAAAAAATACAAATTCGAACATTTCATCCCATTAATAAGCACCAATCACTTTTAATAAAATTGAAATGACGTCCCATGCGATTTATAACACCACAAAGATCATTAGCAACAATTTCCGATCCAAAATGGCGACAGAAAAGAATGAAAATCTTCTTTTCCGGGAAACGAAAAATTAATATATTCTTCGAGAAATCGTAAGACAACTCGGCATTACCCGTCTCTTGAGACGTTTAAATGTATTTATATTTAACATTTCCGCCCAGAGGGTTTATGAATATTTATCATATTCTTATTTTCGAATATTCTGAGCGTGAAAGAAAGAAGTGAGATAATCTATTCTTAAAAAGAACGCAGGAGCTTGTTAAGAATTCTGCCACTTTCTGGTCGAAATCTCGGTGGAATCCCGGATATTTGGGAAATTAGATTTATGAACTTTTTAAAAAAGAATGGAAGCGGTTTTATTTTGAATAGAAAAGCTCTGTTTTAGTTTGTTTTTTTTTATATTTTTTTTTGTTTAGATATTTTTTTTCCATCGCAGAACATTGGATTGTGTGGGCATGTTCGGTTCAGAATTAATGATAATAATGATGTTCTTATAAGCGAGACGCTGGGTGATGAAAACCCTTTGTCAAAATTTAACAAGCATTAAATTTAATTTGTATTTCCCTCTTGCTGTATGGTAATAAGTAGTTATATGGTAATAGGCATTCCTGATTTTAAAATTTGCCCTAAAGAGAGCTTAGGGGTCCGAGATTGTTATATGGAAGTGCACCTAAAAGCATTTTGCTTCTTGTATTTTCTACTCAGTATAAATGTAGGCAAAACTTTCTATTCCCTGAACACTTTTGTTGATTTCTTGAGGGACAATTTAGAATTCAATGCATAAAGATATGCATTACAATAATTTCAATGCATTAAAATAAAGCCAATGATTCGGTTAATTTATAAGGTCCATAGTGTTCAAAGCATGTTGAATACTGATATCAACAGAAATTAGAATTCCATTTATTAATGACACTGTGCGTCAGAACAGTAAATATTTTTATTTTAGGAGTACATGCGTAATTTTAACCATGTTTGCTCATGACATTTCTTTTACAGGAAACTTATGTTGTTTTTCGAATAATCATTTATTTTTTATGTATTGTAATGTTGAACGTAGTTATTGTTAAGTGGTAATTCAAAATAGAATCTAAAATTTCAGCAATAAATGTTATTTGTACTCAAACTTCAACATAACATGCATGGTTTGGACAAATAAATTGTTACTCTAAACCGTTTGTTAACAATTTGGCATTAGAAAATGCTTTGGTATGTGTGTCCCCTCATAATTAAGTTTTACTGAAATCGGCCATGTTACGGTTACCTTTTATACCATTGGGGAGATCCCTAAAAATATTCGCCAAATGTAGCAGTTTTTTACCCACACATCGACATTTAATATCAAAGTGGAGGGAGGATAATTGAAAAGTGGAGTAAGCCCACACTCGTTTAAAGTTTAAACTTAAGATCGTTTAAAATTTGCAATCGTATTGACTGCAATGTTAAATTAAATGGAATTCAACCTATTATTGGATAACCAATTGCTGAACCCATGGAACTGAGAAAAATGTTAGATCTATCTGTTTAGTAATGGAAAATGATCTTAAGGTATTTTAGGATTTTTTTAAAATACTTTTCTTGGCAGACAAATTACACAATTGTTTCAGAACGTCACGTTATTGGACAGTCGTGCAGAAAGTTACGTACCCATTGAACTAGAACCCATGGAAATAACCATTGAACTAATGGTTATTTCAATCGGTACCCCAAAGTACCAATTGAACTAGGACCCATGGAATGGGGAAAATGATAAATCTAGATGCTCATTAATGGAAAATGATCTTAAGTTATAATACGATTTTTGTTATATACACTACTTGGCAGACAACTTGCTCAATTGTTTCAGAACGTCACGTCGTACAAAAAGTTACGTACCAATTGAACCAGAACCCATGAAAGTAACCATTGAACTAATGGTTATTTCAATTGGTACTTTGGGGTACCAATTGAACTAGAACCCATGGAATGGGGAAAATGATAAATCTAGATGCTCATTAATGGAAAATGATCTTAAGTTATAATAGGATTTTTGTTATATACACTACTTGGCAGATAACTTGCTCAATTGTTTCAGAACGTCACGTTGTGCAGAAAGTGTAAATCAAATTGCAACAAAAATATCCTTACTTAATATATACTAATCAGTTTTCAATCGCCTTCGCTGTAATGTTAAGCGAAATGACATTCAGCCTTTTATTGGACAGCCAACTTAACTAGAACCCATGGTACTGAGGAAACTGTTAGATCTTGCTGTTTAGTAATGGAAAATTATCTTAAGCTATTTTCAGATATTTGGTATATATACACTACTTGACAGACACCTTGTTCAATTGTTTCAGAACGTCACATCGTAGAGAAAGTGTAAATCAAATCGCAACTGAAATACCCTTATTTAATATATACCAATCAGTTTTAAAAAAAAGATTTGGAGTTATAATAAATAAAATAAAATTTAACAAATTCGCAACCCTCGAACGAAGAACAACTTTAAAAACTATTTATGTACAAAAGAGTTCCTGAGCAAACTTAAAAAATTGCCGTAAGCATTTTATCCAATCAAATTAGTTGAAACCAAACCAAACAGTGACTCTCCACCAATCAAGTTCTTTCTTACACGTCTGTCCGGATGTCTTAAATCACATCTCCTAAGTGACAGTTCCATCCATCTATCCTTGAGAAATGATAGATGCTGCGTTCACGGGGGGATGATCCCAGATAAATCGTTTGGCACTTTCCACGCTCCGATTGGCCATTGATGGGCGATCGAAATCTCTCACTGGTGTTGCCCGGGTGATGAATCGTTTGTTCTGCCGTCCGGATCGTCTGCAGATTAACTACATTTCTCTGAGGGTGCTAAGTGGCGTCGTTTTGGTGCACCCCGGGTTTGTGTTGATGAATAGGCTGGGATGATTAGCTCTCTCCTGGTGTTGGTTCCAAGGGATGTATTTGGGGTGTGATGCAATTCATTTCTCCCGTTGAGAAATATTTATAAAGTTACAATGGGTTATTCTTATTGAAAAGGGTATTCAAAAATTCACCTTTCTTATGCTTACTGACGACGCGATGTTTTACATTTGTAAAGTTGTTTTACTTCTTAAAATTTTATTTAAAAAAATCTGTTCGTGCAGTTTTATTTTGTTGTCGGAATTTGAATTTATTGCAAAGATTTAGCTTTCGTAATGTACTGAAAATAATTAGATTAAAAAATTTTGTTAAAATGGAGTATTTTTATGAATTTAAAAATTGTGTACATTGCCGAGAAAACTAGAGATCCCTGGACGTGATCGAACGTCTATGAGCGTGAGCGTCCAACTTTCAGGGTTTTCAGATTATTGGGGGGAGCCCGAACCCCCCCCCCCCCCCCTCCTTCCTCCCCAATAAGCTGGAAACCCTGAAAGTTGGAAATTTCAATTTCCAAAAATCACCCAGTTGGGAAAAATTATGTCTGAAGAAAATGAATGTTATTCGCAAATGAATGCTTGGGAAGATTATAAATTGCCCAACTTACAAGATTACATTTAAATTAGACCTCAGAACGGACACTGCATTGGAATGTGGGTGCAAGAAATCTATGGTTGTGAGAGAGCTGTTTAATATTACCTAATATATAAAAAAAAAATGAAAAATGTCGAGAAGTTGGAACTGGAAATTTTCAGCACTGTTGAGATGGAGATTTGGAATAGTAAAGTTGCGAATTTCGAATCGTTAAGTTGTGAAGTTTCTTTTTTCAACCCCCTACCCCAATATATATATATATATATATATATATATATATATATATATATATATATATATATATATATATATATATATATATATATATATATATATATATATATATATATATATATATATATATATATATATATATATATATATATATACTAGCTGAAATACCCGTTCTACTCACGGAATTTATATAAGTTACAAAATAGATACAAATTGAATATTTATAAACGAAATAAATAATATTTATTATTTGTCACTCATTAGAGGGAACTGAAGTGTTTAAAGTTCTAATTTGAAACGAAAACGTGGATATATATACAATACTTCCGTTGATTAGCATCCATATTTTAACCTTTTGTAATATCCCAGAAATTTAAAGATATTATATGACGGTACTGGATACACCTCATTGTTCATACTTTAAATTTTTTTGTCCAGCAACATACACATATTTTGGTATTTAATGAAACAATAATCTAAGGTTAAAGAAGCTCTCTTAATTATTGAAAATAAAAGTGTATTCAGTGAGATTCAAATATAATATAAAAAGTAAAAAATTATATAATTCGAAAACTATAGACACTAGCACATTTCGGCTTGTACAGAAACATATGGGATTTTTTTAATAATGAAAAATTATATAGATAAATTTTCCACCGATAGGCTTGTTATTAATTGTGTTTATCTTTGTACACCTGTACATTACTAATAAAACCGCCATTACATTTTATTATACCTTTTTTATCATTAACTAATGCAGATCTATTAAATTACTCAAATTTTAGGGATATAATTATATTGCAACTTACAAAAGTAATTATTTTTAAGTCCCTCTTTAATAGCATATCATTCTTTTTTTAAAGATATTTACACTAGCGAGCTATTCAGAAGAACACAGCAAAATTCAAAATTTAAATAAAGAAATAAAATTCTTATTCGTTATTTCTTTGCAGAGAATTTTTTTCTGCACCTAAAATATTTCGTTGTTCTTTGTCCTAACATTGGTGTTGGTGTAGAAGTTTGTAAAATAGGATGGTAGCTCAAGTATTGTTAATATCATCTGTCCGTGGCTCTAAATTAGGGGGCAGTATTTCCAACAGTTTTTAAAACGTTTGTTTTAATAGGAATTGAGAGTTGGTCTTTCTTGATTCCCTTTAAAACGAAAAATATCCATTTTACGTAATGTAAGTTAGAAAATCCCGGAGAGGGCCATTGTCCCTATTGCCCTACAGTTAGATTCGCCACTAATGTACACAACACATACTTCAAGACCTATAACCTTCAAGGAACCTTACATATTTATTCGATACCACATTTGTCGAAATTCCTCAAGTCGTTTTCGCATACGTGATATAAATAAACCAAATCCATCACATACACCCCATTTCTGATGCAATCGAGTAAAAAAAGATACTACATCTCCATTACATCGCCACAATGCTAAACAACCTATAGAACAGCATACTACTGATCAATAACGAATATCTTGTTATAGCGATCAATCTCTACCGAAAACCACTTCGTGAATATTCCCGTATCAGATAAAAGACCCACCTAGTTAAACCCATCAACTCCTACCATTTCCGCTCTCATCTGATCCTCCCACTTTAGCCTTCCCCGTTGTCCTCGGAGGATACATAAATGCCCTCCATTCTGTCCCTACAACGGCGATACCGAAATGGACAGTTATTGGGGGGAGAGATATTAGGTGGTATCACATCTCCTCCAATAACAAGAGACGGATTTGGTAGGGGATGTAAGGCTCTGTCAATTATTCTAGTCTGCGGACCGTGATTGAGGGCTCCCTGTGTGTTGGCGTCGCCAAAAAGGAAATATAGCCTTGGTTATAGAGACTTTTTGTTGTTTGGTTGAGTGCAGGTTATGGATGAGGGTTATTATTTTATAAGATGTTAGGATATAGGGAGGTGTACAGATTTATGCTGAGATTGGTTGAGTTGTGCATCAAGGTTTCGATGGATAATTTAGTCGAAAATGTATTTAATTCTTAAGTTGTTATATTGAAACCAGCAAAATTACCTTTTCTTTATAATAAACATCGAGATTATGATATTTTGGAAAACGAAATCTCTATATGATATTAAAAGACAACTTGATTATTCTGAACGTTTAAATGAAAGAATCCTTCCAATCCCATCCTAAGACAATTCCAACGTAATCCCTTGCCAAAGAAAGAAGACCTTTGATTATAAAAGAAAATTCAAACACTCAAATATCCATTATTAGCAAACCATGAATATCTCAAAGTAGAATTATTCATACATTTTTGGAAAGTTTTAAAAAGTTTATTTCTAAATCATAATTGCCCTTTGTCAAAACGTATTGACGAAAGAAAGTGTAACTGTAATTTTTTTATGATATACACATCATAAATGATAAAATATTTAAATGTGTGATAATAATTGGTGAAGTATGATTACTTGTGAGCAACCGTAATAAACTAGCTATAAAAAAATTAGCAGTCAGCGGCAGTGTTGTAAAGCTATGTGAATGTAAAAAGCCTTCAAAATATTTGATTTGATAAAATCCGTAGGTTATTGTGATAATAGTAAATTAAAGCTGGATATAGTATGAACTACAGATAAAGTAAATTCAGTACATCAAAGTAATTGCATTATGGAAAAGTATTCAATAAAATGGAGCTTCATATAGACAAGGCCTCGAATCTGCTGTTTATGTCAACTGCCAGATATAGTGATTTCATTTTCAGAAACAGGAAGGCATTGTATTGCATTGTGAAATATACATTTGGTTTATTAATGCCAGCGTTATGAATACAGCATCTATGTACACTGAAAGAACTTTGAAATGCCACTCAAGAGGTTTGGGGAAAAATTACACGTCTTTGCTTAGGAAAAGAATACTGTTCATGAAAAATATTAGCAGGAGCTATAGCCAACAATCAAAGCTATCCAAAATAGACAAATTGTTGCATAAAACACTGGATTTATGCACATAAATGAAGTTTTCCTAACGTCCGAACGCCTCTCTGTAAAACATGTTTTTGGATTATATATTTTGTAACGGTATAAATTATTATATAACCGAGTATAATGTAATATATTTGTCATATTTTTACTCCGATGCTATAATTGAAGTAGGTTCTATTATAAGCGAATGTCACTAAAAAGAACAGATTAATCGATTTGTAGGGAACATAAAAAGGCTCACTTAAGACGTTTTGAATCGATTCCGAGGAAATGTTATTAGTTCAGAGATAAGTGCAAAGGCCAAGTGACTTTTAGGATATAACGCTTCTGGGCTAATATGGTTTAATTGTGAAAGGCTTGAACGAAATTATATTTGATAAAAAGTAATCCCTTTCGATGGGATTCAGTGTGATTATTTTAATATATAAAGAAGTTTTCCTCAATTGTACACTGTTAAAAAATTCAGTTCAACGTTGCACCATATCTTGGTGCAAAATGCAAGTTTTCAACTTGTTGCACCATATCATGGTCCAACCTAGGTTGAACCAAAAAATTTTGAACGGTAAAAGCGCAGATATCACCAAATAATGGTTCAACAACCTCTAGTAACTGCGATCGAATATTTCTATATACAAATAGGAAACCGCCATTTTTTCCAAGAAGCGTATTGGCATTGCAGTTCACTATCCGACTATCAAAGTAAGTAAAGTGTGTTTTTTTATGTTCATTGTCTAATAATTTCCCTTTTTTTATTGATACTTAATAAAATGTTTAAATGAAACGATTCAGAGCGCATTCGTTATTCTCATTTTGTCGCTGCGACAAAATGCAACCATGCGCCCGTTAATACATGCATTCTTTTATTTATGTGACATATCTATTTCTGCAAAAGTAAACAACTTTAAAATATTCCATCATAGAAAAAAAAATTACAGACGAATTAATTTAAAGCCACTTGATTTTCCTTTTTATTCTTCATTTCATTGCATCATTGCAGTCTTCAAAGACCTTCGAATGGAGTCGTTGTTTTGAATCTTATATATTTTTGCACATCTGGTGTTTATGATACTTTGACTTGGAAACAGGGATGTTTAATACATAACTTTGAAACTATACAACCAATAGTTATCAAACTCATAGATTTGGTGGGAAAAGGTCAACCGTCTTGTTACTGTGTTGTAATAAAGTCTCTGATTACAAATTGTTTAGCACCAGTAAATGCGAAAGAGATTTTATATTTCGATCGTAAATATAAAGAAAAGAAAATGACTAGACATGATAACTCTGTATCTTACAACCTTCACATCAAATTATTAATTCTGCCTTTATTATTTTTTTTATTATTTCTTGATTTCCAAATAGATTTGCCATCCTACTCGACGGTAACCAATCAGAGATTTTTGCGGGAAACGATCAAATTTGTTCAGAATCTAATAAAACTGTGGAATCATTAGTGTGTCAAACTTTGGAGGAATTAGTCATTTTTGTGTATTTAAATATATTTGTAAATGTTGAATAAAATGCATTGCACCAAAGATTGAGTATTTCTTTTTTCCTGAACATACAGGTACCTGTATTCATATGTTAGTTTGATTTACTTCTGTTTGCTGTGAAAAATGTATTTTTTTGGAATGAATGCAATTAAAAAAATTGGATTTTGCCTAATTTTATACATATATTTTAAAAATTGTACAGTCGGGCATTAATTGTTAAGTTTTGATGTCACGGAATCGAAAATAATTATCTTAACTTATTAGAATATATTTCAGGAAATGTGTAACTAAAAAAAATCATGAATATGTATAATTTAAACCCCTTATTAAATAAGCTATAGAATGTTACAGACAAGCCTTTTAAGAATTAAAAATTTATATATTACATAAATGCACTTATAATAATTCAGATAAACATGCTTAAAGGTTATAAATATATGTTGGTTTATATAGCTTTATATATATGAGGAGATAAAACTTTAAAAAGTTTTACTTCAGTGTACAGAAATGTTAATTTTGGTTCACCCTTTCGCCAGAAAATTGTATAAATCAAATGAATAGCATGGTTCAACGTTTCACCATAAAATCGGGAAGGGAAACGTGAAACTTCGTGCAACGTTTCACCATAAAATGGTGTATGAAAAACCCGAATTTTGGTGCAACCTTTCACCATAAAATGGTGTATGAAAAACGTGAATTTTGGTGCAACGTTTCACCATTAAATGGTATATGTGGAAGAACCAAAAACTGGTAGAACTAAGCACCAGACGTTGGTTGCAGCTAAACGGGTACCAAATTTTGGTGCAAGGTCGCACTAAATTTTTAACAGTGTACTTATTGAGGGACTATTTAAATAATTTAAACTTTCGTATATATACCAGTCTTGACATAATCAAAATATCTAATTGGTTCACTTTGAAGTTCAAACCTGTTTAATATATATATAAACATTTATCAACTGAACTAAATTATGCATATATACAATCAAACGAAGATGTAAAAACTACTTTTGGTGGTTTAAAATAAAATTTCAAGATGTTTTATCTTTGGTTGTTCGTAATATAACAAGTCACCTCGAAATCACATGAGGGCAATGTCTGTTAGATGAGTTGCCTTGATGACAGAAGGTTAAAAATCGCGTCAATAACCAATATGACACTGAAAGCCTTATTAAAGGAGCATAACATTTGACATTTTCCTAATACATTCTTTGAAATTAATCTTTACGTGTAGGCTGGGACAGAATGAGTCCCATAGATTTTACAGGTTTAGCGATGGACTTGGGACACTTTCATCCTACGGATGGGGGGAAGAATTTAACTCGTGAAGTCTAAAGCATGCTGGTTGTTGCAGAACAGGTAATTTACATGGCTTCGAACAAGCTGCATTTGACTAATGGTTTCTACATATCGTCGTTAGTTGAACTTTTCTGTATTTCCACCCTTCAATACACCAGGCCTGTATTTAGACGATATATTCAGGGGGGCAGACACTACTCCAGGTAGAGCAAGAAGAAAAGAAGGGGCTGGGGTCCGGACCCCCACCCTCTGGTTACGTTCTTGTCACCCCCCTCCACTAGTTTTCAAAGGAGCCGATGGAACCAGACATGATGACGTGGGAATCAGTGGAGTGGGAGGCAGCAGTGGAAAGCGTTTCTTTTGTCCCCCTAAGGAAGCTTTGAAAAATAATTAGTTGGGTTTCTCCGTGTAAAATTCTAAAAAAAAAATCGTTTTAAGGTAAGTTGCAAAGCATTGAGAACTCTTTGGCCTGCCTACCAAAGCGAAATTGTTTAGGAATTAGACCACACCCAGTGCAACTTTTCTATTATGGGGCTCCGGTGAAAAGATTATTGTAGATTTTTTAAGAATTAATGGAAGTCTTCCCCTCATGAAAGGTCTTCCCTTCTATGCTGTCTTCAAAACACTTGTTTGATTTTAACACAAATGCACGTTCTAAACACCTCAGGTTCGATATTCATTTAATTGGAATTACCAAAATCGTTCACAGTAATTCAACTTCAACAACAACATTTACATTTATATATTTCGCTAAAACATTCGAAATATTAATCACTGTGTGCTTTCGAATAAAATTACGCCCCCCCCCCCCCCCCATTTCCCCCTCACAGCATAATACTCCGATCTCACGAGCGCGTAAAACTTAACAAATTATAAATCACACTCCACTCCAAACCGACGCCAGAACACTCCCAGAAACGCACCCATCTCGCAGAAGAGCAGTTTTAATCCAGCGCCGGTGGCAACACCATCCGAATCGTCTGCCCTGAGTTGAAGCGAAACGTGTTCCACAAAGATTAATGGAAGATAGAATAGACAAAAGCTCGCAGAACGTTCGCTGTGGAAGAGCTTGAAGATAATGTTGGTTGTTTTGACGAACGCAGTGCAAAGATTCTTGAGTATGATTGGGGGAGAAATTCACAGGTAGATGCGGGTTTGTGATTGGAATGTTTGTTAGTGGGAAGATATTGTTTGTGAAGGATGTTTGGTGGTAGATGAGGTGTATCCTAATTTGTTGAAGTACATGAGGGAATAATTAAAGCCTGTTTTTAATTGATCTTGTTTCGGAATTTTTTTAAGTCTAGGTTGTTCTTTTACTCTTAATTATTTTAATAGGTAATTATTTTGACTCGTTCTTTTAACTAAACGAGAACATACTGTTGCTGAATTGAAATAAAATAATACTTTGTTCCTCATATATATTTGTGCCATAAATAATATTTTAAAAGTATCATGCACTCTTCCCAAGCAAAGAGTCACTAATTCCCTCATGAACAGCTTTATTTCTTCTCGTACTAAAACACTATCTACAAACTATTCAATACAAATTAAGATATTAATAATCAGGTGGCGCCCTTTTTATATCGAAATATTAAACAATATTCTCGGTGACCCAAAGATAAATTATTTATTTTATCTCTCAGTAAAAATACAAATTTTTCTTCTACATTCTTCAGACTTGGATTTCCACCCATCACCAAAACGTGACCTGTGTAAAATTTCGATAAAGAAATAACCAACTATCTATAACTGGTATCAAATAATGTTTTATTAATAGAAGCTAACATAAAAACAACGGGGAAGGCCATAATTTGGTTTATTATAAACCTAAATTAATACTTAAATAAATTATTGTCCTTGAATACAACTTTCAGTACATTTTCCCCTCTCCATTGTAAATACAACTCTAGGATTATTGTTGGTGCTCAGGTCCAAGAGCCTGAGCGACATGTAATATGACCAGTCGAAATATTATTTGAGCGGTTGTCCAGGCTAAGTTTATATGTATATATTTTATATATCCCAATACTTCTTTTTGCCATAGAACATACAATTGTGTATTTTACTAATTATCTATATGCCCTTCTAAATAACAAAAGATTTGATACCGAGCAAAAATATTTTTTAGAGAACATATCAAGAACAAACTATTTTCTAAATTGAACATAAACATGGCATCTTTTTTCGGACAATCTAGCAATCCGAGAATTCTGTTCCAGTAACTTCGAAGAATTTCTAGTTGCTTTCAGAAAGTAATTCGACCCTTATGTAAACACGCGCCGAGTTTCTCCGGGAAATATCACAACAAAAATCAACTACCGGAAAGGGATTTATTCTTACGTCCTACGCTCAACACTTTTCACCCCTCTGTGATATCTCAGGTTACAAAATAACGGCCAGTTATTACACAATAATTCTGATTAAAAGAATAGCAATGATATTAACTGTTCCATAAAAAAGAACTTAAACGTTAAATACATTATATTGCAACTAGTTAAAATAAATTTCCCGATAATTCTGATCAGGATTCAGTAATCGCCTCAGAGCATCAGTAAGACATCTAAAAACAAACGAAAATGAGTTTTCGGTCTTGCTAATATTATCAAATGTGCCTTTATTTAGTGGAACACTCGGACATTTTTATGTCTTCTTTGAAATCTCTGAACTATAGCCTTAGATATTCAGCATTGAAAAAACAGCAAATTTTAAAATCAATTTTATAGGCAACTTTGCAGATATCCTACTGTTGCTCTGAGGCGACGATTTTAAGTTTTCAAGTGGATCAATTCCAACACAATCACTACGTGGCAAATAGTACGACTGGTATAATTTTGATCTCATTTTATTGGAAATTTTATTTATAAATAAATAACAAAATACAGACTTTTTAAGTAAGGAAGTTTTCTAATAAATATTTTTTTACAAATAAAATGTAACCGAATCAAACATGTGTATTTGATAAAAATATTCCCAACAAACTTTTCAATAATCTGGCAAACTAATGAATAAGTTTCTTGACCCTTTGCACTCCGTTGGCGGCGCTCAAGCGGCAACATAACGACTCGTTCTTTTGCTTCTCTGTTCTTTAAAATAAACGAGAACAGCATGATCTTGTGTTTAAAAAACATCGATGTTTTTTTTTCAGCTCGTTCTTTTGCAGATCCAAAACAGATTAGGCTTCTTTTTTCTATAAGCATAACAAATTCTAAGGAAAGAACATAATGATGAATAACTGTTCCGTAGAAAGAACGAAAAACGCAAAGAGTTCTTGGAGTGCAAAGGGTTAATTTATAAGTTTCATTTAAACTGATTCATAAGTGTGTGTGGAGGATAAAAGGGGATCCCGCTACTAAATTCGCACCGGGCCGAGTAACTGTTCGGGACGGTCCTGATTTTGATGAAAAGAACAGAAATTAAATTAACTGTTCCATAAAAATAACTTAGATAATAAAAACATGCTATTACAAAGCGCTAATACCAATAAGGCTCATTGTGCTTGTTCGCAGAACACCATAACTCCACGATACGTAGGAAAACAACTCAAAGCGTTAAAATCTCCACAATAAATCTACCTCCTGTAACAAAAAGCGTGTCATGACATGTCTGCGCAGATAATAAATTAGAGCATTGTTTTGTTTTCGGGAAAGCGGTTGCAGTTATTCGCGCGTGTTTTTGTTGTTTTCTCGCCCGCCCTGGCAAGCGATAATACTCGGTGATAAATTATTTTCTTCACAATTCGCGGACTAATCTCTCTTTTTGGAAATGGATGAACAGGGTTTGTTAATTATGACGCCTACCATAGTACTTTTGTTCAGAATTTATGGGGGAGGGGGCAGTTAGGACAATGTTGTTTTCTGTTTGAATTGTATAAAATATATAAATTTGGATTTTGGATTCTTGTAAAAGCAAACTACACTCATTTGGCATGCTTTTATCTTCATAACATTAGCAATTTTTGATTGATATTACCCAATTAAAATATAGGTTAATCAATCTTTCCACTTATAAAACGTCCTTGATATTCACTCTGCTACTAATCCGAGGATTGGTGGTTCGCTTCCGACTTAACAAAAGGAAAATAAAAAAAAAAGTAGTGATCTTGTGATCGGAGGGTTGCCAGCTTCGCTACAAAAATACTAGAAATGTCGTCCAGAACATCCGCAAAAATTAACTGCTTGTATACGGGACTGGTGCACGATAAATCTGATCGGGGTCCAAATTCACGACGTCTATTGAAGGCGTTGGGTGCCAGTTCAGGTGTTTCCTCGTCATCTGACCATGGTTCTAAAATAACGAGGTGCAGGTATGAATGAATGTGTGTGTGAATGTGTATGTGTTCCCGGGTCTTTCCTTCGAGATAGACCCCGAACCGTCGCCAATAGCCCACTGTGCAGCTCTAGTGCGACGTTAATTAACCAAACCAAACCAACCTTGATATTTTGGTCTTTTTTATAAAACAGTTATAGATATTCTGGACTTTTCCCAAACATGTTAGGGATACTTAATAATTAAATTAATAAATAGTTCTGGAATATAAGCTAACGACAGAACGGTGCTTATTAACCTTTTCTACTCCGATGTCGCCTCTCAGGCGCCAACATAACGACTTGTTCTTTTGTTTCCCTGTTCTTTAAAATAAACGAGAACAGCAGGATATTGTGTTTAAAACATCAATCTTTTTTTCAACTTGTTTTCTTGCAAATACAAAACAGATTATGATTTTTTGACCTGAGCTGGCACCCAACGCGTTCAATAGACGTCGGAACTTTGGACCCCGATCATATGTATCGTGCACCAGTCCCGTATACACGCCAATAATTTTTTGTGGATGTTCTGGACGACATTCTAGTATTTTGGTAGCGAAGTTGGCAACCTTCCGATCGCAATATCACTACTTTTTACTATTCTTTAGTCTAATCCGCGCACAGGTTCGAACCGGGGACCCTTTGGATTCCCAGCTGACGCCTTAATCCACTCGGCCACGGAGGCCATCAACTAATTGCGAATTATGATCAAATGACAAAATGAAATGTAGCTCAACATGTATAGATGATTTCTCGAATAACGCTGGACCACACTACTGGTAGTACCATAAAAATCCGTTAGTACAGCAATGTACTGTAAGGTTTGGTTCGTGAATACTTGTACGTCCGATGCTGTGCAAAGGTCAGGTGTGGGGAGTGGATAAATGGCCAACATGGTTAACATGACCCACCATCCTCTACAGAATGGTAGCTCATTTATCCCTAAAGGCAGATTCCCCATTGAGTGATTTGGGCGGAAACACATACTGCAGCCAATGACGAAATTCCCTCCCCCCCTCCCGCACACAATATACAAAGGTTAGACAGAAGGGAGATTGGATTAATAATCGACCTGGTCGATGTGTCTCAATTTCCTCTACACAATGGTATTTCATTTATCCACATAGGCTGATTTCCCGTGGAGTTGTGAGAATAGAATCGTATACTGCAGCCAATGACGAATCCCCTCCCCACGCGGTGCAAATGTCAGAGGGAGGAACGGGTTAAAAATCGGCCTGTTCAAAATGTCTCACTTTTCTCACACGATGGTATGTCGTTTATCCCCACAAGCTGGATGGGCCCGATGTTCCGAGGTACCGTCGTCGGCTTGCTACCAGAGGGTAGCGTGTTCGGATACGGCTGATACAAATATCTGACAAAAATATTAAATGCAGTGAACTTGTGATCGGAGAGTTGTCATATTCGCTGCGAAGTAACAATAGATCGTTCTTCGAACTTGCCTCCAATATCTACAACATGTATACCTAACTGGTTCATGTTTAATCTGACCGGGATCTATTGTTCTGACGCTAATTGAGGTTGCGTCGGGTGCCAGCTCAGTTGTTGTCTTCGTCATCTGACAATGGTTCAAAGGTCTCCGTGGCCGACCGGTTAAAGGCGTTAGCTGGGAATACGAAGATTTCTGGTTCGATCCTAAGTGATGTACTTGACAAAGAAAAGTAAAAAAGTATTGATCTTGTGATCGAAGGGTTGCCAGCTTCGCTACAAAATACTAGAAAAGGCGTCCGGAACATCCGCAAAAATGTACGGCGTATATACGGGACTGGTGCACTATACATCTGAACGGGGTCCAAAGTCCCGACGTCTATTGAAGGCGCTGGGTGCCAGTTCAGGTGTTTTCTCGTCATCTGACCATGGTTCAAAAATACGAGATATCGTTCCTGGGTCTTTCCTTCGAAATAGGCCCCACACCGTCGCCAATAGCCTACTGTGCAGCTCTAGTGCGACGTTCATTAATAAACCAACCAACCAACTGACCATGGTTTTAAAATAGCGAGGTGCATGTATGAATGAATGTGTGTGTGTTCCCGGGTCTTTCCTTCGAGATAGACCCCGAACCGTCGCCAATAGCCCACTGTGCAGCTCTAATGCGACGTTAATTAACCAAACCAAACCCGGATATTTCCTTCGAGATAGACCTCGAACCGTTCCCAATAGCTCAACGTACAACTTTAGTGCGACGTTAATTAACCAAACCAAATCCCACAGTCTGATACCCCGTGGAGTTACCGGGATATGAAATATGTCGTTTTTTAGGACGTATATGTCGTTTATAGACGTATACACATTAAAAAGCAACGAATCCCATTTCTAACATTGCATCATTTTTAGCAGTGTAAAAGGGCATGCATTACCTATTATCACAAGACATTTTCTCTCCCCAACACAATGTCCATCACGCCCACAATAGAAATTCCCCCGTCCAATGCAGCGGCATTCAAGAAGTTAATGCAGTGTGAAGGGGTCTTTCTCTTCCAGTCCAAAAGACCTCCACGCAGGAAGCCCTCCCCCTGGTATGGTCTGTTGCCCGGAAAAGAGCCCTGGAAATCCCGGAACCAGTTTAAGTGGCTTTTAGAATCAAAGACGCGGGATTAACTCGCATGAATTATTAAAGTTGCACGCCTTTGGGAATGCCCGGGATAGGAATTATTGTTCGGTTCTGAAATAGAACGATTTGGTGTGTGCTCTTGATTGATTCTTTGATGAAGTAATGGGAATTAAGATGTCGTGGAAATTGGAGTTTTGTGATGGAATTAGAGTTTATAGTGAGATTTATGATATTGTGAGTATGAAATAATTGTTATCTGTTTTTTTCTTAAATAAAATCCCGAGGATTGGTGGTTCGAACCCGCGCGATGGACTTGACAAAGAAAAATAAAAAAGTACTGATCTTGTGATCAGAGGGTTGCCGGTTTCGCTACAAAAATACTAGAAAAGTCGACCAGAAAATCCGCAAAAATTATTGGAGTGTATGCGGGACTGGTGCACGATAAATCTGATCGGGGTCCAAAGTCCCGAAGTCTATTGAAGGCGTTGGGTGCCAGTTCAGGTGTTTCCTCGTCATCTGACCATGGTTCTAAAATAACCAGGTGCATGTACGAATGTGTGTGTGAATGTGTTCCCGGGTCTTTCCTTCGAGATAGACCCCGAACCGTCGCCAATAGCCCACTGTGCAACTCTAGTGCAACGTTAATTAACCAAAACAAACCTTAAATAAAATCTGGTATAAAAAATGATATTAATGGTGGATGGTTTGGTTTGTTTAATAAACGTCGAACTAGAGCTGCACAGTGGGCTATTTGGCGACAGTTCGGGGCCTATCTCGAAGAAAAGACCCGGGAATGATGCCTCGTATTTTAGAACCATGGTCAGATGACGAGGACAACACCTGAGCTGGCACCCGACGCAACCCCAATAGGCGTCAGGACGTTGGACCCCGATCAGATTTATCGTGCACCAGTCCCGTATACACTCCAGTATAATTTGTTGGATGTTCTGGACGACTTTCTAGTATTTTTGTAGCGAAGCGGGTAACCCTCCAATCACAAGATCACTACTTTTTTACTTTTCTTTGTCAAGTCCATCGTACGGATTCGAACCACCAATCCTCTGATTAGTAGCTGAACGCCTTATCCACTGAGCAACTGGGGCTCGTCGTTTTATGATGGAATTAGAGTTTATAGTGAGTTTTACGAAATTGTGAGTTTGAAATAATTGTTATCTGCGTTTTTCGTAAAGAAATCTGGTATAAAAAATGACATTAATGGTGAAAGACCAATATTATTTTCTGCATGGATTTAGTAGAGTTGTATGCACGCATAATTCCAAAGTATTACATTTTCATACCTGAAATTAAATTTATGTGAGTTTGAGGATATCGTCGCCTCAGAGCAACAAGTAGGATATGAGCAAAAAACAGAGTTGCCTATAAAATTGATTTTAAAATTTGCTGTTTTTTGCAATGCTGAATATCTAAGGCTGTAGTTCAGGGATTTCAAAGAAGACATAAAAATGTCCGAGTGTTCCACTAAATAAAGGCATATTTGGTAATATTAGCAAGACCGAAAACTCATTTTCGTGTTTTTTTTTAGATGTCTTACTGTTGCTCTGAGGCGACGATATGTTGATGAGTTTTCAATTGTATAGCTACATTTATTCGACTACATTTAATACTATTAGTAATTTTTGGATATTTATACAATTTTTAGTGTTATAATGTGTACTAGTTTTATGAGAAATCAGTTATTAACAGCAACAAAAAATATGGGTATACATACAGTTTAGTTGTTCCGGAAAACTGGGGACTATGATACTAAAGATTTTCTCCAAATTATTAAATTTTTCAGTGTTGGACATACAGTAAAACTGCAATATCCGAATCAATTGGGATCAGATCCCATCCGGATAATTGAATATCCGAATAGTTGGATAATTCACAAAAAAAAGTTACCTCTTAGTAAAAATAAAGAATTTTGGTTTGATATGTCATGCAATCTAATGACTATTAAAGACAATACCATTCACCGATAAGAAACTTTTAAAATATGGATTTTGCTGACTTTTTTTCTCAAAACGGATAATTGACGATCCTGTTTGTTTCATCCGGATAACTGGAGTTCGGATAATTGAAGTTCTATTGTGTATGTATCCAACTACAATTCTAGTTTTATATTATTTGCTTAACCACAAATCTAATGTATTAGAAGTAATCATAATATAAAAAATACATTCTTAAATTTGCAATTATATACCATTATTTCTAATCCCTTTTTAAAATATCCAAATTAAAATAAATGCTTCTTGATGTACAGGTTGGTTCAATTCATGTCGCTCTAAAGCTACACAATAGGCAATTGACTAAGGCTTGGGATACATCGCGAAGAAAAGACTCGATATCACAGATAGGGAGAGGATATTTGATCTATCCGCAAAATTCAACACTCAATTATATAAATATATTTGCTGTTTAATTTAATATGTTTCAAATTTTTTTTTGTATGAAATAGAAAGTTTCTTTTCATGGCAATTTCGGTATATATTTGAACAAATATAATATCAAAATAAATTGCCAAAATTCCATCTTTGCAATAACTATTTATTGTTACTTGTATGGGAAACCAAAATAATTTTTATTGCTGTATAAATTTAAAAATTGCATTGATCATAACATTAAAAATAAAACAAACATATCGAGTTTCAAGAAACAGCAACAGCAATAATATAAAAATTAGGAAATCGTTTTAGAACAAAATGTATCATCTCAAATTTCTTTACTTAAAAGAAAATATCAGATTACTGTAGCATCAGGAATTTTCTTTGTATTAAATATTTTTATTTAGGAATTTGTAACGTTAACAAAATTTCGTTTTTAGATGTTTGTATTATTAACCCAAAAAATACGTCACTATTTGAATCGATTATTTGAGAAACTGCATAAATAATATTTGTTGACGAAATATGGTATATTTTTTCGCAAATATTTGTTAATATGACCAAGGCGCATATTTGGGATGAAAAAAAAAAAAAAGTCAGCATAATGGTTGAGGACAAATATTCTTTTTTAATCACAATTCCTTTTTTTCTACCAACATGTTCATTAGTCATGTATAATCAGATCTTCGCTCCAATTAATGCATACCATTTTAATAATTGTTTCGTTTTTAGAAACTCTACGACACCAAACTAGCATCTGCAAAGGACAATATATATACAATTTACTTCATGGGACCAGTACTAAACTGTTTAAAATTTGGAAAATTGCCTTTCATGTAACGTAACATGGAATAAAAATCAACTCATTATTGGACAACCTATTGAGCTTGGAGCCCCATCACCCACTTGGCAGCCCACCCGCCCATAACGAAAGGTCGCTGTAACGAGTTAAAACAAGTAATATGTGACATTTGTTCAACGGAAAAGGTCGCTACATCATTGGGTCGTTGTAGGGAAAGTCTGCTGTGTCTACAAGATAAACAGGCCTTACGAAAGAGAAAGTGGAATCTACTGTTGTAATAAATAACCCTTCATGAATAGATTGATAGGAGAAAAAAAGAAATCTGGGTTGCCCCAAAACAAAAATGGCTTATTTCGGCTAAAACAAAGATTTGTTAGACAAAGATCTAGAAAAAAGCAATTTATCTTCCCCAATACACCGATCGATCCCTTGACTTGAAATAAATCTCTAACATCTGAATATAGCCGAGTCCTTTCTTTTCCATTCTCCCCAGTGAAATTTTATTCTGTATTTCAACTGCTAGATATATTGAAGAGAATCTATTTTTGGAAGAAAAAAAATCCTGTATTATTTTTCGTTTTAAATATATATTATATGCACGATATGTACGGATATGCTGGTATTTAATTGTTCATTTAGTAGAAATGGGAACGAAATGTTCAAAGGGATTGGGAACTTTTGGGTTGGAGGATTGGTTGCAAAACTAGACAGGTAAAGAAATCGGTTTCAAAAGCAGATAGATCAGGATGCGCATTGGCTACTGCGCACCGATGGCAGCTCAGTAATCGAGGTACATCTCACAGCTTTGTTGAAAACCAGATACATTTCATAGCTCGGATCCCCAAAAAAAGAAATACTTGTACCAGAGCTATAATTTACATGTGGTTATCTAATACTAATTTGTAAAAAGATAAGATAAAATTCATCCATAAAAATGCATTTCACTAGTTTTTTTTGTTTCTTTTAGTCTGGTTAGTTAACGTCGCCCTAGAGCTGTACATTGGGATAATGGCGACTATTCGGAAAGACCCGGGAACAATGCCTCGCATTTTTTAACCATGGTTAGATGACGAGGACAGCACCTAAGCTGGCACCCAACGCAACCTCAATAGGCGTCTGGACATTAGACCCCGATCAGATTTTTTGTGCATCAGTCTCATATACACGCCAGTATAATTTGTTGGATGTTCTGGACGACTTTCTAGTATTTTCATAGCGAAGCTAGCAACTCTCCGACTGCAAGATCACTACTTTTTTTTTACATTTATTTATCAAGAACGGGTTCGAACTAGCAATCCTCTGATTACCAGCTGAATGCCTTGATCTACTAGGCAACTGGAGTCCATTTGTTTATCTTGAAAACGTGATCTATCTAATTTTGAAACTCGCGGGCTTATGTCAAATAATCGGAAAATATCAATATTTGAATGACGATGCATCGCGATATGAAAATGGCAACATCTCCGAAGTCTACTTCTAGGAATTATTAAATCCGTTATTATTCTAGAATAAACACCAAAGTGAAAAATAAACTTTTGAATAAATTACAAAATGACTTTAGTTATTGTCACCCGCAGGACATTGTTTAATAAACGAAGAAAATACTTGTTGCAAAAAAAAATCGCATCTCACTATTAATTGTGAACAGAATTCCCAACACATTAAAAACAAACACAAAAGTTTCAGCTCATAGCTCACATTTACTTTGTCACTTTAATTGGAGAAAGGCAACAAAAAAATCAACTCCGTTGACAGTTTTCAAAATCCCCGCCAAGTTAATTCCCAAAACAATCGGAATAATTCCTTCCCGTTCCAAGTTTCGAAACTTGGCGATTTTTCTCAGTAACAATGTTTCTCCCAAATCCTAGAAAAAAATAAGTAGGAGAAATAATGAGACGAGAGAAAATAAGTGACATAGAGTTGAAAGCCAAGACAAGAGATAAAATAATGAGGATTTAAGTCTTATAGAACGAAACAAATAGTGAAGGATGAACCTTGGAACTTTGAGTTGTCTGTTGGACCTGAGGCAAATTATCTTCGGGGCTTAGGAATGAAATGAATAATTAACAAGTCGTTTTCTGGAATTTGTTTTATGCGTGTCAATAAGTTTAAAATGTGTTTTAATGAATAAACTTTAAGATTCTCTTTTGTCATTTATTCCCTTTAAATTAGACGTTGGATGAAATGCATAATGTTATTAATTTGCAATGCTCATTGAAAAGCCGTCTGAACAGGAGCAGCTTTTCAACAAAGAACGTGAACAAAAGTATTGTGCCAATTACGCAAGTTTAAAACTTTTCGAAATCTAATTAGTCAAAATAAAGTGAGACTATCTGTTAAGTAGTAGGCTTTGGTGGGATAATTTGCGGTTTTTGTAATTAAATATTAAATTACACATTGTTAAAATTGTGTTTTGGATTAGTTTTTTTTTTTAATTTTCTTCGGATAATAGAATACATTTTAGTCAAATAATTATATTTATGGGTGATTTAATTCAAGTCTAACATACGATTTTTTGAGTATATAAAAAATACAAGGCAATTTGGTGTATGAAAACTTCTATATAAAAACTAGAAAAGTCGTTTTAGCAACCAATATCCATGTGTTTTGTATAAAAAAGCAGCCTTTTAATACAGAGAATGGCATAATCTGCAATTTGATCATTAGAATGGATTATTGAACCTTAGCTACGAAACTTGTAAGATGTAATTGATACTGAACAGTATCTAATATTTTAAATAAAATACTATAACTCTAATTAGAGCATAACTCTAAAATGACTTTGCCGTTATAGTCTCTTATAAAAAAAATTCCATTGAAAATACCTTATAATTTATTTTCACTTTTGAACTTTTTTATTATTATATATTTAGTTATATAAAATTCTTTTTATGTTTTAGTCCATTATTAAAATATATTTTTTATTTGAAATCTTATTTGTAGTACAATTAAGATTATGTATATTACTAATTTAAATAAGTACTGAAAATAGAATAATGACCGCTTTATATAAAAAAACATAGCCTAAAAAGTTCATCAAAATACGCGAATAGTTCGTTCTAACAAAAAAAGTAATTTTAAAAAAATATACCTAATAATAAATTTTATCTTTTAATAATTACACTTCAATTACATTTTTTTTCAGAAGAAAAAGTGCAAAAAATTAAGTCCACAACCTTTGTTTATTTTAAGGAATGTATAAAGTATTGTAAATTATTTATACACATGTATTTTTAAAATATTTTTATTGAAACAAAAATAGACAAAAAAATATTCCTCTAACTATTTTCTTTGTCTTTGCTTAAGACTTAATATTTTATTCCTAAAAGTACATCAAATATTTCAGCTTTATTTCTTCATTCTGCGTTATTATTTTCTCGTGGTTTAGCGAACGACCATTAATATTCACTCAGACGATGCTTCCCGTTGTAAGAATTTTATTCTGCATTCCATTTTTTGTTTTTTTAATTTATTCCCGAGCGGATTTTCTTCGAAGGAAGAATATTAAAAACAACTTATATTGTATTATTATTTGCTTCCTCATTTCTTTATCTTTATCGGGCGAACGGAGAAAAAACGAAATTGAAATGTTTTTATGTGTAACTGTGAAAAAGAATAAGAATATTTTTTTTGGCGGGAAGGTTGCTAAAAAAAAAGTCGACTTAAGTACTAAAGATTGATTCTTGCACAAGATTGATGTATGTAAGGTAGTTATTTATAAATTCGTTTTTTTTAATGATATATATGCTGTGACAACTTAATTTATATGCTTTTTTTGTAACTTATATGTAAAAGGTAAAACAATAAGAATAATAGAAAAATATAATACATTTGGAAAGGATTTTTGATTTTTTTAAAATTATTGCTGGACATTTATATCTTTAGAGTATTTTTTTATTATTTTTTTATTATTTTTTTATTATTTTATTATTTTTATTATTTTTTGTATTTTAGTATTTTTTTAACCTCTTTGAATAATTTCTTATTATAACGCAGATTTCTTACATATGTTATTCTTATTTTTACAGATTTAAGAAACGTAATTGAGACTTATTTTTTACAAATATGGTAGCCTACTGTTTTTATGCAAAGTATTTGAAACTGATAATTAGTCCAGCGCAAAGTTTTTTATTTTTTATTTTCTGTCAAATATTTAAAACTTGGGTATTTTTTCTAAATGAAACACTGGTCTGTGGTGGCCAAATAATCAGGGACTAGATCAAGCAACCGCGGAGCCCCAGTTGCTCAGTTGGTAAGGCGTTCAGCTACTAATCAGAGGATTGGTGGTTCGAATCCGTGAAATGGACTTGACATAGAAAATTAAAAAAGTAGTGATCTTGCGATCGGAGGGTTGCCAGCTTCGCTACAAAAATACTAGAAAGTCGTCCAGAATATCCAACAAATTATACTGGCGTGTATACGGGACTGGTGCACGATACATCTGATCGGGGTCCAAAGTCCCGACGTCTATTGAAGGCGTTGGGTGCCAGTTCAGGTGTTTCCTCGTCATCTGACCATGGTTCTAAAATAACGAGGTGCATGTATGAATGTGTATGTGAATGTGTATGTGTTCCCGGGTCTTTCCTTCGAGATAGGCCCCGAACCGTCGCTAATAGCCCACTGAGCAGCTCTAGTGCGACGTTAATTAACAAAAACCAAAACCAAACCAAACCAAGCAGCCGCGAGTTCGATCCTCAGCTTGCGTGTAGCGATTTGATAAGCAGGGGATTGTCAAGTTCGTTCTTTTCGTGAACAAAGAATATCCACCGTGTATAACTGCCTGGTGCACGTTAATTTTGATTATTGGCGAATATCTTGATTCATATTGAGGTTGTGTCGGGTGACAGCACATGTGTTGGCCTCGTCATCTGACTATAGTTCAAAATTACTAGGCAGTGTTCCCGGGTCTTTCTTTCGAGATAGACCCCGAACCGTTCCCAATAGCCATCTGTGCAGTTCTAGTGAGCCGTTAATTCAATTAAACAACCTAAATTAATCACTACCAATTCTACGAGCGGCAAATAAAAAAAAGTAAAATAACTAAAAGTCTTTATCTATAATAATGATAATAAAAAAGACTATATATGTATGTAAAGTTTATTATTTATAGTTGCAGTCGTTATGATTGTGATATATGTCCAATTATGCAGGGATAAAACTGAGGGCCGATGATTAGTTCAAACATTTATTTCTCAGGACTTCTCAGAGCAACACCACCTAGCTTCGAGGTTACATCAGGAATCTGTATATAATACGGAATACTTTAAGAAGGAGACTGCACCCTGGACACCTCTGATTGGTTCATCTCAGTTTAAGTTCGCATTTTTAGGTTTGGGTTCGGGATTTTGAAGTGGCGTGGGAGGGAAAGTTGTCACATGAGGTATGTTTTTGTACTGGGAAAAGGGGACTATATCTAAAGTTAAAGAAAGCTAATTAAAGTACTTGTATAATTTTATAGTGGGGAGACGAGTTATAAAATATCTTACATGTGTGCCTGTGGGGATTCATTCTTTGTATTATTTTAATGGATATACCTGCCAAAAATCACAAACTTTAAAAATATTTCAAAATCGAATATTTTTATGAATTTAGAGTTTATGTGCATTATAAGAAAAACTGGAAATCCAACGACGACTTAAGCCGTCCATCTTCGTCACAGGATTAAACTTTAAACATAAAAAAACATAAATACTATTCAACCTATATATGGTTCACCTGAGAGCCAGAATTTTTAAATTTTAATTATTTATTTTTTAATTAATATTTAAAGTTTCTATTCAATAGAAATCGCAGGGCTGTATTGAGGGATAACTGTGCATGCGTCACCTTTTAGCTCAGTCGATAGAGCGTTGGACTTCCGAACAATGAATCCTGGTTCAAATACTGACGAGCGGGTTAACTGAATTTTTTTTAATGCATAAGCCTTAACTTCCCCAACAGGGCGGAGCCAAAAATAAAGTATGTAATAAAGGATTTTTTTTATATAAATTGATATATTTAAAAGGTAGCCAATTTTTGTGATTATATGTGCAGCAATGGGTTTTGTTCGCATCTTATCAATTTTCGAGAAAATCAAAAACTGAACTGTGGAGTCATTTTGTAGAATAAAATACGTAAAAACAAAATTAAAATTGGTTAAAACATTTTTAAAATCCATCTAAAAGAGGGTAAATATATGCACATATATGAGTAATTTTCAGAGTAGCAATTGGGTATTTTTTTTATAAATTGTGAATATTTTTTTATTTGATTGAAAATAGTGGGCATTTAAATATAATGAAATGTATTTAGAATCATTAGTTTTATTCACTGGTTAGCAAATTTAATATATTTATTTTAATTTTTATATTATATTTTAATTATTATAATTTCCCCATAAATTAATTTAAGAAACTGTTCATATTTGAATACGAACTATTTAACAGAAATGTACAATATGTTGTACGAAAATTGTCTTTCGAAATACACATTCATAAATCAAGAACCCTTCCAAGTTTTAAAACTAGAAGTCAATATTTCGAATTTACATATTAGACCAAGACAAACAAAGAGCTTTAGATTCACTCGATAAAACACTACTTGTAATACACAAACAAAACATACTAACAAACCTCATCGAAATACAGCGATATCCTCCAAACCTACATCGAAGCCAATTAGAAAAAAATGACTAAACCACGAACAAAAATTAAACGAAAAAGAAAATACTCAAAACAAATGAAATAAAGCACCCCCCACTTTTTGTCTAACAGTCCGATAAAGTAGTTAAAAAGAAAAAAAGAAAGTCACTTTTTTTTTCCGTTACGACAAACGGACAGATTCGTCTAACGCACTCAGCGGAAAAGTAAGAGGAACTCGGCGTTCTATTCGACAAAGACTCGCGTAACTTGATTAGATTTAATTGTGACCTGTGCTACAGGGACACTGGAACGGGGGGAAATTAATAAAATTGAATTTCTGTTTGCGCTATTAAGTTTTCTAGTATTTAATTTTGTTCATTTTTTTTATTGGCTGAGTTCGTGTAATGCAGTTATGCTGGTTTGGGAGAATTAGGATATGGTAAAAGCATATTAAAAAAAAGTTGCTGAATTAGCTCTCAAGTTAAGGACTGGATAACAATTAAATGCGCAGTCAGCATTTAAAATGGAGGGCAATTGATTGAAAATGGATTATTTAAAAGTAAAATTCTTCATTTGTAAAATATATTGGGTTTTGAGGTTTTAAAATATGACTTTAATCGTTAATAATATTAATGTGTAAATGTTAAATGACTTACGTATAAAATTGATATTACCAACTCAAATGTATCGAACATTTTTTGTGTTTTCATTTTGTTTTACATTATTGACCGAGCAATAGCGAGGTCTCTGTTTTAATTCTACCTTTCGGCATATGTTTGTTACGCAGTTACGACCACACGCGTTCTTCGATTGTCTTCAAATTTCGCATGAATGTTCCATCATCGGGATAGAAGGGCAATGAGTTCAAAACCACTGAAGCTAACCGTATATAGACAGTTAGGGCTTATTTAGTCGGTCGTGATCGATATGTTCTCACGTCGCTCGTGGTGCGGAAATTTGTATAAAGAGATACCAATTCAAGTGTTGCCCTTGTCATCTGAATGTGGGTCGTTGAAAACCAATAGGCAGTGCTCCCTAATCTTTCTTTCGGTACCTTCGAGCATGAATGGACTGTAGTAGAGCGAATATGACGTCATCATCGTGATGCAACATCTCGGACCTGATGACACCAGACACGTGACTTCCTTTCAAAATTTATGAATGAAAAAACGTTCGCGATTGACTTGTGATTTGGAAATAATAGTAAATGTGTTACTTCATGAAATACAAGATATTTTTATGAATAAACTAGAAAAAAATTATGAATGGATGACGTAGTAAACCACGTGTCTGAGGCCATACATGTTGACCTCACGTTGATGTTAGCGAGATTATAACCTTATTATTTATCTACTATGAGGGATCCATGCTCGAAGTTTGGTACATATATCCGAAACGTCGCCTCTAGCCGATTACGTTGTAATTTAACACGTTGTTTATTTAATTAATCAATCGGAAGTTATAGTAAAAATAAAAATTATTTTAAAATACTCCGAAATAAATTTAATAGTAAACCGGACCTTTATAATGCTTGTGAAATCTCAAATAATTACAGCTTTATTTAAAATATAAAAATATATATCATAGCAAGTTCAATACGATCGAGTCGCTTAATTCCAGAAAGTCTCTTGGCCAATTTGGAGAACAAGTCAATCATATTTTTTTGTATTAAATTTTATTTTTACACCTAGAGTTAAGAAATATATGTTGTTTAATGGGTAAATATATATATTTTGCTTAATTCCATGTGTTGAAATAAAATGTAATACAAAAAAAAGTTATTTTAAAATGTGATGGGTGTGTCCTCCAAATTGGGCAATAGACGTTGCAATTGGACGACCTAATTGATGCATTTTGTAGGAAAAAAATAATTTCATATGTGCAGATGAAAATATTTTGATTAATTTAATTCCAAAAGTAAAATAATAACAATTATTACCCCTTAAAATGTATACTCAGAAACAACATCTTACTGATAATAATCTTTATTATTTAAGGGCCTCCGTGGCCGAGTGGATTAAGGCGTCAGCTGAGAATCTGAAGGTTCCCGGTTTGAACCTGTGCGACGGACTAGACTAAGAATAGTAAAAAAGTAGTGATATTGCAAAAGGAAGGTTGCCAACTTCGCTACCAAAATACTAGAATGGCGTCCAGAACATCCACACAAAAAATAACGGCGTGTATACGGGACTGGTGCATGATAAATCTGATCGGGGTACAAAGTCCCGACGTCTATTGAAGGCGTTGGGTGCCAGTTCAAGTATTGTCCTCGTCATCTGACCATAAATCAAAAATACGAGGCATCGGGCCCGGGTCATTCCTTCGAGATAGCCTCCGAACCGTCGCCAATAGCCCACTATACAGCTCTAGTGCGACGTTTTTAAACCAAAACCAAACCTTCAAACCTTATTATTTATCCTTATCTTTTGCATTTTTTACCTCCTTATTGTACTTGAATAGTCAAATAATTAAAAAAAAATCCGATATAGATCATTTATGTAGTTAAGAGAATGGATATAGTTAAGGAAAAAAAAAATTAAAAAGTAAGACTTATCTGGTTTGAAATAATATACAGTACAATAAAACGATAAAATTTTATTTATTACGATGTTTACTGTTTCAAAATATGTAGGGATCCAATTTAAGTGGCCTTTGAGCACAGTCTTGAAATTTAATAACATATTTTTTGAAACATCAATTGATAGGGTTTTTGACCTCATCTGTAAATACCCTGTATCTTGATACATAAAAAGAGTGATGTCAGCAGATATCACTAGTTTCTTTGCCAAGAGGGTTGGGATAAGGGCTTTCCTTTGTTAAAGTTGAAAGGTTTTTATAGTAACACTCTTCTTGTTTGAGCTCAGTATTCTTCTGCCCACGGGGGAAATATATCGGTAAATATATTTCCTTTTGTATTATTGAATTGCAGTTTATTTCTCTTTTATATTTGTTTTAATATACTGATAATGGGATTTTCTAAGGTACTAGCTGAAGTATCCGGCGTTGCCAGGGGTTTACGCTGAGTGTTTGGCCGATTTCTCCACCGTGGCGCCATCTGGTAGATTAAAGAAGAAGTCATTTCTGCTTTAAGAGGCGTGAAAAATGATGGGGGGTGTTTTTTTTGCTATGGAGTTTGCTTCCTCTTATTTTGAAGGTGTGCAGACATTTTTCAAGCTGGGTATAAAATGTATAAAAACCCACATTTACTCTTATATATATATATATATATACTAAGTATACTATATATATATATATATATATACTAAGTATACTATATATATATATATATATATATATATATATATATATATATATATATATATATATATATATATATATATATATATATATATATATAGGGCTGTGCTGTGTCCTACTCATTCAAGAACAACCCTACTTATCTTTCTAATTACGTTTATTATTGATGAAACGGTCGTCTCTGACCGGCCCTAATGATCAACACTACCAGTCCGTAGCGTGATCCTACATCAAGTGTGTTGGGGCTGCGCAGCAGTGCCCCTGGTGGTCGCTGCATGTAGTTACAATGCTACTTACTATGGGATGTGAATCCCACAAATCGGCCGTCCTGACCTCATCAACTGTCCTCAGTTGAGAAAAAAAAATGAAAATCTGAAATAAAAGGCATAAATTGTTTAATTAAAAAGTTTCAAAAGTTCAGTTTGAGTCCCATGAGTGATTACCAAGTGTTAGTTGCCCACATTGTCATATGGTCAGCTTCTGTAGACGTAAAGTTCCAACTATCGTGTTGTTTCACAGTTTTCACGTCGTAACGATCACGTGGATTTACTTGAATCACTTCGTAAGGATCGTGAAATTTGGCTTTCAATTTCATACCGGAAGGGTTCCGATACATGTTCTTCACATATGGGTTCTGTGATCTCTGAATATCAAGATTATCATTCCAGTGTCTATGTGCCTTTTTTCTTTTCTTATTGAAAGTCTTTCCTCTGTAGTACTCATTTTTGATCACTTCTGCTGGCATCATTTGAGGAATTACTGATTTATCCCTATCATTTCTAATTCTATATAACCCATTACTCTTAAATTTAAAATTATCTTCTTTTCCCTCTTGCGATAATTTTTTAACAGTATTAACGTGTTCATCGCTTGTTTGTTCGATTTTAGATTTGATCTTAAGTGAAATATCCTCATAAGGTATGTTCATAATATCATTATGACTTAAATTTAATTTATTAGTACTGATCATTAATCCGTCAACGCCGATTAAATCACTCTTAGAAACCTGCTCCGCACTTTCAAAATCTGTTTTTCCGCCAATAAAATAAATCTCGCTTTTATATTCGCTATATTTTCTTTTAATCTCATTATTCGAAAAACCCGAATCCTTAACTTGACCAAACCCGCTTTGGAAAGAAACGCTTTGCGATTTAGTATTTGGAAACGATGCCTCTTTTTTTTCACTCCTGACTTCCGTAAGAGCGCTATTCGAAAAAGCATATCTTTGACCTTGATTAAATCCTTTTTGAGGAGAATCGGCAAATGATTTAGAATCCGAAAACTGCCACTCTTTTTTATTTTTATAGCTGCGGTTGTATTTCTCAGACTCGCGCTTTCGGCGCCTGTTTTGTTTTTACACGTGTTCACTATTTTATCGTAGACGTTAGGAGGGATAATGAACTGTGCATTTAATTTTTTAGACATTGAGAATGGAATTTCCATTTAATTATTAGAATTTTTTATAGAAACGCGAAATACAGCTGTACTAACAATTTCAGTTTCACCAAAACAACATGTAAGCGTAATGTTTTCCTCTGCTGGATTTAACTGCTTAACATAATTGGTATTTACTACAGGACATTTTGTACCAGAATCAATAAGACAATTGATTTCCTTACCGTTAATGATAAGCTTTTCATATCTTAGCTCGTTTTTCAAAATATTTGAAGCCGTGTTACTGTTAATTTCGATTTTGTTAACAGAATGCTCTAAACTCTCATTTGCTACTACTAAACTACTCTCAGAAGCGTTTGTAGTTTGTTTTCGTGGACAATAAAACATGGTTCGCACAGTCCTTAAAAGTCCTTAAGAACTACGTAATTTAAGTAGGTCCTTAATTAAGGGCCCTTAAAGTCCTTAATTTTTGACTAAGGTCCTTAATTTTTTGTCAAACGTGATTTTTTTTACTAATTCACATGGGTGGTACTTTTCCGTGTCTAACCCGAAATTCTGAGTTTTTTTTAATTTTCGAACTCAGAATTCCGGGTGCATTAAAATTATTGAAATGTAGAATTCCGGATTTTATGTTGATCGTGTCCACACTTTTGACCGTTTTACGTAAGTATAAATCGGCAAGGTGAGAAAGGCATGAATGGACGTATTTAGTGTCAGAAAAAAAAGTTAACTTTTGATCTTTTTTGTTCGATTTTTTAGTCGGTGGTATTTCATTATAATACACTACACTTCGTCATTGGAAAATCTCAGTTCGTTTGTTGTTTTGTGAAGAATCGATACTCATTCTAGAAAAACGAGGAAATTCAGAAGAATGTATCATCTTTAAGAGATAGGAATTCTGCGCCAGAGTTTTCCGAAAGTGGTATCCTGTGCAAACTTGCTACAAAACCCCACTGACATGTGATTATGTGCCGATTTTGCACCAAACAATGTGCGATTCTCGGCGCCAAAAAATTTAAAAGGTCCTTAAAAATTATCGAAAGGTCCTTAAAAATTATCGAAAGGTCCTTAAAAAGTCCTTAAGAACTACTTAATTTTTACTTTTGAAAATCTGTATGAACCATGTAAAATGCTTTATGTGGACCTTGACAAATAAAACATTTGATCTCATTATTTTGTTTTCGGTTCGCGTTTCGAAAATTTTCATATTTATTTTTTGTTTGGTATGCGATATTTCGATTTTCGTATTGATAATTTTCCCGAAAACAATTTTGCTGTATACCGTTTAATGACCTTCGTTTAGATGCAAAATAGATGTCACATTCTCTAGCTAATTCTTTCGGTTTCAACCAATTTTCTCCCTGTTTAATAGCAATATGTGCAGATGTATCAACATCTAAATCATTAAATATTTTATCCGCTACCATCAACTCGCACAAATTCTCAAAATTATCGACTTCCCGTAATTTACAGTAATACATAAAACAAGTTTTTATCCTACCCGCGAACTGTACATACGTTTCTCCTGCCATTCTTTGTGATCTCTTAAAATTATTTAAACATTCCTGGGGTGACGGTTGAAATTCTTTCAAAATGACAGATTTTACTATCTCATAATCTTTAAGCTCGCCCTCGGCAATATACAATAATACATTATTAGCCCTTTCTCCCATTAAATTTATCAAAATTTCTGATTTAAAATGTGTTGGCACATTTTTAGTTTGAAACGCTCGTTCTAAAGAATTAAAAAATAAATTAAAGTTTTCCGGTTTAGAAGGGACGGGCATACTTAAAGTTTTAACGCTTTTTATTAAATTTTCTAGATTTGAAGAATTCCCATTATCTATAGCTACCTCTTGCATTCTATTCGCTCCATTTTTAATCTGCTCTAACTCGATCTCTTTCTGTATTTGGGCTAATTTAATATTTTCTAATTCTAACCTGTTTGCGTTTTCTTCTTTTTCTCTCCTGAACCTGCTCTCGTTTTCTTCTTTTTCTCTCCTGAACCTGTTCTCGTTTTCTTCTTTTTCTCTCCTGAACCTGTTCTCGTTTTCTTCTTTTTCTCTCCTGAACCTGCTCTCGTTTTCTTCTTTTTCTCTCCTGAACCTGTTCCCGTTTTCTTCTTTTTCTCTCCTGAACCTGTTCTCGTTTTCTTCTTTTTCTCTCCTGAACCTGTTCTCGTTTTCTTCTTTTTCTCTCCTGAACCTGCTCTCGTTTTCTTCTTTTTCTCTCCTGAACCTGTTCTCGTTTTCTTCTTTTTCTCTCCTGAACCTGTTCTCGTTTTCTTCTTTTTCTCTCCTGAACCTGTTCTCGTTTTCTTCTTTTTCTCTGCTATCTTCCATAACCGAAGTTATTAAACTAGACACAAAATCCTGATCTTTTGTGAAAATGTCACTTTTCTCTATAGCTTCTTTTAATTGAAGGATTGTTGCTGTCTCTGGCACCACGATTCCTAGTTCTTCCGCTACTCTAACGAAATCTGGTTTTCTGGTATTTTTATACATCTTTATCTGTCTCCTTGGCGATGTCTCCAGTGGTGAGAGTTCAGTAGTTCCGTAATTCAGTGGTGAGAGTTCAGTAGGTCCGTAATTCAGTGGTGAGA